>JAPQVW010000008.1:19444277-19862030 GCA_028535905.1 Quercus berberidifolia
AAATTTTTTCACTCTTTCTCCGCCTATCTCATCCCATTTTGGAAAAAAATAATGCCGGAAAAGGGTTTTTTAATTTTTTGAGTTTTTTAGCTATTTTTTTCGGAATTTCCATCCACGGGTCGAGTATGAACGGAATTCTGGTCTAAAATTTTTCTCTCTCTTTCTCCGCCTATCTCATCCCATTTTGGTAAAAAATAATGCCGGAAAGGGGTTTTTTAATTTTTTGATTTTTTTTATATTTTTTTCGGAATTTTCTTGCCCGGGTCGATTATGAACGGAATTCGGGTCTAAAATTTTTTTCTCTCCTTCTCCGCCTATCTCATCCCATTTTGCCTAAAAATAATGCTGGAAAGGGGTTTTTTGATTTTTTTTATATTTTTTTTGGAATTTTCTTGCCCGGGTCGATTATGAACGGAATTCGGGTCTAAAATTTTTTTCTCTCCTTCTCCGCCTCTCTCATCCCATTTTGGCTAAAAATAATGCCGGAAAGAGTTTTTTTTAACTTCTTGAATTTTTTAGCTATTTTTTTCGGAATTTCCTTCCAAGGGTCGAGTATGAACGGAATTCTGGTCTAAAATTTTTTTCTTTCTTTCTCGGTCTATCTCATCCCATTTCGGCTAAAAATAATACCGAAAAGGGGGTTTTTAATTTCTTGAGTTTTTTAGCTATTTTTTTCGGAATTTCCATCCACGGGTCGAGTATGAACGGAATTCTGGTCTAAATTTTTTTTTTCTCTTTCTCCGCCTATCTCATCCCATTTTGACAAAAAATAATGCCGGAAAGGGGTTTTTTAATTTTTTGATTTTTTTTTATATTTTTTTCGGAATTTTCTTGCCCGGGTCGAGTATGAACGGAATACGGGTCTAAATTTTTTTCTCTCTTTCTCCGCCTATCTCATCCCATTTTGGCTAAAAATAATGCCGGAAAGAGTTTTTTTAATTTCTTGAATTTTTTAGCAATTTTTTTCGGAATTTCCTTCCTCGGGTCGAGTATGAACGGAATTTTAGTCTAAAATTTTTTTCTCTCTTTCTCGGCCTATCTCATCCCATTTTGGCTAAAAATAGTGTCGGAAAGGGGTTTTTTTAATTTTTTGAGTTTTTTAGGTATTTTTTTCGAAATTTCCATCCACGGGTCGAGTATGAACGGAATTCTAGCCTAAAATTTTTTTCTCTCTTTCTCCGCCTATCTCATCCCATTTTGGCAAAAAATAATGCCGGAAAGGGGATTTTTAATTTTTTGATTTTTTTTATATTTTTTTCGGAATTTCCTTGCCCGGGTCGATTATGAACGGAATTCGGGTCTAAAATTTTTTTCTCCCCTTCTCCGCCTATCTCATCCCATTGGAAAGAGTTTTTTTTTAACTTGAATTTTTTAGCTATTTTTTTCGGAATTTCCTTCCAAGGGTCGAGTATGAACGGAATTCTGGTCAAAAAAATTTTTCACTCTTTCTCCGCCTATCTCATCCCATTTTGGAAAAAAATAATGCCGGAAAAGGGTTTTTTAATTTTTTGAGTTTTTAAGCTATTTTTTTCGGAATTTCCATCCACGGGTCGAGTATGAACGGAATTCTGGTCTAAAATTTTTCTCTCTCTTTCTCCGCCTATCTCATCCCATTTTGGTAAAAAATAATGCCGGAAAGGGGTTTTTTAATTTTTTGATTTTTTTTATATTTTTTTCGGAATTTTCTTGCCCGGGTCGATTATGAACGGAATTCGGGTCTAAAATTTTTTTCTCTCCTTCTCCGCCTATCTCATCCCATTTTGCCTAAAAATAATGCTGGAAAGGGGTTTTTTGATTTTTTTTATATTTTTTTTGGAATTTTCATGCCCGGGTCGATTATGAACGGAATTCGGGTCTAAAATTTTTTTCTCTCCTTCTCCGCCTCTCTCATCCCATTTTGGCTAAAAATAATGCCGGAAATAGTTTTTTTTAACTTCTTGAATTTTTTAGCTATTTTTTTCGGAATTTCCTTCCAAGGGTCGAGTATGAACGGAATTCTGGTCTAAAATTTTTTTCTTTCTTTCTCGGTCTATCTCATCCCATTTCGGCTAAAAATAATACCGAAAAGGGGGTTTTTAATTTCTTGAGTTTTTTAGCTATTTTTTTCGGAATTTCCATCCACGGGTCGAGTATGAACGGAATTCTGGTCTAAATTTTTTTTTTCTCTTTCTCCGCCTATCTCATCCCATTTTGACAAAAAATAATGCCGGAAAGGGGTTTTTTAATTTTTTGATTTTTTTTTATATTTTTTTCGGAATTTTCTTGCCCGGGTCGAGTATGAACGGAATACGGGTCTAAATTTTTTTTCTCACTTTCTCCGCCTATCTCATCCCATTTTGGCTAAAAATAATGCAGGAAAGGGTTTTTTTAATTTCTTGAATTTTTTAGCTTTTTTTTTTTTGGAATTTCCTTGCACGGGTCGTGTATGAACGGAATTCAGGAATAAATTTTTTTTCTCATTCCTGCCCTCCCCCAACCCGTCTTGGTTAGAAACAATGCCGGAATTAACTTTTTTGATTTTTTGAATTTTTTTACTATTTTTTATTTGGAATTTTCAAGCTCGGGTTGGGTAGGAACAGAATTCGGGAGTAGAATTTTTTTCTCTCTTTCTCGGCCTATCTCATCCCGTTTTGGCTAAAAATAATGCCAGAAATAGGTTTTTTAATTTTTTGATTTTTTTTAATTTTTTTCGGAATTTTCTTGCCCGAATCGAGTATGAACGGAATTCGGGTCTAAAATTTTTTTCTCTCTTTCTCCGCCTATCTCATCCCATTTTGGCTAAAAATAATGCCGGAAAGAGTTTTTTTAATTTCTTGAATTTTTTAGCAATTTTTTTCGGAATTTCCTTCCAAGGGTCGAGTATGAACGGAATTCTGGTCTAAAATTTTTTTCTTTCTTTCTCGGCCGATCTCATCCCATTTCGGCTAAAAATAATGCCGGAAAGGGGTTTTTTAATTTTTTGAGTTTTTTAGCTATTTTTTTCGGAATTTCCATCCACGGGTCGAGTATGAACGGAATTCTGGTCTAAAATTTTTTTCTCTCTTACTCCGCCTATCTCATCCCATTTTGGCAAAAAATAATGCCGGAAAGGGGTTTTTTAATTTTTTGATTTTTTTGATATTTTTTTCGGAATTTTCTTGCCCGGGTCGATTATGAACGGAATTCGGGTCTAAAATTTTTTTCTCTCCTTCTCTGCCTATCTCATCCGATTTTGGCTAAAAATAATGCCGGAAAGGGGTTTTTTAATTGTTTGATTTTTTTAATATTTTTTTCGGAATTTTCTTGCCCAGGTCGATTATGAACGGAGTTCGGGTCTAAAAATTTTTTCCCTCCTTCTCCGCCTATCTCATCCCATTTTGGCTAAAAATAATGCCGGAAAGAGTTTTTTTTAACTTCTTGAATTTTTTAGCTATTTTTTTTCGGAATTTCCTTCCAAGGGTCGAGTATGAACGGAATTCTGGTCTAAATTTTTTTTCTTTCTTTCTCGGCCTATCTCATCCCATTTCGGCTAAAAATCATGCCGGAAAGGGGTTTTTTAATTTTTTGAGTTTTTTAGCTATTTTTTTCGGAATTTCCATCCACGGGTTGAGTATGAACGGAATTCTGGTCTAAATTTTTTTTCTCTCTTTCTCCACCTATCTCATCCCATTCTGGCAAAAAATAATGCCGGAAAGGGGTTTTTTAATTTTTTGATTTTTTTTATATTTTTTTCGAAATTTTCTTGCCCGGGTCGAGTATGAACGGAATACGGGTCTAAATTTTTTTTCTCTCTTTCTCCGCCTATCTCATCCCATTTTGGCTAAAAATAATGCAGGAAGGGGTTTTTTTAATTTCTTGAATTTTTTTGCTTTTTTTTTTTTGGAATTTCCTTGCACGGGTCGTGTATGAACGGAATTCAGGAATAAATTTTTTTTTCTCATTCCTGCCCTCCCCCAACCCGTTTTGGATAGAAACAATGCCGGAATTAACTTTTTTGATTTTTTGAATTTTTTTACTATTTTTTATTGGGAATTTTCAAGCTCGGGTTGGGTAGGAACAGAATTCGGGAGTAGAATTTTTTTTCTCTCTTTCTCGGCCTATCTCATCCAGTTTTGGCTAAAAATAATGCCAGAAATAGGTTTTTTAATTTTTTGATTTTTTTTTAATTTTTTTCGGAATTTTCTTGCCCGAATCGAGTATGAACGGAATTCGGGTCTAAATTTTTTTTCTCTCTTTCTCCGCCTATCTCATCCCATTTTGGCTAAAAATAATGCCGGAAAGAGTTTTTTTAATTTCTTGAATTTTTTAGCAATTTTTTTCGGAATTTCCTTCCAAGGGTCGAGTATGAACGGAATTCTGTTCAAAAAATTTTTTCACTCTTTCTCCGCCTATCTCATCCCATTTTGGCAAAAAATAATGCCGGAAAAGGGTTTTTTAATTTTTTGAGTTTTTTAGCTATTTTTTTCGGAATTTCCATCCACGGGTCGAGTATGAACGGAATTCTGGTGTAAAATTTTTCTCTCTCTTTCTCCGCCTATCTCATCCCATTTTGGCAAAAAATAATGCCGGGAAGGGGTTTTTTAATTTTTTGATTTTTTTTATATTTTTTTCGGAATTTTCTTGCCCGAGTCGATTATTAACGGAATTCGGGTCTAAAATTTTTTTCTCTCCTTCTCTGCCTATCTCATCCCATTTTGCCTAAAAATAATGCTGGAAAGGGGTTTTTTGATTTTTTTTATATTTTTTTTGGAATTTTCTTGCACGGGTCGATTATGAACGGAATTCGGGGCTAAAATTTTTCTCTCTCCTTCTCCGCCTCTCTCATCCCATTTTGGCTAAAAATAATGCCGTAAAGAGTTTTTTTTAACTTCTTGAATTTTTTAGCTATTTTTTTCGGAATTTCCTTCCAAGGGTCGAGTATGAACGGAATTCTGGTCTAAAATTTTTTTCTTTCTTTCTCGGCCTATCTCATCCCATTTCGGCTAAAAATAATACCGAAAAGGGGGTTTTTAATTTCTTGAGTTTTTTAGCTATTTTTTTCGGAATTTCCATCCACGGGTCGAGTATGAACGGAATTCTGGTCTAAATTTTTTTTTTTCTCTTTCTCCGCCTATCTCATCCCATTTTGACAAAAAATAATGCCGGAAAGGGGTTTTTTAATTTTTTGATTTTTTTTTTTATATTTTTTTCGGAATTTTCTTGCCCGGGTCGAGTATGAACGGAATACGGGTCTAAATTTTTTTTCTCACTTTCTCCGCCTATCTCATCCCATTTTGGCTAAAAATAATGCAGGAAAGGGTTTTTTTAATTTCTTGAATTTTTTAGCTTTTTTTTTTTTGGAATTTCCTTGCACGGGTCGTGTATGAACGGAATTCAGGAATAAATTTTTTTTTCTCATTCCTGCCCTCCCCCAACCCGTCTTGGTTAGAAACAATGCCGGAATTAACTTTTTTGATTTTTTGAATTTTTTTACTATTTTTTATTTGGAATTTTCAAGCTCGGGTTGGGTAGGAACAGAATTCGGGAGTAGAATTTTTTTCTCTCTTTCTCGGCCTATCTCATCCCGTTTTGGCTAAAAATAATGCCAGAAATAGGTTTTTTAATTTTTTGATTTTTTTTAATTTTTTTCGGAATTTTCTTGCCCGAATCGAGTATGAACGGAATTCGGGTCTAAAATTTTTTTCTCTCTTTCTCCGCCTATCTCATCCCATTTTGGCTAAAAATAATGCCGGAAAGAGTTTTTTTAATTTCTTGAATTTTTTAGCAATTTTTTTCGGAATTTCCTTCCAAGGGTCGAGTATGAACGGAATTCTGGTCTAAAATTTTTTTCTTTCTTTCTCGGCCGATCTCATCCCATTTCGGCTAAAAATAATGCCGGAAAGGGGTTTTTTAATTTTTTGAGTTTTTTAGCTATTTTTTTCGGAATTTCCATCCACGGGTCGAGTATGAACGGAATTCTGGTCTAAAATTTTTTTCTCTCTTACTCCGCCTATCTCATCCCATTTTGGCAAAAAATAATGCCGGAAAGGGGTTTTTTAATTTTTTGATTTTTTTTATATTTTTTTCGGAATTTTCTTGCCCGGGTCGATTATGAACGGAATTCGGGTCTAAAATTTTTTTCTCTCCTTCTCTACCTATCTCATCCCATTTTGGCTAAAAATAATGCCGGAAAGGGGTTTTTTAATTTTTTGATTTTTTTAATATTTTTTTCGGAATTTTCTTGCCCGGGTCGATTATGAACGGAATTCGGGTCTAAAATTTTTTTCTCTCCTTCTCCGCCTATATCATCCCATTTTGGGTAAAAATAATGCTGGAAAGGGGTTTTTTGATTTTTTTTATATTTTTTTTGGAATTTTCTTGCTCGGGTCGATTATGAACGGAATTCGGGTCTAAAATTTTTTTCTCTCCTTCTCCGCCTCTCTCATCCCATTTTGGCTAAAAATAATGCCGGAAAGAGTTTTTTTTAACTTCTTGAATTTTTTAGCTATTTTTTTCGGAATTTCCTTCCAAGGGTCGAGTATGAACGGAATTCTGGTCTAAAATTTTTTTCCTTCATTCTCGGCCTATCTCATCCCATTTCGGCTAAAAATAATACCGAAAAGGGGGTTTTTAATTTCTTGCGTTTTTTAGCTATTTTTTTCGGAATTTCCATCCACGGGTCGAGTATGAACGGAATTCTGGTCTAAATTTTTTTTCTCTCTTTCTCCGCTTATCTCATCCCATTTTGACAAAAAATAATGCCGGAAAGGGGTTTTTTAATTTTTTGATTTTTTTTTATATTTTTTTCAGAATTTTCATGCCCGGGTCGAGTATGAACGGAATACGGGTCTAAAAATTTTTTCTCACTTTCTCCGTCTATCTCATCCCATTTTGGCTAAAAATAATGCAGGAAAGGGTTTTTTTAATTTCTTGAATTTTTTAGCTTTTTTTTTTTTGGAATTTCCTTGCACGGGTCGTGTATGAACGGAATTCAGGAATAAATTTTTTTTTCTCATTCCTGCCCTCCCCCAACCCGTCTTGGTTAGAAACAATGCCGGAATTAACTTTTTTGATTTTTTTTAATTTTTTTACTATTTTTTATTTGGAATTTTCAAGCTCGGGTTGGGTAGGAACAGAATTCGGGAGTAGAATTTTTTTCTCTCTTTCTCGGCCTATCTCATCCCGTTTTGGCTAAAAATAATGCCAGAAATAGGTTTTTTAATTTTTTGATTTTTTTTAATTTTTTTCGGAATTTTCTTGCCCGAATCGAGTATGAACGGAATTCGGGTCTAAAATTTTTTTCTCTCTTTCTCCGCCTATCTCATCCCATTTTGGCTAAAAATAATGCCGGAAAGAGTTTTCTTAATTTCGTGAATTTTTTAGCAATTTTTTTCGGAATTTACTTCCAAGGATCGAGTATGAACGGAATTCGGGTCTAAACTTTTTTTCTCTCTTTCTCCGCCTATCTCATCCCATTTTGGCTAAAAATAATGCCGGAAAGAGTTTTTTTAATTTCTTGAATTTTTTAGCAATTTTTTTTCGGAATTTCCTTCCTCGGGTCGAGTTTGAACGGAATTCTAGTCAAAAAAATTTTTCTCTCTTTTTCGGCCTATCTCATCCCATTTTGGCTAAAAATAATGCCGGAAAGGGATTTTTAAATTTTCTGATTTTTTTTTATATTTCTTTATGAATTTTCTTGCTCGGGTCGAGAATGTACGGAATTCGGGTCTAAAATTTTTTTTTCTCCTTCTCCACCTATCTAATCCCATTTTGGCTAAAAATAATGCCGGAAAGGGGTTTTTTAATTTTTTGAGTTTTTTAGCTATTTTTTTCGGAATTTCCATCCACGGGTCGAGTATGAACGGAATTCTGGTCTTAAATTTTTTTCTCTCTTTCTCCGCCTATCTCATCCCATTTTGGCAAAAAATAATGTCGGAAAGAGTTTTTTTTAAAATCTTGAATTTTTTAGCTATTTTTTTCGGAATTTCCTTCCAAGGGTCGAGTATGAACGGAATTCTGGTCTAAAATTTTTTTATATCCCTCTCCGCCTATCTCATCCCATTTTGGCTAAAAATAATGCCGGAAAGAGTTTTTTTTAAAATCTTGAATTTTTTAGCTATTTTTTTCGGAATTTCCTTCCAAGGGTCGAGTATGAACGGAATTCTGGTCTAAAATTTTTTTCTTTCTTTCTCGGCCGATCTCATACGATTTCGGCTAAAAATAATGCCGGAAAGGGGTTTTTTAATTTTTTGAGTTTTTTAGCTATTTTTTTCGGAATTTCCATCCACCGGTCAAGTATGAACGGAATTCTGGTCTAAAATTTTTTTCTCTGTTTCTCCGCCTATCTCATCCCATTTTGGCAAAAAATAATGCCGGAAAGGGGTTTTTTAATTTTTTGATTTTTTTAATATTTTTTTCGGAATTTTCTTGCCCGGGTCGATTATGAACGGAATTCGGGTCTAAAATTTTTTTCTCTCCTTCTCTGCCTATCTCATCCCATTTTGGCTAAAAATAATGCCGGAAAGGGGTTTTTTAATTTTTTGATTTTTTTTATATTTTTTTCGGAATTTTCTTGCCCGGGTCGATCATGAACAGAATTCGGGTCTAAAATTTTTTTATATCCCTCTCCGCCTATCTCATCCCATTTTGGCTAAAAATAATGCCGGAAAGAGTTTTTTTTAAAATCTTGAATTTTTTAGCTATTTTTTTCGGAATTTCCTTCCAAGGGTCGAGTATGAACGGAATTCTGGTCTAAAATTTTTTTCTTTCTTTCTCGGCCGATCTCATCCCATTTCGGCTAAAAATAATGCCGGAAAGGGGTTTTTTAATTTTTTGAGTTTTTTAGCTATTTTTTTCGGAATTTCCATCCACGGGTCGAGTATGAACGGAATTCTGGTCTAAAATTTTTTTCTCTCTTACTCCGCCTATCTCATCCCATTTTGGCAAAAAATAATGCCGGAAAGGGGTTTTTTAATTTTTTGATTTTTTTGATATTTTTTTCGGAATTTTCTTGCCCGGGTCGATTATGAACGGAATTCGGGTCTAAAATTTTTTTCTCTCCTTCTCTGCCTATCTCATCCGATTTTGGCTAAAAATAATGCCGGAAAGGGGTTTTTTAATTGTTTGATTTTTTTAATATTTTTTTCGGAATTTTCTTGCCCAGGTCGATTATGAACGGAGTTCGGGTCTAAAAATTTTTTCCCTCCTTCTCCGCCTATCTCATCCCATTTTGGCTAAAAATAATGCCGGAAAGAGTTTTTTTTAACTTCTTGAATTTTTTAGCTATTTTTTTTCGGAATTTCCTTCCAAGGGTCGAGTATGAACGGAATTCTGGTCTAAATTTTTTTTCTTTCTTTCTCGGCCTATCTCATCCCATTTCGGCTAAAAATCATGCCGGAAAGGGGTTTTTTAATTTTTTGAGTTTTTTAGCTATTTTTTTCGGAATTTCCATCCACGGGTTGAGTATGAACGGAATTCTGGTCTAAATTTTTTTTCTCTCTTTCTCCACCTATCTCATCCCATTCTGGCAAAAAATAATGCCGGAAAGGGGTTTTTTAATTTTTTGATTTTTTTTATATTTTTTTCGAAATTTTCTTGCCCGGGTCGAGTATGAACGGAATACGGGTCTAAATTTTTTTTCTCTCTTTCTCCGCCTATCTCATCCCATTTTGGCTAAAAATAATGCAGGAAGGGGTTTTTTTAATTTCTTGAATTTTTTTGCTTTTTTTTTTTTGGAATTTCCTTGCACGGGTCGTGTATGAACGGAATTCAGGAATAAATTTTTTTTTCTCATTCCTGCCCTCCCCCAACCCGTTTTGGATAGAAACAATGCCGGAATTAACTTTTTTGATTTTTTGAATTTTTTTACTATTTTTTATTGGGAATTTTCAAGCTCGGGTTGGGTAGGAACAGAATTCGGGAGTAGAATTTTTTTTCTCTCTTTCTCGGCCTATCTCATCCAGTTTTGGCTAAAAATAATGCCAGAAATAGGTTTTTTAATTTTTTGATTTTTTTTTAATTTTTTTCGGAATTTTCTTGCCCGAATCGAGTATGAACGGAATTCGGGTCTAAATTTTTTTTCTCTCTTTCTCCGCCTATCTCATCCCATTTTGGCTAAAAATAATGCCGGAAAGAGTTTTTTTAATTTCTTGAATTTTTTAGCAATTTTTTTCGGAATTTCCTTCCAAGGGTCGAGTATGAACGGAATTCTGTTCAAAAAATTTTTTCACTCTTTCTCCGCCTATCTCATCCCATTTTGGCAAAAAATAATGCCGGAAAAGGGTTTTTTAATTTTTTGAGTTTTTTAGCTATTTTTTTCGGAATTTCCATCCACGGGTCGAGTATGAACGGAATTCTGGTGTAAAATTTTTCTCTCTCTTTCTCCGCCTATCTCATCCCATTTTGGCAAAAAATAATGCCGGGAAGGGGTTTTTTAATTTTTTGATTTTTTTTATATTTTTTTCGGAATTTTCTTGCCCGAGTCGATTATTAACGGAATTCGGGTCTAAAATTTTTTTCTCTCCTTCTCTGCCTATCTCATCCCATTTTGCCTAAAAATAATGCTGGAAAGGGGTTTTTTGATTTTTTTTATATTTTTTTTGGAATTTTCTTGCACGGGTCGATTATGAACGGAATTCGGGGCTAAAATTTTTCTCTCTCCTTCTCCGCCTCTCTCATCCCATTTTGGCTAAAAATAATGCCGTAAAGAGTTTTTTTTAACTTCTTGAATTTTTTAGCTATTTTTTTCGGAATTTCCTTCCAAGGGTCGAGTATGAACGGAA
The DNA here is from genome assembly GCA_028535905.1 of Quercus berberidifolia. NCBI lineage: Eukaryota > Viridiplantae > Streptophyta > Magnoliopsida > Fagales > Fagaceae > Quercus > Quercus berberidifolia. Next base: position 19,455,017 of record JAPQVW010000008.1, read on the forward strand.
TTCTGGTCTAAAATTTTTTTCTTTCTTTCTCGGCCTATCTCATCCCATTTCGGCTAAAAATAATACCGAAAAGGGGGTTTTTAATTTCTTGAGTTTTTTAGCTATTTTTTTCGGAATTTCCATCCACGGGTCGAGTATGAACGGAATTCTGGTCTAAATTTTTTTTTTTCTCTTTCTCCGCCTATCTCATCCCATTTTGACAAAAAATAATGCCGGAAAGGGGTTTTTTAATTTTTTGATTTTTTTTTTTATATTTTTTTCGGAATTTTCTTGCCCGGGTCGAGTATGAACGGAATACGGGTCTAAATTTTTTTTCTCACTTTCTCCGCCTATCTCATCCCATTTTGGCTAAAAATAATGCAGGAAAGGGTTTTTTTAATTTCTTGAATTTTTTAGCTTTTTTTTTTTTGGAATTTCCTTGCACGGGTCGTGTATGAACGGAATTCAGGAATAAATTTTTTTTTCTCATTCCTGCCCTCCCCCAACCCGTCTTGGTTAGAAACAATGCCGGAATTAACTTTTTTGATTTTTTGAATTTTTTTACTATTTTTTATTTGGAATTTTCAAGCTCGGGTTGGGTAGGAACAGAATTCGGGAGTAGAATTTTTTTCTCTCTTTCTCGGCCTATCTCATCCCGTTTTGGCTAAAAATAATGCCAGAAATAGGTTTTTTAATTTTTTGATTTTTTTTAATTTTTTTCGGAATTTTCTTGCCCGAATCGAGTATGAACGGAATTCGGGTCTAAAATTTTTTTCTCTCTTTCTCCGCCTATCTCATCCCATTTTGGCTAAAAATAATGCCGGAAAGAGTTTTTTTAATTTCTTGAATTTTTTAGCAATTTTTTTCGGAATTTCCTTCCAAGGGTCGAGTATGAACGGAATTCTGGTCTAAAATTTTTTTCTTTCTTTCTCGGCCGATCTCATCCCATTTCGGCTAAAAATAATGCCGGAAAGGGGTTTTTTAATTTTTTGAGTTTTTTAGCTATTTTTTTCGGAATTTCCATCCACGGGTCGAGTATGAACGGAATTCTGGTCTAAAATTTTTTTCTCTCTTACTCCGCCTATCTCATCCCATTTTGGCAAAAAATAATGCCGGAAAGGGGTTTTTTAATTTTTTGATTTTTTTTATATTTTTTTCGGAATTTTCTTGCCCGGGTCGATTATGAACGGAATTCGGGTCTAAAATTTTTTTCTCTCCTTCTCTACCTATCTCATCCCATTTTGGCTAAAAATAATGCCGGAAAGGGGTTTTTTAATTTTTTGATTTTTTTAATATTTTTTTCGGAATTTTCTTGCCCGGGTCGATTATGAACGGAATTCGGGTCTAAAATTTTTTTCTCTCCTTCTCCGCCTATATCATCCCATTTTGGGTAAAAATAATGCTGGAAAGGGGTTTTTTGATTTTTTTTATATTTTTTTTGGAATTTTCTTGCTCGGGTCGATTATGAACGGAATTCGGGTCTAAAATTTTTTTCTCTCCTTCTCCGCCTCTCTCATCCCATTTTGGCTAAAAATAATGCCGGAAAGAGTTTTTTTTAACTTCTTGAATTTTTTAGCTATTTTTTTCGGAATTTCCTTCCAAGGGTCGAGTATGAACGGAATTCTGGTCTAAAATTTTTTTCCTTCATTCTCGGCCTATCTCATCCCATTTCGGCTAAAAATAATACCGAAAAGGGGGTTTTTAATTTCTTGCGTTTTTTAGCTATTTTTTTCGGAATTTCCATCCACGGGTCGAGTATGAACGGAATTCTGGTCTAAATTTTTTTTCTCTCTTTCTCCGCTTATCTCATCCCATTTTGACAAAAAATAATGCCGGAAAGGGGTTTTTTAATTTTTTGATTTTTTTTTATATTTTTTTCAGAATTTTCATGCCCGGGTCGAGTATGAACGGAATACGGGTCTAAAAATTTTTTCTCACTTTCTCCGTCTATCTCATCCCATTTTGGCTAAAAATAATGCAGGAAAGGGTTTTTTTAATTTCTTGAATTTTTTAGCTTTTTTTTTTTTGGAATTTCCTTGCACGGGTCGTGTATGAACGGAATTCAGGAATAAATTTTTTTTTCTCATTCCTGCCCTCCCCCAACCCGTCTTGGTTAGAAACAATGCCGGAATTAACTTTTTTGATTTTTTTTAATTTTTTTACTATTTTTTATTTGGAATTTTCAAGCTCGGGTTGGGTAGGAACAGAATTCGGGAGTAGAATTTTTTTCTCTCTTTCTCGGCCTATCTCATCCCGTTTTGGCTAAAAATAATGCCAGAAATAGGTTTTTTAATTTTTTGATTTTTTTTAATTTTTTTCGGAATTTTCTTGCCCGAATCGAGTATGAACGGAATTCGGGTCTAAAATTTTTTTCTCTCTTTCTCCGCCTATCTCATCCCATTTTGGCTAAAAATAATGCCGGAAAGAGTTTTCTTAATTTCGTGAATTTTTTAGCAATTTTTTTCGGAATTTACTTCCAAGGATCGAGTATGAACGGAATTCGGGTCTAAACTTTTTTTCTCTCTTTCTCCGCCTATCTCATCCCATTTTGGCTAAAAATAATGCCGGAAAGAGTTTTTTTAATTTCTTGAATTTTTTAGCAATTTTTTTTCGGAATTTCCTTCCTCGGGTCGAGTTTGAACGGAATTCTAGTCAAAAAAATTTTTCTCTCTTTTTCGGCCTATCTCATCCCATTTTGGCTAAAAATAATGCCGGAAAGGGATTTTTAAATTTTCTGATTTTTTTTTATATTTCTTTATGAATTTTCTTGCTCGGGTCGAGAATGTACGGAATTCGGGTCTAAAATTTTTTTTTCTCCTTCTCCACCTATCTAATCCCATTTTGGCTAAAAATAATGCCGGAAAGGGGTTTTTTAATTTTTTGAGTTTTTTAGCTATTTTTTTCGGAATTTCCATCCACGGGTCGAGTATGAACGGAATTCTGGTCTTAAATTTTTTTCTCTCTTTCTCCGCCTATCTCATCCCATTTTGGCAAAAAATAATGTCGGAAAGAGTTTTTTTTAAAATCTTGAATTTTTTAGCTATTTTTTTCGGAATTTCCTTCCAAGGGTCGAGTATGAACGGAATTCTGGTCTAAAATTTTTTTATATCCCTCTCCGCCTATCTCATCCCATTTTGGCTAAAAATAATGCCGGAAAGAGTTTTTTTTAAAATCTTGAATTTTTTAGCTATTTTTTTCGGAATTTCCTTCCAAGGGTCGAGTATGAACGGAATTCTGGTCTAAAATTTTTTTCTTTCTTTCTCGGCCGATCTCATACGATTTCGGCTAAAAATAATGCCGGAAAGGGGTTTTTTAATTTTTTGAGTTTTTTAGCTATTTTTTTCGGAATTTCCATCCACCGGTCAAGTATGAACGGAATTCTGGTCTAAAATTTTTTTCTCTGTTTCTCCGCCTATCTCATCCCATTTTGGCAAAAAATAATGCCGGAAAGGGGTTTTTTAATTTTTTGATTTTTTTAATATTTTTTTCGGAATTTTCTTGCCCGGGTCGATTATGAACGGAATTCGGGTCTAAAATTTTTTTCTCTCCTTCTCTGCCTATCTCATCCCATTTTGGCTAAAAATAATGCCGGAAAGGGGTTTTTTAATTTTTTGATTTTTTTTATATTTTTTTCGGAATTTTCTTGCCCGGGTCGATCATGAACAGAATTCGGGTCTAAAATTTTTTTATATCCCTCTCCGCCTATCTCATCCCATTTTGGCTAAAAATAATGCCGGAAAGAGTTTTTTTTAAAATCTTGAATTTTTTAGCTATTTTTTTCGGAATTTCCTTCCAAGGGTCGAGTATGAACGGAATTCTGGTCTAAAATTTTTTTCTTTCTTTCTCGGCCGATCTCATACGATTTCGGCTAAAAATAATGCCGGAAAGGGGTTTTTTAATTTTTTGAGTTTTTTAGCTATTTTTTTCGGAATTTCCATCCACCGGTCAAGTATGAACGGAATTCTGGTCTAAAATTTTTTTCTCTGTTTCTCCGCCTATCTCATCCCATTTTGGCAAAAAATAATGCCGGAAAGGGGTTTTTTAATTTTTTGATTTTTTTAATATTTTTTTCGGAATTTTCTTGCCCGGGTCGATTATGAACGGAATTCGGGTCTAAAATTTTTTTCTCTCCTTCTCTGCCTATCTCATCCCATTTTGGCTAAAAATAATGCCGGAAAGGGGTTTTTTAATTTTTTGATTTTTTTTATATTTTTTTCGGAATTTTCTTGCCCTGGTCGATTATGAACGGAATTCGGGTCTAAAATTTTTTTCCCTCCTTCTCCGCCTATCTCATCCCACTTTGGCTAAAAATAATGCCGGAAAGAGTTTTTTTTAACTTCTTGAATTTTTTAGTTATTTTTTTTCGGAATTTCCTTCCAAGGGTCGAGTATGAACGGAATTCTGGTCTAAATTTTTTTTCATTCTTTCTCGGCCTATCTCATCCCATTTCGGCTAAAAATAATGCCGGAAAGGGGTTTTTTAATTTTTTGAGTTTTTTAGCTATTTTTTTCGGAATTTCCATCCACGGGTCGCGTATGAACGGAATTCTGGTCTAAATTTTTTTTCTCACTTTCTCCGCCTATCTCATCCCATTCTGGCAAAAAATAATGCCGGAAAGGGGCTTTTTAATTTTTTGATTTTTTTTATATTTTTTTCAAAATTTTCTTGCCCGGGTCGAGTATGAACGGAATACGGGTCTAAAATTTTTTTGTCTCTTTCTCCGCCTATCTCATCCCATTTTGGCTAAAAATAATGCAGGAAAGGGTTTTTTTAATTTCTTGAATTTTTTAGCTTTTTTTTTTTTTGGAATTTCCTTGCACGGGTCGTGTATGAACGGAATTCAGGAATAAATTTTTTTTTCTCATTCCTGCCCTCCCCCAACCCGTTTTGGATAGAAACAATGCCGGAATTAACTTTTTTGATTTTTTGAATTTTTTTACTATTTTTTATTGGGAATTTTCAAGCTCGGGTTGGGTAGGAACAGAATTCGGGAGTAGAATTTTTTTCTCTCTTTCTCGGCCTATCTCATCCCGTTTTGGCTAAATATAATGCCAGAAATAGGTTTTTTAATTTTTTGATTTTTTTTAATTTTTTTCGGAATTTTCTTGCCCGAATCGAGTATGAACGGAAGTTGGGTCTAAAATTTTTTTCTCTCTTTCTCCGCCTATCTCATCCCATTTTGGATAAAAATAATGCCGGAAAGAGTTTTTTTAATTTCTTGAATTTTTTAGCAATTTTTTTCGGAATTTCCTTCCTCGGGTCGAGTATGAACGGAATTTTAGTCTAAAATTTTTTTCTCTCTTTCTCGGCCTATCTCATCCCATTTTGGCTAAAAATAGTGTCGGAAAGGGGTTTTTTTAATTTTTTGAGTTTTTTAGGTATTTTTTTCGAAATTTCCATCCACGGGTCGAGTATGAACGGAATTCTAGCCTAAAATTTTTTTCTCTCTTTCTCCGCCTATCTCATCCCATTTTGGCAAAAAATAATGCCGGAAAGGGGATTTTTAATTTTTTGATTTTTTTAATATTTTTTTCGGAATTTTCTTGCCCGGGTCGATTATGAACGGAATTCGGGTCTAAAATTTTTTTCTCCCCTTCTCCGCCTATCTCATCCCATTGGAAAGAGTTTTTTTTTAACTTGAATTTTTTAGCTATTTTTTTCGGAATTTCCTTCCAAGGGTCGAGTATGAACGGAATTCTGGTCAAAAAATTTTTTCACTCTTTCTCCGCCTATCTCATCCCATTTTGGAAAAAAATAATGCCGGAAAAGGGTTTTTTAATTTTTTGAGTTTTTTAGCTATTTTTTTCGGAATTTCCATCCACGGATCGAGTATGAACGGAATTCTGGTCTAAAATTTTTCTCTCTCTTTCTCCGCCTATATCATCCCATTTTGGTAAAAAATAATGCCGGAAAGGGGTTTTTTAATTTTTTGATTTTTTTTATATTTTTTTCGGAATTTTCTTGCCCGGGTCGATTATGAACGGAATTCGGGTCTAAAATTTTTTTCTCTCCTTCTCCGCCTATCTCATCCCATTTTGCCTAAAAATAATGCTGGAAAGGGGTTTTTTGATTTTTTTTATATTTTTTTTGGAATTTTCTTGCCCGGGTCGATTATGAACGGAATTCGGGTCTAAAATTTTTTTCTCTCCTTCTCCGCCTCTCTCATCCCATTTTGGCTAAAAATAATGCCGGAAAGAGTTTTTTTTAACTTCTTGAATTTTTTAGCTATTTTTTTCGGAATTTCCTTCCAAGGGTCGAGTATGAACGGAATTCTGGTCTAAAATTTTTTTCTTTCTTTCTCGGTCTATCTCATCCCATTTCGGCTAAAAATAATACCGAAAAGGGGGTTTTTAATTTCTTGAGTTTTTTAGCTATTTTTTTCGGAATTTCCATCCACGGGTCGAGTATGAACGGAATTCTGGTCTAAATTTTTTTTTTCTCTTTCTCCGCCTATCTCATCCCATTTTGACAAAAAATAATGCCGGAAAGGGGTTTTTTAATTTTTTGATTTTTTTTTATATTTTTTTCAGAATTTTCTTGCCTGGGTCGAGTATGAACGGAATACGGGTCTAAATTTTTTTTCTCACTTTCTCCGCCTATCTCATCCCATTTTGGCTAAAAATAATGCAGGAAAGGGTTTTTTTAATTTCTTGAATTTTTTAGCTTTTTTTTTTTTGGAATTTCCTTGCACGGGTCGTGTATGAACGGAATTCAGGAATAAATTTTTTTTCTCATTCCTGCCCTCCCCCAACCCGTCTTGGTTAGAAACAATGCCGGAATTAACTTTTTTGATTTTTTGAATTTTTTTACTATTTTTTATTTGGAATTTTCAAGCTCGGGTTGGGTAGGAACAGAATTCGGGAGTAGAATTTTTTTCTCTCTTTCTCGGCCTATCTCATCCCGTTTTGGCTAAAAATAATGCCAGAAATAGGTTTTTTAATTTTTTGATTTTTTTTAATTTTTTTCGGAATTTTCTTGCCCGAATCGAGTATGAACGGAATTCGGGTCTAAAATTTTTTTCTCTCTTTCTCCGCCTATCTCATCCCATTTTGGCTAAAAATAATGCCGGAAAGAGTTTTTTTAATTTCTTGAATTTTTTAGCAATTTTTTTCGGAATTTCCTTCCAAGGGTCGAGTATGAACGGAATTCTGGTCTAAAATTTTTTTCTTTCTTTCTCGGCCGATCTCATCCCATTTCGGCTAAAAATAATGCCGGAAAGGGGTTTTTTAATTTTTTGAGTTTTTTAGCTATTTTTTTCGGAATTTCCATCCACGGGTCGAGTATGAACGGAATTCTGGTCTAAAATTTTTTTCTCTCTTACTCCGCCAATCTCATCCCATTTTGGCAAAAAATAATGCCGGAAAGGGGTTTTTTAATTTTTTGATTTTTTTTATATTTTTTTTCGGAATTTTCTTGCCCGGGTCGATTATGAACGGAATTCGGGTCTAAAATTTTTTTCTCTCCTTCTCTGCCTATCTCATCCGATTTTGGCTAAAAATAATGCCGGAAAGGGGTTTTTTAATTTTTTGATTTTTTTAATATTTTTTTCGGAATTTTCTTGCCCGGGTCGATTATGAACGGAGTTCGGGTCTAAAAATTTTTTCCCTCCTTCTCCGCCTATCTCATCCCATTTTGGCTAAAAATAATGCCGGAAAGAGTTTTTTTTAACTTCTTGAATTTTTTAGCTATTTTTTTTCGGAATTTCCTTCCAAGGGTCGAGTATGAACAGAATTCTGGTCTAAATTTTTTTTCTTTCTTTCTCGGCCTATCTCATCCCATTTCGGCTAAAAATCATGCCGGAAAGGGGTTTTTTAATTTTTTGAGTTTTTTAGCTATTTTTTTCGGAATTTCCATCCACGGGTTGAGTATGAACGGAATTCTGGTCTAAATTTTTTTTCTCTCTTTCTCCACCTATCTCATCCCATTCTGGCAAAAAATAATGCCGGAAAGGGGTTTTTTAATTTTTTGATTTTTTTTTATATTTTTTTCGAAATTTTCTTGCCCGGGTCGAGTATGAACGGAATACGGGTCTAAATTTTTTTTCTCTCTTTCTCCGCCTATCTCATCCCATTTTGGCTAAAAATAATGCAGGAAGGGGTTTTTCTAATTTCTTGAATTTTTTTGCTTTTTTTTTTTTGGAATTTCCTTGCACGGGTCGTGTATGAACGGAATTCAGGAATAAATTATTTTTTCTCATTCCTGCCCTCCCCCAACCCGTTTTGGATAGAAACAATGCCGGAATTAACTTTTTTGATTTTTTGAATTTTTTTACTATTTTTTATTGGGAATTTTCAAGCTCGGGTTGGGTAGGAACAGAATTCGGGAGTAGAATTTTTTTTCTCTCTTTCTCGGCCTATCTCATCCCGTTTTGGCTAAAAATAATGCCAGAAATAGGTTTTTTAATTTTTTGATTTTTTTTTAATTTTTTTCGGAATTTTCTTGCCCGAATCGAGTATGAACGGAATTCGGGTCTAAAATTTTTTTCTCTCTTTCTCCGCCTATCTCATCCCATTTTGGCTAAAAATAATGCCGGAAAGAGTTTTTTTAATTTCTTGAATTTTTTAGCAATTTTTTTCGGAATTTCCTTCCAAGGGACGAGTATGAACGGAATTCTGTTCAAAAAATTTTTTCACTCTTTCTCCGCCTATCTCATCCCATTTTGGCAAAAAATAATGCCGGAAAAGGGTTTTTTAATTTTTTGAGTTTTTTAGCTATTTTTTTCGGAATTTCCATCCACGGGTCGAGTATGAACGGAATTCTGGTGTAAAATTTTTCTCTCTCTTTCTCCGCCTATCTCATCCCATTTTGGCAAAAAATAATGCCGGAAAGGGGTTTTTTAATTTTTTGATTTTTTTTATATTTTTTTCGGAATTTTCTTGCCCGGGTCGATTATTAACGGAATTCGGGTCTAAAATTTTTTTCTCTCCTTCTCTGCCTATCTCATCCCATTTTGCCTAAAAATAATGCTGGAAAGGGGTTTTTTGATTTTTTTTATATTTTTTTTGGAATTTTCTTGCACGGGTCGATTATGAACGGAATTCGGGGCTAAAATTTTTTTCTCTCCTTCTCCGCCTCTCTCATCCCATTTTGGCTAAAAATAATGCCGTAAAGAGTTTTTTTTAACTTCTTGAATTTTTTAGCTATTTTTTTCGGAATTTCCTTCCAAGGGTCGAGTATGAACGGAATTCTGGTCTAAAATTTTTTTCTTTCTTTCTCGGTCTATCTCATCCCATTTCGGCTAAAAATAATACCGAAAAGGGGGTTTTTAATTTCTTGAGTTTTTTAGCTATTTTTTTCGGAATTTCCATCCACGGGTCGAGTATGAACGGAATTCTGGTCTAAATTTTTTTTTTCTCTTTCTCCGCCTATCTCATCCCATTTTGACAAAAAATAATGCCGGAAAGGGGTTTTTTAATTTTTTGATTTTTTTTTATATTTTTTTCGGAATTTTCTTGCCCGGGTCGAGTATGAACGGAATACGGGTCTAAATTTTTTTTCTCACTTTCTCCGCCTATCTCATCCCATTTTGGCTAAAAATAATGCAGGAAAGGGTTTTTTTAATTTCTTGAATTTTTTAGCTTTTTTTTTTTTGGAATTTCCTTGCACGGGTCGTGTATGAACGGAATTCAGGAATAAATTTTTTTTTCTCATTCCTGCCCTCCCCCAACCCGTTTTGGATAGAAACAATGCCGGAATTAACTTTTTTGATTTTTTGAATTTTTTTACTATTTTTTATTGGGAATTTTCAAGCTCGGGTTGGGTAGGAACAGAATTCGGGAGTAGAATTTTTTTTCTCTCTTTCTCGGCCTATCTCATCCAGTTTTGGCTAAAAATAATGCCAGAAATAGGTTTTTTAATTTTTTGATTTTTTTTTAATTTTTTTCGGAATTTTCTTGCCCGAATCGAGTATGAACGGAATTCGGGTCTAAAATTTTTTTCTCTCTTTCTCCGCCTATCTCATCCCATTTTGGCTAAAAATAATGCCGGAAAGAGTTTTTTTAATTTCTTGAATTTTTTAGCAATTTTTTTCGGAATTTCCTTCCAAGGGTCGAGTATGAACGGAATTCTGGTCTAAAACTTTTTTCTTTCTTTCTCGGCCGATCTCATCCCATTTCGGCTAAAAATAATGCCGGAAAGGGGTTTTTTAATTTTTTGAGTTTTTTAGCTATTTTTTTCGGAATTTCCATCCACGGGTCGAGTATGAACGGAATTCTGGTCTAAAATTTTTTTTTCTCTTACTCCGCCTATCTCATCCCATTTTGGCAAAAAATAATGCCGGAAAGGGGTTTTTTAATTTTTTGATTTTTTTAATATTTTTTTTCGGAATTTTCTTGCCCGGGTCGATTATGAACGGAATTCGGGTCTAAAATTTTTTTCTCTCCTTCTCTGCCTATCTCATCCGATTTTGGCTAAAAATAATGCCGGAAAGGGGTTTTTTAATTTTTTGATTTTTTTAATATTTTTTTCGGAATTTTCTTGCCGAGGTCGATTATGAACGGAGTTCGGGTCTAAAAATTTTTTCCCTCCTTCTCCGCCTATCTCATCCCATTTTGGCTAAAAATAATGCCGGAAAGAGTTTTTTTTAACTTCTTGAATTTTTTAGCTATTTTTTTTCGGAATTTCCTTCCAAGGGTCGAGTATGAACGGAATTCTGGTCTAAATTTTTTTTCTTTCTTTCTCGGCCTATCTCATCCCATTTCGGCTAAAAATCATGCCGGAAAGGGGTTTTTTAATTTTTTGAGTTTTTTAGCTATTTTTTTCGGAATTTCCATCCACGGGTTGAGTATGAACGGAATTCTGGTCTAAATTTTTTTTCTCTCTTTCTCCACCTATCTCATCCCATTCTGGCAAAAAATAATGCCGGAAAGGGGTTTTTTAATTTTTTGATTTTTTTTATATTTTTTTCGAAATTTTCTTGCCCGGGTCGAGTATGAACGGAATACGGGTCTAAATTTTTTTTCTCTCTTTCTCCGCCTATCTCATCCCATTTTGGCTAAAAATAATGCAGGAAGGGGTTTTTCTAATTTCTTGAATTTTTTTGCTTTTTTTTTTTTGGAATTTCCTTGCACGGGTCGTGTATGAACGGAATTCAGGAATAAATTATTTTTTCTCATTCCTGCCCTCCCCCAACCTGTTTTGGATAGAAACAATGCCGGAATTAACTTTTTTGATTTTTTGAATTTTTTTACTATTTTTTATTGGGAATTTTCAAGCTCGGGTTGGGTAGGAACAGAATTCGGGAGTAGAATTTTTTTTCTCTCTTTCTCGGCCTATCTCATCCCGTTTTGGCTAAAAATAATGCCAGAAATAGGTTTTTTAATTTTTTGATTTTTTTTTAATTTTTTTCGGAATTTTCTTGCCCGAATCGAGTATGAACGGAATTCGGGTCTAAAATTTTTTTCTCTCTTTCTCCGCCTATCTCATCCCATTTTGGCTAAAAATAATGCCGGAAAGAGTTTTTTTAATTTCTTGAATTTTTTAGCAATTTTTTTCGGAATTTCCTTCCAAGGGTCGAGTATGAACGGAATTCTGTTCAAAAAATTTTTTCACTCTTTCTCCGCCTATCTCATCCCATTTTGGCAAAAAATAATGCCGGAAAAGGGTTTTTTAATTTTTTGAGTTTTTTAGCTATTTTTTTCGGAATTTCCATCCACGGGTCGAGTATGAACGGAATTCTGGTGTAAAATTTTTCTCTCTCTTTCTCCGCCTATCTCATCCCATTTTGGCAAAAAATAATGCCGGAAAGGGGTTTTTTAATTTTTTGATTTTTTTTATATTTTTTTCGGAATTTTCTTGCCCGGGTCGATTATTAACGGAATTCGGGTCTAAAATTTTTTTCTCTCCTTCTCTGCCTATCTCATCCCATTTTGCCTAAAAATAATGCTGGAAAGGGGTTTTTTGATTTTTTTTATATTTTTTTTGGAATTTTCTTGCACGGGTCGATTATGAACGGAATTCGGGGCTAAAATTTTTTTCTCTCCTTCTCCGCCTCTCTCATCCCATTTTGGCTAAAAATAATGCCGTAAAGAGTTTTTTTTAACTTCTTGAATTTTTTAGCTATTTTTTTCGGAATTTCCTTCCAAGGGTCGAGTATGAACGGAATTCTGGTCTAAAATTTTTTTCTTTCTTTCTCGGCCTATCTCATCCCATTTCGGCTAAAAATAATACCGAAAAGGGGGTTTTTAATTTCTTGAGTTTTTTAGCTATTTTTTTCGGAATTTCCATCCACGGGTCGAGTATGAACGGAATTCTGGTCTAAATTTTTTTTTTTCTCTTTCTCCGCCTATCTCATCCCATTTTGACAAAAAATAATGCCGGAAAGGGGTTTTTTAATTTTTTGATTTTTTTTTTATATTTTTTTCGGAATTTTCTTGCACGGGTCGAGTATGAACGGAATACGGGTCTAAATTTTTTTTCTCACTTTCTCCACCTATCTCATCCCATTTTGGCTAAAAATAATGCAGGAAAGGGTTTTTTTAATTTCTTGAATTTTTTAGCTTTTTTTTTTTTGGAATTTCCTTGCACGGGTCGTGTATGAACGGAATTCAGGAATAAATTTTTTTTTCTCATTCCTGCCCTCCCCCAACCCGTCTTGGTTAGAAACAATGCCGGAATTAACTTTTTTGATTTTTTGAATTTTTTTACTATTTTTTATTTGGAATTTTCAACCTCGGGTTGGGTAGGAACAGAATTCGGGAGTAGAATTTTTTTCTCTCTTTCTCGGCCTATCTCATCCCGTTTTGGCTAAAAATAATGCCAGAAATAGGTTTTTTAATTTTTTGATTTTTTTTAATTTTTTTCGGAATTTTCTTGCCCGAATCGAGTATGAACGGAATTCGGGTCTAAAATTTTTTTCTCTCTTTCTCCGCCTATCTCATCCCATTTTGGCTAAAAATAATGCCGGAAAGAGTTTTTTTAATTTCTTGAATTTTTTAGCAATTTTTTTCGGAATTTCCTTCCAAGGGTCGAGTATGAACGGAATTCTGGTCTAAAATTTTTTTCTTTCTTTCTCGGCCGATCTCATCCCATTTCGGCTAAAAATAATGCCGGAAAGGGGTTTTTTAATTTTTTTAGTTTTTTAGCTATTTTTTTCGGAATTTCCATCCACGGGTCGAGTATGAACGGAATTCTGGTCTAAAATTTTTTTCTCTCTTACTCCGCCTATCTCATCCCATTTTGGCAAAAAATAATGCCGGAAAGGGGTTTTTTAATTTTTTGATTTTTTTTATATTTTTTTCGGAATTTTCTTGCCCGGGTCGATTATGAACGGAATTCGGGTCTAAAATTTTTTTCTCTCCTTCTCTGCCTATCTCATCCCATTTTGGCTAAAAATAATGCCGGAAAGGGGTTTTTTAATTTTTTGATTTTTTTAATATTTTTTTCGGAATTTTCTTGCCCGGGTCGATTATGAACGGAGTTCGGGTCTAAAAATTTTTTCCCTCCTTCTCCGCCTATCTCATCCCATTTTGGCTAAAAATAATGCCGGAAAGAGTTTTTTTTAACTTCTTGAATTTTTTAGCTATTTTTTTTCGGAATTTTCTTCCAAGGGTCGAGTATGAACGGAATTCTGGTCTAAATTTTTTTTCTTTCTTTCTCGGCCTATCTCATCCCATTTCGGCTAAAAATCATGCCGGAAAGGGGTTTTTTAATTTTTTGAGTTTTTTAGCTATTTTTTTCGGAATTTCCATCCACGGGTCGAGTATGAACGGAATTCTGGTCTAAATTTTTTTTCTCTCTTTCTCCACCTATCTCATCCCATTCTGGCAAAAAATAATGCCGGAAAGGGGTTTTTTAATTTTTTGATTTTTTTTATATTTTTTTCAAAATTTTCTTGCCCGGGTCGAGTATGAACGAAATACGGGTCTAAATTTTTTTTCTCTCTTTCTCCGCCTATCTCATCCCATTTTGGCTAAAAATAATGCAGGAAGGGGTTTTTTTAATTTCTTGAATTTTTTTGCTTTTTTTTTTTTGGAATTTCCTTGCACGGGTCGTGTATGAACGGAATTCAGGAATAAATTTTTTTTTCTCATTCCTGCCCTCCCCCAACCCGTTTTGGATAGAAACAATGCCGGAATTAACTTTTTTGATTTTTTGAATTTTTTTACTATTTTTTATTGGGAATTTTCAAGCTCGGGTTGGGTAGGAACAGAATTCGGGAGTAGAATTTTTTTTCTCTCGTTCTCGGCCTATCTCATCCCGTTTAGGCTAAAAATAATGCCAGAAATAGGTTTTTTAATTTTTTGATTTTTTTTTAATTTTTTTCGGAATTTTCTTGCCCGAATCGAGTATGAACGGAATTTGGGTCTAAAATTTTTTTCTCTCTTTCTCCGCCTATCTCATCCCATTTTGGCTAAAAATAATGCCGGAAAGAGTTTTTTTAATTTCTTGAATTTTTTAGCAATTTTTTTCGGAATTTCCTTCCAAGGGTCGAGTATGAACGGAATTCTGTTCAAAAAATTTTTTCACTCTTTCTCCGCCTATCTCATCCCATTTTGGCAAAAAATAATGCCGGAAAAGGGTTTTTTAATTTTTTGAGTTTTTTAGCTTTTTTTTCGGAATTTCCATCCACGGGTCGAGTATGAACGGAATTCTGGTGTAAAATTTTTCTCTCTCTTTCTCCGCCTATCTCATCCCATTTTGGCAAAAAATAATGCCGGAAAGGGGTTTTTTAATTTTTTGATTTTTTTTATATTTTTTTCAGAATTTTCTTGCCCGGGTCGATTATTAACGGAATTCGGGTCTAAAATTTTTTTCTCTCCTTCTCTGCCTATCTCATCCCATTTTGCCTAAAAATAATGCTGGAAAGGGGTTTTTTGATTTTTTTTATATTTTTTTTGGAATTTTCTTGCACGGGTCGATTATGAACGGAATTCGGGGCTAAAATTTTTTTCTCTCCTTCTCCGCCTCTCTCATCCCATTTTGGCTAAAAATAATGCCGTAAAGAGTTTTTTTTAACTTCTTGAATTTTTTAGCTATTTTTTTCGGAATTTCCTTCCAAGGGTCGAGTATGAACGGAATTCTGGTCTAAAATTTTTTTCTTTCTTTCTCGGTCTATCTCATCCCATTTCGGCTAAAAATAATACCGAAAAGGGGGTTTTTAATTTCTTGAGTTTTTTAGCTATTTTTTTCGGAATTTCCATCCACGGGTCGAGTATGAACGGAATTCTGGTCTAAATTTTTTTTTTTCTCTTTCTCCGCCTATCTCATCCCATTTTGACAAAAAATAATGCCGGAAAGGGGTTTTTTAATTTTTTGATTTTTTTTTATATTTTTTTCGGAATTTTCTTGCCCGGGTCGAGTATGAACGGAATACGGGTCTAAATTTTTTTTCTCACTTTCTCCGCCTATCTCATCCCATTTTGGCTAAAAATAATGCAGGAAAGGGTTTTTTTAATTTCTTGAATTTTTTAGCTTTTTTTTTTTTGGAATTTCCTTGCACGGGTCGTGTATGAACGGAATTCAGGAATAAATTTTTTTTCTCATTCCTGCCCTCCCCCAACCCGTCTTGGTTAGAAACAATGCCGGAATTAACTTTTTTGATTTTTTGAATTTTTTTACTATTTTTTATTGGGAATTTTCAAGCTCGGGTTGGGTAGGAACAGAATTCGGGAGTAGAATTTTTTTCTCTCTTTCTCGGCCTATCTCATCCCGTTTTGGCTAAAAATAATGCCAGAAATAGGTTTTTTAATTTTTTGATTTTTTTTAATTTTTTTCGGAATTTTCTTGCCCGAATCGAGTATGAACGGAATTCGGGTCTAAAATTTTTTTCTCTCTTTCTCCGCCTATCTCATCCCATTTTGGCTAAAAATAATGCCGGAAAGAGTTTTTTTAATTTCTTGAATTTTTTAGCAATTTTTTTCGGAATTTCCTTCCAAGGGTCGAGTATGAACGGAATTCTGGTCTAAAATTTTTTTCTTTCTTTCTCGGCCGATCTCATCCCATTTCGGCTAAAAATAATGCCGGAAAGGGGTTTTTTAATTTTTTGAGTTTTTTAGCTATTTTTTTCGGAATTTCCATCCACGGGTCGAGTATGAACGGAATTCTGGTCTAAAATTTTTTTTTCTCTTACTCCGCCTATCTCATCCCATTTTGGCAAAAAATAATGCCGGAAAGGGGTTTTTTAATTTTTTGATTTTTTTAATATTTTTTTTCGGAATTTTCTTGCCCGGGTCGATTATGAACGGAATTCGGGTCTAAAATTTTTTTCTCTCCTTCTCTGCCTATCTCATCCGATTTTGGCTAAAAATAATGCCGGAAAGGGGTTTTTTAATTTTTTGATTTTTTTAATATTTTTTTCGGAATTTTCTTGCCCAGGTCGATTATGAACGGAGTTCGGGTCTAAAAATTTTTTCCCTCCTTCTCCGCCTATCTCATCCCATTTTGGCTAAAAATAATGCCGGAAAGAGTTTTTTTTAACTTCTTGAATTTTTTAGCTATTTTTTTTCGGAATTTCCTTCCAAGGGTCGAGTATGAACGGAATTCTGGTCTAAATTTTTTTTCTTTCTTTCTCGGCCTATCTCATCCCATTTCGGCTAAAAATCATGCCGGAAAGGGGTTTTTTAATTTTTTGAGTTTTTTAGCTATTTTTTTCGGAATTTCCATCCACGGGTTGAGTATGAACGGAATTCTGGTCTAAATTTTTTTTCTCTCTTTCTCCACCTATCTCATCCCATTCTGGCAAAAAATAATGCCGGAAAGGGGTTTTTTAATTTTTTGATTTTTTTTATATTTTTTTCGAAATTTTCTTGCCCGGGTCGAGTATGAACGGAATACGGGTCTAAATTTTTTTTCTCTCTTTCTCCGCCTATCTCATCCCATTTTGGCTAAAAATAATGCAGGAAGGGGTTTTTCTAATTTCTTGAATTTTTTTGCTTTTTTTTTTTTGTAATTTCCTTGCACGGGTCGTGTATGAACGGAATTCAGGAATAAATTATTTTTTCTCATTCCTGCCCTCCCCCAACCCGTTTTGGATAGAAACAATGCCGGAATTAACTTTTTTGATTTTTTGAATTTTTTTACTATTTTTTATTGGGAATTTTCAAGCTCGGGTTGGGTAGGAACAGAATTCGGGAGTAGAATTTTTTTTCTCTCTTTCTCGGCCTATCTCATCCCGTTTTGGCTAAAAATAATGCCAGAAATAGGTTTTTTAATTTTTTGATTTTTTTTTAATTTTTTTCGGAATTTTCTTGCCCGAATCGAGTATGAACGGAATTCGGGTCTAAAATTTTTTTCTCTCTTTCTCCGCCTATCTCATCCCATTTTGGCTAAAAATAATGCCGGAAAGAGTTTTTTTAATTTCTTGAATTTTTTAGCAATTTTTTTCGGAATTTCCTTCCAAGGGTCGAGTATGAACGGAATTCTGTTCAAAAAATTTTTTCACTCTTTCTCCGCCTATCTCATCCCATTTTGGCAAAAAATAATGCCGGAAAAGGGTTTTTTAATTTTTTGAGTTTTTTAGCTATTTTTTTCGGAATTTCCATCCACGGGTCGAGTATGAACGGAATTCTGGTGTAAAATTTTTCTCTCTCTTTCTCCGCCTATCTCATCCCATTTTGGCAAAAAATAATGCCGGAAAGGGGTTTTTTAATTTTTTGATTTTTTTTATATTTTTTTCGGAATTTTCTTGCCCGGGTCGATTATTAACGGAATTCGGGTCTAAAATTTTTTTCTCTCCTTCTCTGCCTATCTCATCCCATTTTGCCTAAAAATAATGCTGGAAAGGGGTTTTTTGATTTTTTTTATATTTTTTTTGGAATTTTCTTGCACGGGTCGATTATGAACGGAATTCGGGGCTAAAATTTTTTTCTCTCCTTCTCCGCCTCTCTCATCCCATTTTGGCTAAAAATAATGCCGTAAAGAGTTTTTTTTAACTTCTTGAATTTTTTAGCTATTTTTTTCGGAATTTCCTTCCAAGGGTCGAGTATGAACGGAATTCTGGTCTAAAATTTTTTTCTTTCTTTCTCGGCCTATCTCATCCCATTTCGGCTAAAAATAATACCGAAAAGGGGGTTTTTAATTTCTTGAGTTTTTTAGCTATTTTTTTCGGAATTTCCATCCACGGGTCGAGTATGAACGGAATTCTGGTCTAAATTTTTTTTTTTCTCTTTCTCCGCCTATCTCATCCCATTTTGACAAAAAATAATGCCGGAAAGGGGTTTTTTAATTTTTTGATTTTTTTTTATATTTTTTTCGGAATTTTCTTGCCCGGGTCGAGTATGAACGGAATACGGGTCTAAATTTTTTTTCTCACTTTCTCCGCCTATCTCATCCCATTTTGGCTAAAAATAATGCAGGAAAGGGTTTTTTTAATTTCTTGAATTTTTTAGCTTTTTTTTTTTTGGAATTTCCTTGCACGGGTCGTGTATGAACGGAATTCAGGAATAAATTTTTTTTCTCATTCCTGCCCTCCCCCAACCCGTCTTGGTTAGAAACAATGCCGGAATTAACTTTTTTGATTTTTTGAATTTTTTTACTATTTTTTATTGGGAATTTTCAAGCTCGGGTTGGGTAGGAACAGAATTCGGGAGTAGAATTTTTTTCTCTCTTTCTCGGCCTATCTCATCCCGTTTTGGCTAAAAATAATGCCAGAAATAGGTTTTTTAATTTTTTGATTTTTTTTAATTTTTTTCGGAATTTTCTTGCCCGAATCGAGTATGAACGGAATTCGGGTCTAAAATTTTTTTCTCTCTTTCTCCGCCTATCTCATCCCATTTTGGCTAAAAATAATGCCGGAAAGAGTTTTTTTAATTTCTTGAATTTTTTAGCAATTTTTTTCGGAATTTCCTTCCAAGGGTCGAGTATGAACGGAATTCTGGTCTAAAATTTTTTTCTTTCTTTCTCGGCCGATCTCATCCCATTTCGGCTAAAAATAATGCCGGAAAGGGGTTTTTTAATTTTTTGAGTTTTTTAGCTATTTTTTTCGGAATTTCCATCCACGGGTCGAGTATGAACGGAATTCTGGTCTAAAATTTTTTTTTCTCTTACTCCGCCTATCTCATCCCATTTTGGCAAAAAATAATGCCGGAAAGGGGTTTTTTAATTTTTTGATTTTTTTAATATTTTTTTTCGGAATTTTCTTGCCCGGGTCGATTATGAACGGAATTCGGGTCTAAAATTTTTTTCTCTCCTTCTCTGCCTATCTCATCCGATTTTGGCTAAAAATAATGCCGGAAAGGGGTTTTTTAATTTTTTGATTTTTTTAATATTTTTTTCGGAATTTTCTTGCCCAGGTCGATTATGAACGGAGTTCGGGTCTAAAAATTTTTTCCCTCCTTCTCCGCCTATCTCATCCCATTTTGGCTAAAAATAATGCCGGAAAGAGTTTTTTTTAACTTCTTGAATTTTTTAGCTATTTTTTTTCGGAATTTCCTTCCAAGGGTCGAGTATGAACGGAATTCTGGTCTAAATTTTTTTTCTTTCTTTCTCGGCCTATCTCATCCCATTTCGGCTAAAAATCATGCCGGAAAGGGGTTTTTTAATTTTTTGAGTTTTTTAGCTATTTTTTTCGGAATTTCCATCCACGGGTTGAGTATGAACGGAATTCTGGTCTAAATTTTTTTTCTCTCTTTCTCCACCTATCTCATCCCATTCTGGCAAAAAATAATGCCGGAAAGGGGTTTTTTAATTTTTTGATTTTTTTTATATTTTTTTCGAAATTTTCTTGCCCGGGTCGAGTATGAACGGAATACGGGTCTAAATTTTTTTTCTCTCTTTCTCCGCCTATCTCATCCCATTTTGGCTAAAAATAATGCAGGAAGGGGTTTTTCTAATTTCTTGAATTTTTTTGCTTTTTTTTTTTTGTAATTTCCTTGCACGGGTCGTGTATGAACGGAATTCAGGAATAAATTATTTTTTCTCATTCCTGCCCTCCCCCAACCCGTTTTGGATAGAAACAATGCCGGAATTAACTTTTTTGATTTTTTGAATTTTTTTACTATTTTTTATTGGGAATTTTCAAGCTCGGGTTGGGTAGGAACAGAATTCGGGAGTAGAATTTTTTTTCTCTCTTTCTCGGCCTATCTCATCCCGTTTTGGCTAAAAATAATGCCAGAAATAGGTTTTTTAATTTTTTGATTTTTTTTTAATTTTTTTCGGAATTTTCTTGCCCGAATCGAGTATGAACGGAATTCGGGTCTAAAATTTTTTTCTCTCTTTCTCCGCCTATCTCATCCCATTTTGGCTAAAAATAATGCCGGAAAGAGTTTTTTTAATTTCTTGAATTTTTTAGCAATTTTTTTCGGAATTTCCTTCCAAGGGTCGAGTATGAACGGAATTCTGTTCAAAAAATTTTTTCACTCTTTCTCCGCCTATCTCATCCCATTTTGGCAAAAAATAATGCCGGAAAAGGGTTTTTTAATTTTTTGAGTTTTTTAGCTATTTTTTTCGGAATTTCCATCCACGGGTCGAGTATGAACGGAATTCTGGTGTAAAATTTTTCTCTCTCTTTCTCCGCCTATCTCATCCCATTTTGGCAAAAAATAATGCCGGAAAGGGGTTTTTTAATTTTTTGATTTTTTTTATATTTTTTTCGGAATTTTCTTGCCCGGGTCGATTATTAACGGAATTCGGGTCTAAAATTTTTTTCTCTCCTTCTCTGCCTATCTCATCCCATTTTGCCTAAAAATAATGCTGGAAAGGGGTTTTTTGATTTTTTTTATATTTTTTTTGGAATTTTCTTGCACGGGTCGATTATGAACGGAATTCGGGGCTAAAATTTTTTTCTCTCCTTCTCCGCCTCTCTCATCCCATTTTGGCTAAAAATAATGCCGTAAAGAGTTTTTTTTAACTTCTTGAATTTTTTAGCTATTTTTTTCGGAATTTCCTTCCAAGGGTCGAGTATGAACGGAATTCTGGTCTAAAATTTTTTTCTTTCTTTCTCGGCCTATCTCATCCCATTTCGGCTAAAAATAATACCGAAAAGGGGGTTTTTAATTTCTTGAGTTTTTTAGCTATTTTTTTCGGAATTTCCATCCACGGGTCGAGTATGAACGGAATTCTGGTCTAAATTTTTTTTTTTTCTCTTTCTCCGCCTATCTCATCCCATTTTGACAAAAAATAATGCCGGAAAGGGGTTTTTTAATTTTTTGATTTTTTTTTTATATTTTTTTCGGAATTTTCTTGCCCGGGTCGAGTATGAACGGAATACGGGTCTAAATTTTTTTTCTCACTTTCTCCGCCTATCTCATCCCATTTTGGCTAAAAATAATGCAGGAAAGGGTTTTTTTAATTTCTTGAATTTTTTAGCTTTTTTTTTTTTGGAATTTCCTTGCACGGGTCGTGTATGAACGGAATTCAGGAATAAATTTTTTTTTCTCATTCCTGCCCTCCCCCAACCCGTCTTGGTTAGAAACAATGCCGGAATTAACTTTTTTGATTTTTTGAATTTTTTTACTATTTTTTATTTGGAATTTTCAACCTCGGGTTGGGTAGGAACAGAATTCGGGAGTAGAATTTTTTTCTCTCTTTCTCGGCCTATCTCATCCCGTTTTGGCTAAAAATAATGCCAGAAATAGGTTTTTTAATTTTTTGATTTTTTTTAATTTTTTTCGGAATTTTCTTGCCCGAATCGAGTATGAACGGAATTCGGGTCTAAAATTTTTTTCTCTCTTTCTCCGCCTATCTCATCCCATTTTGGCTAAAAATAATGCCGGAAAGAGTTTTTTTAATTTCTTGAATTTTTTAGCAATTTTTTTCGGAATTTCCTTCCAAGGGTCGAGTATGAACGGAATTCTGGTCTAAAATTTTTTTCTTTCTTTCTCGGCCGATCTCATCCCATTTCGGCTAAAAATAATGCCGGAAAGGGGTTTTTTAATTTTTTGAGTTTTTTAGCTATTTTTTTCGGAATTTCCATCCACGGGTCGAGTATGAACGGAATTCTGGTCTAAAATTTTTTTCTCTCTTACTCCGCCTATCTCATCCCATTTTGGCAAAAAATAATGCCGGAAAGGGGTTTTTTAATTTTTTAATTTTTTTTATATTTTTTTCGGAATTTTCTTGCCCGGGTCGATTATGAACGGAATTCGGGTCTAAAATTTTTTTCTCTCCTTCTCTGCCTATCTCATCCCATTTTGGCTAAAAATAATGCCGGAAAGGGGTTTTTTAATTTTTTGATTTTTTTAATATTTTTTTCGGAATTTTCTTGCCCGGGTCGATTATGAACGGAGTTCGGGTCTAAAAATTTTTTCCCTCCTTCTCCGCCTATCTCATCCCATTTTGGCTAAAAATAATGCCGGAAAGAGTTTTTTTTAACTTCTTGAATTTTTTAGCTATTTTTTTTCGGAATTTCCTTCCAAGGGTCGAGTATGAACGGAATTCTGGTCTAAATTTTTTTTTCTTTCTTTCTCGGCCTATCTCATCCCATTTCGGCTAAAAATCATGCCGGAAAGGGGTTTTTTAATTTTTTGAGTTTTTTAGCTATTTTTTTCGGAATTTCCATCCACGGGTCGAGTATGAACGGAATTCTGGTCTAAATTTTTTTTCTCTCTTTCTCCACCTATCTCATCCCATTCTGGCAAAAAATAATGCCGGAAAGGGGTTTTTTAATTTTTTGATTTTTTTTATATTTTTTTCGAAATTTTCTTGCCCGGGTCGAGTATGAACGGAATACGGGTCTAAATTTTTTTTCTCTCTTTCTCCGCCTATCTCATCCCATTTTGGCTAAAAATAATGCAGGAAGGGGTTTTTTTAATTTCTTGAATTTTTTTGCTTTTTTTTTTTTGGAATTTCCTTGTACGGGTCGTGTATGAACGGAATTCAGGAATAAATTTTTTTTTCTCATTCCTGCCCTCCCCCAACCCGTTTTGGATAGAAACAATGCCGGAATTAACTTTTTTGATTTTTTGAATTTTTTTACTATTTTTTATTGGGAATTTTCAAGCTCGGGTTGGGTAGGAACAGAATTCGGGAGTAGAATTTTTTTTCTCTCTTTCTCGGCCTATCTCATCCCGTTTTGGCTAAAAATAATGCCGGAAATAGGTTTTTTAATTTTTTTCGGAATTTTCTTGCCCGAATCAAGTATGAACGGAATTCGGGTCTAAAATTTTTTTCTCTCTTTCTCCGCCTATCTCATCCCATTTTGGCTAAAAATAATGCCGGAAAGAGTTTTTTTAATTTCTTGAATTTTTTAGCAATTTTTTTCGGAATTTCCTTCCTCGGGTCGAGTATGAACGGAATTCTAGTCTAAAATTTTTTTCTCTCTTTCTCGGCCTATCACATCCCATTTTGGCTAAAAATAATGCCGGAAAGGGGTTTTTTTAATTTTTTGAGTTTTTTAGGTATTTTTTTCGAAATTTCCATCCACGGGTCGAGTATGAACGGAATTCTGGCCTAAAATTTTTTTCTCTCTTTCTCCGCCTATCTCATCCCATTTTGGCAAAAAATAATGCCGGAAAGGGGATTTTTAATTTTTTGATTTTTTTTATATTTTTTTCGGAATTTTCTTGCCCGGTTCGATTATGAACGGAATTCGGGTCTAAAATTTTTTTCTCTCCTTCTCCGCCTATCTCATCCCATTGGAAAGAGTTTTTTTTTAACTTGAATTTTTTAGCTATTTTTTTCGGAATTTCCTTCCAAGGGTCGAGTATGAACGGAATTCTGGTCTAAAATTTTGTTCACTCTTTCTCCGCCTATCTCATCCCATTTTGGCAAAAAATAATGCCGGAAAGGGGTTTTTTAATTTTTTGAGTTTTTTAGCTATTTTTTTCGGAATTTCCATCCACGGGTCGAGTATGAACGGAATTCTGGTCTAAAATTTTTCTCTCTCTTTCTCCACCTATCTCATCCCATTTTGGCAAAAAATAATGCCGGAAAGGGGTTTTTTAATTTTTTGATTTTTTTTATATTTTTTTCGAAATTTTCTTGCCCGGGTCGAGTATGAACGGAATACGGGTCTAAATTTTTTTTCTCTCTTTCTCCGCCTATCTCATCCCATTTTGGCTAAAAATAATGCAGGAAAGGGTTTTTTTAATTTCTTGAATTTTTTAGCTTTTTTTTTTTTGGAATTTCCTTGCACGGGTCGTGTATGAACGGAATTCAGGAATAAATTTTTTTTTCTCATTCCTGCCCTCCCCCAACCCGTTTTGGATAGAAACAATGCCGGAATTAACTTTTTTGATTTTTTGAATTTTTTTACTATTTTTTATTGGGAATTTTCAAGCTCGGGTTGGGTAGGAACAGAATTCGGGAGTAGAATTTTTTTTCTCTCTTTCTCGGCCTATCTCATCCCGTTTTGGCTAAAAATAATGCCAGAAATAGGTTTTTTAATTTTTTGATTTTTTTTAATTTTTTTCGGAATTTTCTTGCCCGAATCGAGTATGAACGGAATTCGGGTCTAAAATTTTTTTCTCTCTTTCTCCGCCTATCTCATCCCATTTTGGCTAAAAATAATGCCGGAAAGAGTTTTTTTAATTTCTTGAATTTTTTAGCAATTTTTTTCGGAATTTCCTTCCTCGGGTCGAGTATGAACGGAATTCTAGTCTAAAATTTTTTTCTCTCTTTCTCGGCCTATCACATCCCATTTTGGCTAAAAATAATGCCGGAAAGGGGTTTTTTTAATTTTTTGAGTTTTTTAGGTATTTTTTTCGAAATTTCCATCCACGGGTCGAGTATGAACGGAATTCTGGCCTAAAATTTTTTTCTCTCTTTCTCCGCCTATCTCATCCCATTTTGGCAAAAAATAATGCCGGAAAGGGGATTTTTAATTTTTTGATTTTTTTTATATTTTTTTCGGAATTTTCTCGCCCGGTTCGATTATGAACGGAATTCGGGTCTAAAATTTTTTTCTCTCCTTCTCCGCCTATCTCATCCCATTGGAAAGAGTTTTTTTTTAACTTGAATTTTTTAGCTATTTTTTTCGGAATTTCCTTCCAAGGGTCGAGTATGAACGGAATTCTGGTCTAAAATTTTGTTCACTCTTTCTCCGCCTATCTCATCCCATTTTGGCAAAAAATAATGCCGGAAAGGGGTTTTTTAATTTTTTGAGTTTTTTAGCTATTTTTTTCGGAATTTCCATCCACGGGTCGAGTATGAACGGAATTCTGGTCTAAAATTTTTCTCTCTCTTTCTCCGCCTATCTCATCCCATTTTGGCAAAAAATAATGCCGGAAAGGGGTTTTTTAATTTTTTGATTTTTTTTATATTTTTTTCGGAATTTTCCTGCCCGGGTTGATTATGAACGGAATTCGGGTCTAAAATTTTTTTCTCTCCTTCTCCGCCTATCTCATCCCATTTTGGCTAAAAATAATGCTGGAAAGGGGTTTTTTGATTTTTTTTTATATTTTTTTTGGAATTTTCTTGCCCGGGTCGATTATGAACGGAATTCGGGTCTAAATTTTTTTTCTCTCCTTCTCCGCCTATCTCATCCCATTTTGGCTAAAAATAATGCCGGAAAGAGTTTTTTTTAACTTCTTGAATTTTTTAGCTATTTTTTTCGGAATTTCCTTCCAAGGGTCGAGTATGAACGGAATTCTGGTCTAAAATTTTTTTCTTTCTTTCTCGGCCTATCTCATCCCATTTCGGCTAAAAATAATACCGAAAAGGGGGTTTTTAATTTCTTGAGTTTTTTAGCTATTTTTTTCGGAATTTCCATCCACGGGTCGAGTATGAACGGAATTCTGGTCTAAATTTTTTTTCTCTCTTTCTCCACCTATCTCATCCCATTTCGACAAAAAATAATGCCGGAAAGGGGTTTTTTAATTTTTTGATTTTTTTTTATATTTTTTTCGGAATTTTCTTGCCCGGGTCGAGTATGAACGGAATACGGGTCTAAAATTTTTTTCTCACTTTCTCCGCCTATCTCATCCCATTTTGGCTAAAAATAATGCAGGAAAGGGTTTTTTTAATTTCTTGAATTTTTTAGCTTTTTTTTTTTGGAATTTCCTTGCACGGGTCGTGTATGAACGGAATTCAGGAATAAATTTTTTTTTCTCATTCCTGCCCCCCCCCCAACCCGTTTTGGATAGAAACAATGCCGGAATTAACTTTTTTGATTTTTTGAATTTTTTTACTATTTTTTATTGGGAATTTTCAAGCTCGGGTTGGGTAGGAACAGAATTCGGGAGTAGAATTTTTTTTTCTCTCTTTCTCGGCCTATCTCATCCCGTTTTGGCTAAAAATAATGCCAGAAATAGGTTTTTTAATTTTTTGATTTTTTTTTAATTTTTTTCGGAATTTTCTTGCCCGAATCGAGTATGAACGGAATTCGGGTCTAAAATTTTTTTCTCTCTTTCTCCGCCTATCTCATCCCATTTTGGCTAAAAATAATGCCGGAAAGAGTTTTTTTAATTTCTTGAATTTTTTAGCAATTTTTTTCGGAATTTCCTTCCAAGGGTCGAGTATGAACGGAATTCTGTTCAAAAAATTTTTTCACTCTTTCTCCGCCTATCTCATCCCATTTTGGCAAAAAATAATGCCGGAAAAGGGTTTTTTAATTTTTTGAGTTTTTTAGCTATTTTTTTCGGAATTTCCATCCACGGGTCGAGTATGAACGGAATTCTGGTGTAAAATTTTTCTCTCTCTTTCTCCGCCTATCTCATCCCATTTTGGCAAAAAATAATGCCGGAAAGGGGTTTTTTAATTTTTTGATTTTTTTTATATTTTTTTCGGAATTTTCTTGCCCGGGTCGATTATTAACGGAATTCGGGTCTAAAATTTTTTTCTCTCCTTCTCTGCCTATCTCATCCCATTTTGCCTAAAAATAATGCTGGAAAGGGGTTTTTTGATTTTTTTTATATTTTTTTTGGAATTTTCTTGCACGGGTCGATTATGAACGGAATTCGGGGCTAAAATTTTTTTCTCTCCTTCTCCGCCTCTCTCATCCCATTTTGGCTAAAAATAATGCCGTAAAGAGTTTTTTTTAACTTCTTGAATTTTTTAGCTATTTTTTTCGGAATTTCCTTCCAAGGGTCGAGTATGAACGGAATTCTGGTCTAAAATTTTTTTCTTTCTTTCTCGGCCTATCTCATCCCATTTCGGCTAAAAATAATACCGAAAAGGGGGTTTTTAATTTCTTGAGTTTTTTAGCTATTTTTTTCGGAATTTCCATCCACGGGTCGAGTATGAACGGAATTCTGGTCTAAATTTTTTTTTTCTCTTTCTCCACCTATCTCATCCCATTTTGACAAAAAATAATGCCGGAAAGGGGTTTTTTAATTTTTTGATTTTTTTTTTATATTTTTTTCGGAATTTTCTTGCCCGGGTCGAGTATGAACGGAATACGGGTCTAAATTTTTTTTCTCACTTTCTCCGCCTATCTCATCCCATTTTGGCTAAAAATAATGCAGGAAAGGGTTTTTTTAATTTCTTGAATTTTTTAGCTTTTTTTTTTTGGAATTTCCTTGCACGGGTCGTGTATGAACGGAATTCAGGAATAAATTTTTTTTTCTCATTCCTGCCCTCCCCCAACCCGTCTTGGTTAGAAACAATGCCGGAATTAACTTTTTTGATTTTTTGAATTTTTTTACTATTTTTTATTTGGAATTTTCAACCTCGGGTTGGGTAGGAACAGAATTCGGGAGTAGAATTTTTTTCTCTCTTTCTCGGCCTATCTCATCCCGTTTTGGCTAAAAATAATGCCAGAAATAGGTTTTTTAATTTTTTGATTTTTTTTAATTTTTTTCGGAATTTTCTTGCCCGAATCGAGTATGAACGGAATTCGGGTCTAAAATTTTTTTCTCTCTTTCTCCGCCTATCTCATCCCATTTTGGCTAAAAATAATGCCGGAAAGAGTTTTTTTAATTTCTTGAATTTTTTAGCAATTTTTTTCGGAATTTCCTTCCAAGGGTCGAGTATGAACGGAATTCTGGTCTAAAATTTTTTTCTTTCTTTCTCGGCCGATCTCATCCCATTTCGGCTAAAAATAATGCCGGAAAGGGGTTTTTTAATTTTTTGAGTTTTTTAGCTATTTTTTTCGGAATTTCCATCCACGGGTCGAGTATGAACGGAATTCTGGTCTAAAATTTTTTTCTCTCTTACTCCGCCTATCTCATCCCATTTTGGCAAAAAATAATGCCGGAAAGGGGTTTTTTAATTTTTTGATTTTTTTTATATTTTTTTCGGAATTTTCTTGCCCGGGTCGATTATGAACGGAATTCGGGTCTAAAATTTTTTTCTCTCCTTCTCTGCCTATCTCATCTCATTTTGGCTAAAAATAATGCCGGAAAGGGGTTTTTTAATTTTTTGATTTTTTTAATATTTTTTTCGGAATTTTCTTGCCCGGGTCGATTATGAACGGAGTTCGGGTCTAAAAATTTTTTCCCTCCTTCTCCGCCTATCTCATCCCATTTTGGCTAAAAATAATGCCGGAAAGAGTTTTTTTTAACTTCTTGAATTTTTTAGCTATTTTTTTTCGGAATTTCCTTCCAAGGGTCGAGTATGAACGGAATTCTGGTCTAAATTTTTTTTCTTTCTTTCTCGGCCTATCTCATCCCATTTTGGCTAAAAATCATGCCGGAAAGGGGTTTTTTAATTTTTTGAGTTTTTTAGCTATTTTTTTCGGAATTTCCATCCACGGGTCGAGTATGAACGGAATTCTGGTCTAAATTTTTTTTCTCTCTTTCTCCACCTATCTCATCCCATTCTGGCAAAAAATAATGCCGGAAAGGGGTTTTTTAATTTTTTGATTTTTTATATTTTTTTCGAAATTTTCTTGCCCGGGTCAAGTATGAACGGAATACGGGTCTAAATTTTTTTTCTCTCTTTCTCCGCCTATCTCATCCCATTTTGGCTAAAAATAATGCAGGAAGGGGTTTTTTTAATTTCTTGAATTTTTTTGCTTTTTTTTTTTTGGAATTTCCTTGCACGGGTCGTGTATGAACGGAATTCAGGAATAAATTTTTTTTTCTCATTCCTGCCCTCCCCCAACCCGTTTTGGATAGAAACAATGCCGGAATTAACTTTTTTGATTTTTTGAATTTTTTTACTATTTTTTATTGGGAATTTTCAAGCTCGGGTTGGGTAGGAACAGAATTCGGGAGTAGAATTTTTTTTCTCTCTTTCTCGGCCTATCTCATCCCGTTTTGGCTAAAAATAATGCCAGAAATAGGTTTTTTAATTTTTTGATTTTTTTTAATTTTTTTCGGAATTTTCTTGCCCGAATCGAGTATGAACGGAATTCGGGTCTAAAATTTTTTTCTCTCTTTCTCCGCCTATCTCATCCCATTTTGGCTAAAAATAATGCCGGAAAGAGTTTTTTTAATTTCTTGAATTTTTTAGCAATTTTTTTCGGAATTTCCTTCCTCGGGTCGAGTATGAACGGAATTCTAGTCTAAAATTTTTTTCTCTCTTTCTCGGCCTATCACATCCCATTTTGGCTAAAAATAATGCCGGAAAGGGGTTTTTTTAATTTTTTGAGTTTTTTAGGTATTTTTTTC
This sequence comes from Quercus berberidifolia, assembly GCA_028535905.1. Taxonomy (NCBI): domain Eukaryota; kingdom Viridiplantae; phylum Streptophyta; class Magnoliopsida; order Fagales; family Fagaceae; genus Quercus; species Quercus berberidifolia. The sequence continues at coordinate 19,484,362 of JAPQVW010000008.1, forward strand.
GAAATTTCCATCCACGGGTCGAGTATGAACGGAATTCTGGCCTAAAATTTTTTTCTCTCTTTCTCCTCCTATCTCATCCCATTTAGGCAAAAAATAATGCCGGAAAGGGGATTTTTAATTTTTTGATTTTTTTTATATTTTTTTCGGAATTTTCTTGCCCGGTTCGATTATGAACGGAATTCGGGTCTAAAATTTTTTTCTCTCCTTCTCCGCCTATCTCATCCCATTGGAAAGAGTTTTTTTTTAACTTGAATTTTTTAGCTATTTTTTTCGGAATTTCCTTCCAAGGGTCGAGTATGAACGGAATTCTGGTCTAAAATTTTGTTCACTCTTTCTCCGCCTCTCTCATCCCATTTTGGCAAAAAATAATGCCGGAAAGGGGTTTTTTAATTTTTTGAGTTTTTTAGCTATTTTTTTCGGAATTTCCATCCACGGGTCGAGTATGAACGGAATTCTGGTCTAAAATTTTTCTCTCTCTTTCTCCGCCCATCTCATCCCATTTTGGCAAAAAATAATGCCGGAAAGGGGTTTTTTAATTTTTTGATTTTTTTTATATTTTTTTCGGAATTTTCCTGCCCGGGTCGATTATGAACGGAATTCGGGTCTAAAATTTTTTTCTCTCCTTCTCCGCCTATCTCATCCCATTTTGGCTAAAAATAATGCTGGAAAGGGGTTTTTTGATTTTTTTTATATTTTTTTTGGAATTTTCTTGCCCGGGTCGATTATGAACGGAATTCGGGTCTAAAATTTTTTTCTCTCCTTCTCCGCCTATCTCATCCCATTTTGGCTAAAAATATTGCCGGAAAGAGTTTTTTTTAACTTCTTGAATTTTTTAGCTATTTTTTTCGGAATTTCCTTCCAAGGGTCGAGTATGAACGGAATTCTGGTCTAAAATTTTTTTCTTTCTTTCTCGGCCTATCTCATCCCATTTCGGCTAAAAATAATACCGAAAAGGGGGTTTTTAATTTCTTGAGTTTTTTAGCTATTTTTTTCGGAATTTCCATCCACGGGTCGAGTATGAACGGAATTCTGGTCTAAATTTTTTTTCTCTCTTTCTCCACCTATCTCATCCCATTTTGACAAAAAATAATGCCGGAAAGGGGTTTTTTAATTTTTTGATTTTTTTTTATATTTTTTTAGGAATTTTCTTGCCCGGGTCGAGTATGAACGGAATACGGGTCTAAAATTTTTTTCTCACTTTCTCCGCCTATCTCATCCCATTTTGGCTAAAAATAATGCAGGAAAGGGTTTTTTTAATTTCTTGAATTTTTTAGCTTTTTTTTTTTTGGAATTTCCTTGCACGGGTCGTGTATGAACGGAATTCAGGAATAAATTTTTTTTTCTCATTCCTGCCCTACCCCAACCCGTTTTGGATAGAAACAATGCCGGAATTAACTTTTTTGATTTTTTGAATTTTTTTACTATTTTTTATTGGGAATTTTCAAGCTCGGGTTGGGTAGGAACAGAATTCGGGAGTAGAATTTTTTTTCTCTCTTTCTCGGCCTATCTCATCCCGTTTTGGCTAAAAATAATGCCAGAAATAGGTTTTTTAATTTTTTGATTTTTTTTAATTTTTTTCGGAATTTTCTTGCCCGAATCGAGTATGAACGGAATTCGGGTCTAAAATTTTTTTCTCTCTTTCTCCGCCTATCTCATCCCATTTTGGCTAAAAATAATGCCGGAAAGAGTTTTTTTAATTTCTTGACTTTTTTAGCAATTTTTTTCGGAATTTCCTTCCAAGGGTCGAGTATGAACGGAATTCTGGTCAAAAAAATTTTTCACTCTTTCTCCGCCTATCTCATCCCATTTTGGCAAAAAATAATGCCGGAAAATGGTTTTTTAATTTTTTGAGTTTTTTAGCTATTTGTTTCGGAATTTCCATCCACGGGTCGAGTATGAACGGAATTCTGGTGTAAAATTTTTCTCACTCTTTCTCCGCCTATCTCATCCCATTTTGGCAAAAAATAATGCCGGAAAGGGGTTTTTTAATTTTTTGAGTTTTTTAGCTATTTTTTTCGGAATTTCCATCCACGGGTCGAGTATGAACGGAATTCTGGTCTAAAATTTTTCTCTCTCTTTCTCCGCCTATCTCATCCCATTTTGGCAAAAAATAATGCCGGAAAGGGGTTTTTTAATTTTTTGATTTTTTTTATATTTTTTTCGGAATTTTCTTGCCCGGGTCGATTATGAACGGAATTCGGGTCTAAAATTTTTTTCTCTCCTTCTCCGCCTATCTCATCCCATTTTGGCTAAAAATAATGCTGGAAAGGGGTTTTTTGATTTTTTTTATATTTTTTTTGGAATTTTCTTGCCCGGGTCGATTATGAACGGAATTCGGGTCTAAAATTTTTTTCTCTCCTTCTCCGCCTATCTCATCCCATTTTGGCTAAAAATAATGCCGGAAAGAGTTTTTTTTAACTTCTTGAATTTTTTAGCTATTTTTTTCGGAATTTCCTTCCAAGGGTCGAGTATGAACGGAATTCTGGTCTAAAATTTTTTTCTTTCTTTCTCGGCCTATCTCATCCCATTTCGGCTAAAAATAATACCGAAAAGGGGGTTTTTAATTTCTTGAGTTTTTTAGCTATTTTTTTCGGAATTTCCATCCACGGGTCGAGTATGAACGGAATTCTGGTCTAAATTTTTTTTCTCTCTTTCTCCACCTATCTCATCCCATTTTGACAAAAAATAATGCCGGAAAGGGGTTTTTTAATTTTTTGATTTTTTTTTATATTTTTTTTTGAATTTTCTTGCCCGGGTCGAGTATGAACGGAATACGGGTCTAAAATTTTTTTCTCACTTTCTCCGCCTATCTCATCCCATTTTGGCTAAAAATAATGCAGGAAAGGGTTTTTTTAATTTCTTGAATTTTTTAGCTTTTTTTTTTTTGGAATTTCCTTGCATGGGTCGTGTATGAACGGAATTCAGGAATAAATTTTTTTTTTCTCATTCCTGCCCTCCCCCAACCCGTTTTGGATAGAAACAATGCCGGAATTAACTTTTTTGATTTTTTGAATTTTTTTACTATTTTTTATTGGGAATTTTCAAGCTCGGGTTGGGTAGGAACAGAATTCGGGAGTAGAATTTTTTTTCTCTCTTTCTCGGCCTATCTCATCCCGTTTTGGCTAAAAATAATGCCAGAAATAGGTTTTTTAATTTTTTGATTTTTTTTAATTTTTTTCGGAATTTTCTTGCCCGAATCGAGTATGAACGGAATTCGGGTCTAAAATTTTTTTCTCTCTTTCTCCGCCTATCTCATCCCATTTTGGCTAAAAATAATGCCGGAAAGAGTTTTTTTAATTTCTTGAATTTTTTAGCAATTTTTTTCGGAATTTCCTTCCAAGGGTCGAGTATGAACGGAATTCTGGTCAAAAAATTTTTTCACTCTTTCTCCGCCTATCTCATCCCATTTTGGCAAAAAATAATGCCGGAAAAGGGTTTTTTAATTTTTTGAGTTTTTTAGCTATTTGTTTCGGAATTTCCATCCACGGGTCGAGTATGAACGGAATTCTGGTGTAAAATTTTTCTCTCTCTTTCTCCGCCTATCTCATCCCATTTTGGCAAAAAATAATGCCGGAAAGGGGTTTTTTAATTTTTTGATTTTTTTTATATTTTTTTCGGAATTTTCTTGCCCGGGTCGATTATGAACGGAATTCGGGTCTAAAATTTTTTTCTCTCCTTCTCTGCCTATCTCATCCCATTTTGCCTAAAAATAATGCTGGAAAGGGGTTTTTTGATTTTTTTTTATATTTTTTTTGGAATTTTCTTGCCCGGGTCGATTATGAACGGAATTCGGGTCTAAAATTTTTTTCTCTGCTTCTCCGCCTCTCTCATCCCATTTTGGCTAAAAATAATGCCGGAAAGAGTTTTTTTTAACTTCTTGAATTTTTTAGCTATTTTTTTCGGAATTTCCTTCCAAGGGTCGAGTATGAACGGAATTCTGGTCTAAAATTTTTTTGTTTCTTTCTCGGCCTATCTCATCCCATTTCGGCTAAAAATAATACCGAAAAGGGGGTTTTTAATTTCTTGAGTTTTTTAGCTATTTTTTTCGGAATTTCCATCCACGGGTCGAGTATGGACGAAATTCTGGTCTAAATTTTTTTTTTCTCTTTCTCCGCCTATCTCATCCCATTTTGACAAAAAATAATGCCGGAAAGGGGTTTTTTAATTTTTTGATTTTTTTTTTATATTTTTTTTGGAATTTTCTTGCCCGGGTCGAGTATGAACGGAATACGGGTCTAAATTTTTTTTCTCACTTTCTCCGCCTATCTCATCCCATTTTGGCTAAAAATAATGCAGGAAAGGGTTTTTTTAATTTCTTGAATTTTTTAGCTTTTTTTTTTTTTGGAATTTCCTTGCACGGGTCGTGTATGAACGGAATTCAGGAATAAATTTTTTTTTCTCATTCCTGCCCTCCCCCAACCCGTCTTGGTTAGAAACAATGCCGGAATTAACTTTTTTGATTTTTTGAATTTTTTTACTATTTTTTATTTGGAATTTTCAAGCTCGGGTTGGGTAGGAACAGAATTCGGGAGTAGAATTTTTTTCTCTCTTTCTCGGCCTATCTCATCCCGTTTTGGCTAAAAATAATGCCAGAATTAGGTTTTTTAATTTTTTGATTTTTTTTAATTTTTTTCGGAATTTTCTTGCCCGAATCGAGTATGAACGGAATTCGGGTCTAAAATTTTTTTCTCTCTTTCTCCGCCTATCTCATCCCATTTTGGCTAAAAATAATGCCGGAAAGAGTTTTTTTAATTTCTTGAATTTTTTAGCAATTTTTTTCGGAATTTCCTTCCAAGGGTCGAGTATGAACGGAATTCTGGTCTAAAATTTTTTTCTTTCTTTCTCGGCCGATCTCATCCCATTTCGGCTAAAAATAATGCCGGAAAGGGGTTTTTTAATTTTTTGAGTTTTTTAGCTATTTTTTTCGGAATTTCCATCCACGGGTCGAGTATGAACGGAATTCTGGTCTAAATTTTTTTTCTCTCTTACTCCGCCTATCTCATCCCATTTTGGCAAAAAATAATGCCGGAAAGGGGTTTTTTAATTTTTTGATTTTTTTTATATTTTTTTCGGAATTTTCTTGCCCGGGTCGATTATGAACGGAATTCGGGTGTAAAATTTTTTTCTCTCCTTCTCTGCCTATCTCATCCCATTTTGGCTAAAAATAATGCCGGAAAGGGGTTTTTTAATTTTTTGATTTTTTTAATATTTTTTTCGGAATTTTCTTGCCCGGGTCGATTATGAACGGAGTTCGGGTCTAAAAATTTTTTCCCTCCTTCTCCGCCTATCTCATCCCATTTTGGCTAAAAATAATGCCGGAAAGAGTTTTTTTTAACTTCTTGAATTTTTTAGCTATTTTTTTTCGGAATTTCCTTCCAAGGGTCGAGTATGAACGGAATTCTGGTCTAAATTTTTTTTCTTTCTTTCTCGGCCTATCTCATCCCATTTCGGCTAAAAATCATGCCGGAAAGGGGTTTTTTAATTTTTTGAGTTTTTTAGCTATTTTTTTCGGAATTTCCATCCACGGGTCGATTATGAACGGAATTCTGGTCTAAATTTTTTTTCTCTCTTTCTCCACCTATCTCATCCCATTCTGGCAAAAAATAATGCCGGAAAGGGGTTTTTTAATTTTTTGATTTTTTTTATATTTTTTTCGAAATTTTCTTGCCCGGGTCGAGTATGAACGGAATACGGGTCTAAATTTTTTTTCTCTCTTTCTCCGCCTATCTCATCCCATTTTGGCTAAAAATAATGCAGGAAAGGGTTTTTTTAATTTCTTGAATTTTTTAGCTTTTTTTTTTTTTGGAATTTCCTTGCACGGGTCGTGTATGAACGGAATTCAGGAATAAATTTTTTTTTCTCATTCCTGCCCTCCCCCAACCCGTTTTGGATAGAAACAATGCCGGAATTAACTTTTTCGATTTTTTGAATTTTTTTACTATTTTTTATTGGGAATTTTCAAGCTCGGGTTGGGTAGGAACAGAATTCGGGAGTAGAATTTTTTTTCTCTCTTTCTCGGCCTATCTCATCCCGTTTTGGCTAAAAATAATGCCAGAAATAGGTTTTTTAATTTTTTGATTTTTTTTAATTTTTTTCGGAATTTTCTTGCCCGAATCGAGTATGAACGGAATTCGGGTCTAAAATTTTTTTCTCTCTTTCTCCGCCTATCTCATCCCATTTTGGCTAAAAATAATGCCGGAAAGAGTTTTTTTAATTTCTTGACTTTTTTAGCAATTTTTTTCGGAATTTCCTTCCAAGGGTCGAGTATGAACGGAATTCTGGTCAAAAAAATTTTTCACTCTTTCTCCGCCTATCTCATCCCATTTTGGCAAAAAATAATGCCGGAAAATGGTTTTTTAATTTTTTGAGTTTTTTAGCTATTTGTTTCGGAATTTCCATCCACGGGTCGAGTATGAACGGAATTCTGGTGTAAAATTTTTCTCACTCTTTCTCCGCCTATCTCATCCCATTTTGGCAAAAAATAATGCCGGAAAGGGGTTTTTTAATTTTTTGAGTTTTTTAGCTATTTTTTTCGGAATTTCCATCCACGGGTCGAGTATGAACGGAATTCTGGTCTAAAATTTTTCTCTCTCTTTCTCCGCCTATCTCATCCCATTTTGGCAAAAAATAATGCCGGAAAGGGGTTTTTTAATTTTTTGATTTTTTTTATATTTTTTTCGGAATTTTCTTGCCCGGGTCGATTATGAACGGAATTCGGGTCTAAAATTTTTTTCTCTCCTTCTCCGCCTATCTCATCCCATTTTGGCTAAAAATAATGCTGGAAAGGGGTTTTTTGATTTTTTTTATATTTTTTTTGGAATTTTCTTGCCCGGGTCGATTATGAACGGAATTCGGGTCTAAAATTTTTTTCTCTCCTTCTCCGCCTATCTCATCCCATTTTGGCTAAAAATAATGCCGGAAAGAGTTTTTTTTAACTTCTTGAATTTTTTAGCTATTTTTTTCGGAATTTCCTTCCAAGGGTCGAGTATGAACGGAATTCTGGTCTAAAATTTTTTTCTTTCTTTCTCGGCCTATCTCATCCCATTTCGGCTAAAAATAATACCGAAAAGGGGGTTTTTAATTTCTTGAGTTTTTTAGCTATTTTTTTCGGAATTTCCATCCACGGGTCGAGTATGAACGGAATTCTGGTCTAAATTTTTTTTCTCTCTTTCTCCACCTATCTCATCCCATTTTGACAAAAAATAATGCCGGAAAGGGGTTTTTTAATTTTTTGATTTTTTTTTATATTTTTTTTTGAATTTTCTTGCCCGGGTCGAGTATGAACGGAATACGGGTCTAAAATTTTTTTCTCACTTTCTCCGCCTATCTCATCCCATTTTGGCTAAAAATAATGCAGGAAAGGGTTTTTTTAATTTCTTGAATTTTTTAGCTTTTTTTTTTTTGGAATTTCCTTGCATGGGTCGTGTATGAACGGAATTCAGGAATAAATTTTTTTTTCTCATTCCTGCCCTCCCCCAACCCGTTTTGGATAGAAACAATGCCGGAATTAACTTTTTTGATTTTTTGAATTTTTTTACTATTTTTTATTGGGAATTTTCAAGCTCGGGTTGGGTAGGAACAGAATTCGGGAGTAGAATTTTTTTTCTCTCTTTCTCGGCCTATCTCATCCCGTTTTGGCTAAAAATAATGCCAGAAATAGGTTTTTTAATTTTTTGATTTTTTTTAATTTTTTTCGGAATTTTCTTGCCCGAATCGAGTATGAACGGAATTCGGGTCTAAAATTTTTTTCTCTCTTTCTCCGCCTATCTCATCCCATTTTGGCTAAAAATAATGCCGGAAAGAGTTTTTTTAATTTCTTGAATTTTTTAGCAATTTTTTTCGGAATTTCCTTCCAAGGGTCGAGTATGAACGGAATTCTGGTCAAAAAATTTTTTCACTCTTTCTCCGCCTATCTCATCCCATTTTGGCAAAAAATAATGCCGGAAAAGGGTTTTTTAATTTTTTGAGTTTTTTAGCTATTTGTTTCGGAATTTCCATCCACGGGTCGAGTATGAACGGAATTCTGGTGTAAAATTTTTCTCTCTCTTTCTCCGCCTATCTCATCCCATTTTGGCAAAAAATAATGCCGGAAAGGGGTTTTTTAATTTTTTGATTTTTTTTATATTTTTTTCGGAATTTTCTTGCCCGGGTCGATTATGAACGGAATTCGGGTCTAAAATTTTTTTCTCTCCTTCTCTGCCTATCTCATCCCATTTTGCCTAAAAATAATGCTGGAAAGGGGTTTTTTGATTTTTTTTTATATTTTTTTTGGAATTTTCTTGCCCGGGTCGATTATGAACGGAATTCGGGTCTAAAATTTTTTTCTCTGCTTCTCCGCCTCTCTCATCCCATTTTGGCTAAAAATAATGCCGGAAAGAGTTTTTTTTAACTTCTTGAATTTTTTAGCTATTTTTTTCGGAATTTCCTTCCAAGGGTCGAGTATGAACGGAATTCTGGTCTAAAATTTTTTTGTTTCTTTCTCGGCCTATCTCATCCCATTTCGGCTAAAAATAATACCGAAAAGGGGGTTTTTAATTTCTTGAGTTTTTTAGCTATTTTTTTCGGAATTTCCATCCACGGGTCGAGTATGGACGAAATTCTGGTCTAAATTTTTTTTTTCTCTTTCTCCGCCTATCTCATCCCATTTTGACAAAAAATAATGCCGGAAAGGGGTTTTTTAATTTTTTGATTTTTTTTTTATATTTTTTTTGGAATTTTCTTGCCCGGGTCGAGTATGAACGGAATACGGGTCTAAATTTTTTTTCTCACTTTCTCCGCCTATCTCATCCCATTTTGGCTAAAAATAATGCAGGAAAGGGTTTTTTTAATTTCTTGAATTTTTTAGCTTTTTTTTTTTTGGAATTTCCTTGCACGGGTCGTGTATGAACGGAATTCAGGAATAAATTTTTTTTTCTCATTCCTGCCCTCCCCCAACCCGTCTTGGTTAGAAACAATGCCGGAATTAACTTTTTTGATTTTTTGAATTTTTTTACTATTTTTTATTTGGAATTTTCAAGCTCGGGTTGGGTAGGAACAGAATTCGGGAGTAGAATTTTTTTCTCTCTTTCTCGGCCTATCTCATCCCGTTTTGGCTAAAAATAATGCCAGAATTAGGTTTTTTAATTTTTTGATTTTTTTTAATTTTTTTCGGAATTTTCTTGCCCGAATCGAGTATGAACGGAATTCGGGTCTAAAATTTTTTTCTCTCTTTCTCCGCCTATCTCATCCCATTTTGGCTAAAAATAATGCCGGAAAGAGTTTTTTTAATTTCTTGAATTTTTTAGCAATTTTTTTCGGAATTTCCTTCCAAGGGTCGAGTATGAACGGAATTCTGGTCTAAAATTTTTTTCTTTCTTTCTCGGCCGATCTCATCCCATTTCGGCTAAAAATAATGCCGGAAAGGGGTTTTTTAATTTTTTGAGTTTTTTAGCTATTTTTTTCGGAATTTCCATCCACGGGTCGAGTATGAACGGAATTCTGGTCTAAATTTTTTTTCTCTCTTACTCCGCCTATCTCATCCCATTTTGGCAAAAAATAATGCCGGAAAGGGGTTTTTTAATTTTTTGATTTTTTTTATATTTTTTTCGGAATTTTCTTGCCCGGGTCGATTATGAACGGAATTCGGGTCTAAAATTTTTTTCTCTCCTTCTCTGCCTATCTCATCCCATTTTGGCTAAAAATAATGCCGGAAAGGGGTTTTTTAATTTTTTGATTTTTTTAATATTTTTTTCGGAATTTTCTTGCCCGGGTCGATTATGAACGGAGTTCGGGTCTAAAAATTTTTTCCCTCCTTCTCCGCCTATCTCATCCCATTTTGGCTAAAAATAATGCCGGAAAGAGTTTTTTTTAACTTCTTGAATTTTTTAGCTATTTTTTTTCGGAATTTCCTTCCAAGGGTCGAGTATGAACGGAATTCTGGTCTAAATTTTTTTTCTTTCTTTCTCGGCCTATCTCATCCCATTTCGGCTAAAAATCATGCCGGAAAGGGGTTTTTTAATTTTTTGAGTTTTTTAGCTATTTTTTTCGGAATTTCCATCCACGGGTCGATTATGAACGGAATTCTGGTCTAAATTTTTTTTCTCTCTTTCTCCACCTATCTCATCCCATTCTGGCAAAAAATAATGCCGGAAAGGGGATTTTTAATTTTTTGATTTTTTTTATATTTTTTTCGGAATTTTCTTGCCCGGTTCGATTATGAACGGAATTCGGGTCTAAATTTTTTTTCTCTCCTTCTCCGCCTATCTCATCCCATTGGAAAGAGTTTTTTTTTAACTTGAATTTTTTAGCTATTTTTTTCGGAATTTCCTTCCAAGGGTCGAGTATGAACGGAATTCTGGTCTAAAATTTTTTTCTTTCTTTCTCGGCCTATCTCATCCCATTTCGGCTAAAAATAATACCGAAAAGGGGGTTTTTAATTTCTTGAGTTTTTTAGCTATTTTTTTCGGAATTTCCATCCACGGGTCGAGTATGAACGGAATTCTGGTCTAAATTTTTTTTCTCTCTTTCTCCACCTATCTCATCCCATTTTGACAAAAAATAATGCCGGAAAGGGGTTTTTTAATTTTTTGATTTTTTTTTATATTTTTTTTTGAATTTTCTTGCCCGGGTCGAGTATGAACGGAATACGGGTCTAAAATTTTTTTCTCACTTTCTCCGCCTATCTCATCCCATTTTGGCTAAAAATAATGCAGGAAAGGGTTTTTTTAATTTCTTGAATTTTTTAGCTTTTTTTTTTTTGGAATTTCCTTGCATGGGTCGTGTATGAACGGAATTCAGGAATAAATTTTTTTTTCTCATTCCTGCCCTCCCCCAACCCGTTTTGGATAGAAACAATGCCGGAATTAACTTTTTTGATTTTTTGAATTTTTTTACTATTTTTTATTGGGAATTTTCAAGCTCGGGTTGGGTAGGAACAGAATTCGGGAGTAGAATTTTTTTTCTCTCTTTCTCGGCCTATCTCATCCCGTTTTGGCTAAAAATAATGCCAGAAATAGGTTTTTTAATTTTTTGATTTTTTTTAATTTTTTTCGGAATTTTCTTGCCCGAATCGAGTATGAACGGAATTCGGGTCTAAAATTTTTTTCTCTCTTTCTCCGCCTATCTCATCCCATTTTGGCTAAAAATAATGCCGGAAAGAGTTTTTTTAATTTCTTGAATTTTTTAGCAATTTTTTTCGGAATTTCCTTCCAAGGGTCGAGTATGAACGGAATTCTGGACAAAAATTTTTTTCTCTCTTTCTCCGCCTATCTCATCCCATTTTGGCTAAAAATAATGCCGGAAAGAGTTTTTTTAATTTCTTGAATTTTTTAGCAATTTTTTTCGGAATTTCCTTCCAAGGGTCGAGTATGAACGGAATTCTGGTCAAAAAATTTTTTCACTCTTTCTCCGCCTATCTCATCCCATTTTGGCTAAAAATAATGCCGGAAAGAGTTTTTTTAATTTCTTGAATTTTTTAGCAATTTTTTTCGGAATTTCCTTCCAAGGGTCGAGTATGAACGGAATTCTGGTCAAAAAATTTTTTCACTCTTTCTCCGCCTATCTCATCCCATTTTGGCAAAAAATAATGCCGGAAAGGGGTTTTTTAATTTTTTGATTTTTTTTATATTTTTTTCGGAATTTTCTTGCCCGGGTCGATTATGAACGGAATTCGGGTCTAAAATTTTTTTCTCTCCTTCTCTGCCTATCTCATCCCATTTTGCCTAAAAATAATGCTGGAAAGGGGTTTTTTGATTTTTTTTTATATTTTTTTTGGAATTTTCTTGCCCGGGTCGATTATGAACGGAATTCGGGTCTAAAATTTTTTTCTCTGCTTCTCCGCCTCTCTCATCCCATTTTGGCTAAAAATAATGCCGGAAAGAGTTTTTTTTAACTTCTTGAATTTTTTAGCTATTTTTTTCGGAATTTCCTTCCAAGGGTCGAGTATGAACGGAATTCTGGTCTAAAATTTTTTTGTTTCTTTCTCGGCCTATCTCATCCCATTTCGGCTAAAAATAATACCGAAAAGGGGGTTTTTAATTTCTTGAGTTTTTTAGCTATTTTTTTCGGAATTTCCATCCACGGGTCGAGTATGGACGAAATTCTGGTCTAAATTTTTTTTTTCTCTTTCTCCGCCTATCTCATCCCATTTTGACAAAAAATAATGCCGGAAAGGGGTTTTTTAATTTTTTGATTTTTTTTTTATATTTTTTTTGGAATTTTCTTGCCCGGGTCGAGTATGAACGGAATACGGGTCTAAATTTTTTTTCTCACTTTCTCCGCCTATCTCATCCCATTTTGGCTAAAAATAATGCAGGAAAGGGTTTTTTTAATTTCTTGAATTTTTTAGCTTTTTTTTTTTTGGAATTTCCTTGCACGGGTCGTGTATGAACGGAATTCAGGAATAAATTTTTTTTTCTCATTCCTGCCCTCCCCCAACCCGTCTTGGTTAGAAACAATGCCGGAATTAACTTTTTTGATTTTTTGAATTTTTTTACTATTTTTTATTTGGAATTTTCAAGCTCGGGTTGGGTAGGAGCAGAATTCGGGAGTAGAATTTTTTTCTCTCTTTCTCGGCCTATCTCATCCCGTTTTGGCTAAAAATAATGCCAGAAATAGGTTTTTTAATTTTTTGATTTTTTTTAATTTTTTTCGGAATTTTCTTGCCCGAATCGAGTATGAACGGAATTCGGGTCTAAAATTTTTTTCTCTCTTTCTCCGCCTATCTCATCCCATTTTGGCTAAAAATAATGCCGGAAAGAGTTTTTTTAATTTCTTGAATTTTTTAGCAATTTTTTTCGGAATTTCCTTCCAAGGGTCGAGTATGAACGGAATTCTGGTCTAAAATTTTTTTCTTTCTTTCTCGGCCGATCTCATCCCATTTCGGCTAAAAATAATGCCGGAAAGGGGTTTTTTAATTTTTTGAGTTTTTTAGCTATTTTTTTTGGAATTTCCATCCACGGTTCGAGTATGAACGGAATTCTGGTCTAAAATTTTTTTCTCTCTTACTCCGCCTATCTCATCCCATTTTGGCAAAAAATAATGCCGGAAAGGGGTTTTTTAATTTTTTGATTTTTTTTATATTTTTTTCGGAATTTTCTTGCCCGGGTCGATTATGAACGGAATTCGGGTCTAAAATTTTTTTCTCTCCTTCTCTGCCTATCTCATCCCATTTTGGCTAAAAATAATGCCGGAAAGGGGTTTTTTAATTTTTTGATTTTTTTAATATTTTTTTCGGAATTTTCTTGCCCGGGTCGATTATGAACGGAGTTCGGGTCTAAAAATTTTTTCCCTCCTTCTCCGCCTATCTCATCCCATTTTGGCTAAAAATAATGCCGGAAAGAGTTTTTTTTAACTTCTTGAATTTTTTAGCTATTTTTTTTCGGAATTTCCTTCCAAGGGTCGAGTATGAACGGAATTCTGGTCTAAATTTTTTTTCTTTCTTTCTCGGCCTATCTCATCCCATTTCGGCTAAAAATCATGCCGGAAAGGGGTTTTTTAATTTTTTGAGTTTTTTAGCTATTTTTTTCGGAATTTCCATCCACGGGTCGAGTATGAACGGAATTCTGGTCTAAATTTTTTTTCTCTCTTTCTCCACCTATCTCATCCCATTCTGGCAAAAAATAATGCCGGAAAGGGGTTTTTTAATTTTTTGATTTTTTTTATATTTTTTTCGAAATTTTCTTGCCCGGGTCGAGTATGAACGGAATACGGGTTTAAATTTTTTTTCTCTCTTTCTCCGCCTATCTCATCCCATTTTGGCTAAAAATAATGCAGGAAAGGGTTTTTTTAATTTCTTGAATTTTTTAGCTTTTTTTTTTTTTGGAATTTCCTTGCACGGGTCGTGTATGAACGGAATTCAGGAATAAATTTTTTTTTCTCATTCCTGCCCTCCCCCAACCCGTTTTGGATAGAAACAATGCCGGAATTAACTTTTTTGATTTTTTGAATTTTTTTACTATTTTTTATTGGGAATTTTCAAGCTCGGGTTGGGTAGGAACAGAATTCGGGAGTAGAATTTTTTTTCTCTCTTTCTCGGCCTATCTCATCCCGTTTTGGCTAAAAATAATGCCAGAAATAGGTTTTTTAATTTTTTGATTTTTTTTAATTTTTTTCGGAATTTTCTTGCCCGGATCGAGTATGAACGGAATTCGGGTCTAAAATTTTTTTCTCTCTTTCTCCGCCTATCTCATCCCATTTTGGCTAAAAATAATGCCGGAAAGAGTTTTTTTAATTTCTTGAATTTTTTAGCAATTTTTTTCGGAATTTCCTTCCTCGGGTCGAGTATGAATGGAATTCTAGTCTAAAATTTTTTTCTCTCTTTCTCGGCCTATCACATCCCATTTTGGCTAAAAATAATGCCGGAAAGGGGTTTTTTTAATTTTTTGAGTTTTTTAGGTATTTTTTTCGAAATTTCCATCCACGGGTCGAGTATGAACGGAATTCTGGCCTAAAATTTTTTTCTCTCTTTCTCCGCCTATCTCATCCCATTTTGGCAAAAAATAATGCCGGAAAGGGGATTTTTAATTTTTTGATTTTTTTTATATTTTTTTCGGAATTTTCTTGCCCGGTTCGATTATGAACGGAATTCGAGTCTAAAATTTTTTTCTCTCCTTCTCCGCCTATCTCATCCCATTGGAAAGAGTTTTTTTTTAACTTGAATTTTTTAGCTATTTTTTTCGGAATTTCCTTCCAAGGGTCGAGTATGAACGGAATTCTGGTCTAAAATTTTGTTCACTCTTTCTCCGCCTATCTCATCCCATTTTGGCAAAAAATAATGCCGGAAAGGGGTTTTTTAATTTTTTGAGTTTTTTAGCTATTTTTTTCGGAATTTCCATCCACGGGTCGAGTATGAACGGAATTCTGGTCTAAAATTTTTCTCTCTCTTTCTCCGCCTATCTCATCCCATTTTGGCAAAAAATAATGTCGGAAAGGGGTTTTTTAATTTTTTGATTTTTTTTATATTTTTTTCGGAATTTTCCTGCCCGGGTCGATTATGAACGGAATTCGGGTCTAAAATTTTTTTCTCTCCTTCTCCGCCTATCTCATCCCATTTTGGCTAAAAATAATTCTGGAAAGGGGTTTTTTGATTTTTTTTATATTTTTTTTGGAATTTTCTTGCCCGGGTCGATTATGAACGGAATTCGGGTCTAAAATTTTTTTCTCTCCTTCTCCGCCTATCTCATCCCATTTTGGCTAAAAATAATGCCGGAAAGAGTTTTTTTTAACTTCTTGAATTTTTTAGCTATTTTTTTCGGAATTTCCTTCCAAGGGTCGAGTATGAATGGAATTCTGGTCTAAAATTTTTTTCTTTCTTTCTCGGCCTATCTCATCCCATTTCGGCTAAAAATAATACCGAAAAGGGGGTTTTTAATTTCTTGAGTTTTTTAGCTATTTTTTTCGGAATTTCCATCCACGGGTCGAGTATGAACGGAATTCTGGTCTAAATTTTTTTTCTCTCTTTCTCCACCTATCTCATCCCATTTTGACAAAAAATAATGCCGGAAAGGGGTTTTTTAATTTTTTGATTTTTTTTTATATTTTTTTCGGAATTTTCTTGCCCGGGTCGAGTATGAACGGAATACGGGTCTAAAATTTTTTTCTCACTTTCTCCGCCTATCTCATCCCATTTTGGCTAAAAATAATGCAGGAAAGGGTTTTTTTAATTTCTTGAATTTTTTAGCTTTTTTTTTTTTGGAATTTCCTTGCACGGGTCGTGTATGAACGGAATTCAGGAATAAATTTTCTTTTCTCATTCCTGCCCTCCCCCAACCCGTTTTGGATAGAAACAATGCCGGAATTAACTTTTTTGATTTTTTGAATTTTTTTACTATTTTTTATTGGGAATTTTCAAGCTCGGGTTGGGTAGGAACAGAATTCGGGAGTAGAATTTTTTTTCTCTCTTTCTCGGCCTATCTCATCCCGTTTTGGCTAAAAATAATGCCAGAAATAGGATTTTTAATTTTTTGATTTTTTTTAATTTTTTTCGGAATTTTCTTGCCCGAATCGAGTATGAACGGAATTCGGGTCTAAAATTTTTTTCTCTCTTTCTCCGCCTATCTCATCCCATTTTGGCTAAAAATAATGCCGGAAAGAGTTTTTTTAATTTCTTGAATTTTTTAGCAATTTTTTTCGGAATTTCCTTCCAAGGGTCGAGTATGAACGGAATTCTGGTCAAAAAATTTTTTCACTCTTTCTCCGCCTATCTCATCCCATTTTGGCAAAAAATAATGCCGGAAAATGGTTTTTTAATTTTTTGAGT
Organism: Quercus berberidifolia; assembly: GCA_028535905.1. Classification (NCBI taxonomy): domain Eukaryota; kingdom Viridiplantae; phylum Streptophyta; class Magnoliopsida; order Fagales; family Fagaceae; genus Quercus; species Quercus berberidifolia. The sequence continues at coordinate 19,500,599 of JAPQVW010000008.1, forward strand.
TTTTTAGCTATTTGTTTCGGAATTTCCATCCACGGGTCGAGTATGAACGGAATTCTGGTGTAAAATTTTTCTCACTCTTTCTCCGCCTATCTCATCCCATTTTGGCAAAAAATAATGCCGGAAAGGGGTTTTTTAATTTTTTGAGTTTTTTAGCTATTTTTTTCGGAATTTCCATCCACGGGTCGAGTATGAACGGAATTCTGGTCTAAAATTTTTCTCTCTCTTTCTCCGCCTATCTCATCCCATTTTGGCAAAAAATAATGCCGGAAAGGGGTTTTTTAATTTTTTGATTTTTTTTATATTTTTTTCGGAATTTTCTTGCCCGGGTCGATTATGAACGGAATTCGGGTCTAAAATTTTTTTCTCTCCTTCTCCGCCTATCTCATCCCATTTTGGCTAAAAATAATGCCGGAAAGAGTTTTTTTTAACTTCTTGAATTTTTTAGCTATTTTTTTCGGAATTTCCTTCCAAGGGTCGACTATGAACGGAATTCTGGTCTAAAATTTTTTTCTTTCTTTCTCGGCATATCTCATCCCATTTCGGCTAAAAATAATACCGAAAAGGGGGTTTTTAATTTCTTGAGTTTTTTAGCTATTTTTTTCGGAATTTCCATCCACGGGTCGAGTATGAACGGAATTTTGGTCTAAATTTTTTTTCTCTCTTTCTCCACCTATCTCATCCCATTTTGACAAAAAATAATGCCGGAAAGGGGTTTTTTAATTTTTTGATTTTTTTTATATTTTTTTCGGAATTTTCTTGCCCGGGTCGAGTATGAACGGAATACGGGTCTAAAATTTTTTTCTCACTTTCTCCGCCTATCTCATCCCATTTTGGCTAAAAATAATGCAGGAAAGGGTTTTTTTAATTTCTTGAATTTTTTAGCTTTTTTTTTTTTGGAATTTCCTTGCACGGGTCGTGTATGAGCGGAATTCAGGAATAAATTTTTTTTTCTCATTCCTGCCCTCCCCCAACCCGTTTTGGATAGAAACAATGCCGGAATTAACTTTTTTGATTTTTTGAATTTTTTTACTATTTTTTATTGGGAATTTTCAAGCTCGGGTTGGGTAGGAACAGAATTCGGGAGTAGAATTTTTTTTCTCTCTTTCTCGGCCTATCTCATCCCGTTTTGGCTAAAAATAATGCCAGAAATAGGTTTTTTAATTTTTTGATTTTTTTTAATTTTTTTCGGAATTTTCTTGCCCGAATCGAGTATGAACGGAATTCGGGTCTAAAATTTTTTTTTCTCTTTCTCCGCCTATCTCATCCCATTTTGGCTAAAAATAATGCCGGAAAGAGTTTTTTTAATTTCTTGAATTTTTTTGCAATTTTTTTCGGAATTTCCTTCCAAGGGTCGAGTATGAACGGAATTCTGGTCAAAAAATTTTTTCACTCTTTCTCCGCCTATCTCATCCCATTTTGGCAAAAAATAATGCCGGAAAAGGGTTTTTTAATTTTTTGAGTTTTTTAGCTATTTGTTTCGGAATTTCCATCCACGGGTCGAGTATGAACGGAATTCTGGTGTAAAATTTTTCTCTCTCTTTCTCCGCCTATCTCATCCCATTTTGGCAAAAAATAATGCCGGAAAGGGGTTTTTTAATTTTTTGATTTTTTTTATATTTTTTTCGGAATTTTCTTGCCCGGGTCGATTATGAACGGAATTCGGGTCTAAAATTTTTTTCTCTCCTTCTCTGCCTATCTCATCCCATTTTGCCTAAAAATAATGCTAGAAAGGGGTTTTTTGATTTTTTTTATATTTTTTTTGGAATTTTCTTGCCCGGGTCGATTATGAACGGAATTCGGGTCTAAAATTTTTTTCTCTGCTTCTCCGCCTCTCTCATCCCATTTTGGCTAAAAATAATGCCGGAAAGAGTTTTTTTTAACTTCTTGAATTTTTTAGCTATTTTTTTCGGAATTTCCTTCCAAGGGTCGAGTATGAACGGAATTCTGGTCTAAAATTTTTTTCTTTCTTTCTCGGCCTATCTCATCCCATTTCGGCTAAAAATAATACCGAAAAGGGGGTTTTTAATTTCTTGAGTTTTTTAGCTATTTTTTTCGGAATTTCCATCCACGGGTCGAGTATGAACAGAATTCTGGTCTAAATTTTTTTTTTCTCTTTCTCCGCCTATCTCATCCCATTTTGACAAAAAATAATGCCGGAAAGGGGTTTTTTAATTTTTTATTTTTTTTTATATTTTTTTCGGAATTTTCTTGCCCGGGTCGAGTATGAACGGAATATGGGTCTAAATTTTTTTTCTCACTTTCTCCGCCTATCTCATCCCATTTTGGCTAAAAATAATGCAGGAAAGGGTTTTTTTAATTTCTTGAATTTTTTAGCTTTTTTTTTTTTGGAATTTCCTTGCACGGGTCGTGTATGAACGGAATTCTAGTCTAAAATTTTTTTCTCTCTTTCTCGGCCTATCACATCCCATTTTGGCTAAAAATAACGCCGGAAAGGGGTTTTTTTAATTTTTTGAGTTTTTTAGGTATTTTTTTCGAAATTTCCATCCACGGGTCGAGTATGAACGGAATTCTGGCCTAAAATTTTTTTCTCACTTTCTCCGCCTATCTCATCCCATTTTGGCAAAAAATAATGCCGGAAAGGGGATTTTTAATTTTTTGATTTTTTTTATATTTTTTTCGGAATTTTCTTGCCCTGGTCGATTATGAACGGAATTCGGGTCTAAAATTTTTTTCTCTCCTTCTCCGCCTCTCTCATCCCATTTTGGCTAAAAATAATGCCGGAAAGAGTTTTTTTTAACTTCTTGAATTTTTTAGCTATTTTTTTCGGAATTTCCTTCCAAGGGTCGAGTATGAACGGAATTCTGGTCTAAAATTTTTTTCTTTCTTTCTCGGCCTATCTCATCCCATTTCGGCTAAAAATAATACCGAAAAGGGGGTTTTTAATTTCTTGAGTTTTTTAGCTATTTTTTTCGGAATTTCCATCCACGGGTCGAGTATGAACGGAATTCTGGTCTAAATTTTTTTTTTCTCTTTCTTCGCCTATCTCATCCCATTTTGACAAAAAATAATGCCGGAAAGGGGTTTTTTAATTTTTTGATTTTTTTTTATATTTTTTTCGGAATTTTCTTGCCCGGGTCGAGTATGAACGGAATACGGGTCTAAATTGTTTTTCTCACTTTCTCCGCCTATCTCATCCCATTTTGGCTAAAAATAATGCAGGAAAGGGTTTTTTTAATTTCTTGAATTTTTTAGCTTTTTTTTTTTTTGGAATTTCCTTGCACGGGTCGTGTATGAACGGAATTCAGGAATAAATTTTTTTTTCTCATTCCTGCCCTCCCCCAACCCGTCTTGGTTAGAAACAATGCCGGAATTAACTTTTTTGATTTTTTGAATTTTTTTACTATTTTTTATTTGGAATTTTCAAACTCGGGTTGGGTAGGAACAGAATTCGGGAGTAGAATTTTTTTCTCTCTTTCTCGGCCTATCTCATCCCGTTTTGGCTAAAAATAATGCCAGAAATAGGTTTTTTAATTTTTTGATTTTTTTTAATTTTTTTCGGAATTTTCTTGCCCGAATCGAGTATGAACGGAATTCGGGTCTAAAATTTTTTTCTCTCTTTCTCCGCCTATCTCATCCCATTTTGGCTAAAAATAATGCCGGAAAGAGTTTTTTTAATTTCTTGAATTTTTTAGCAATTTTTTTCGGAATTTCCTTCCAAGGGTCGAGTATGAACGGAATTCTGGTCTAAAATTTTTTTCTTTCTTTCTCGGCCGATCTCATCCCATTTCGGCTAAAAATAATGCCGGAAAGGGGTTTTTTAATTTTTTGAGTTTTTTAGCTATTTTTTTCGGAATTTCCATCCACGGGTCGAGTATGAACGGAATTCTGGTCTAAAATTTTTTTCTCTCTTACTCCGCCTATCTCATCCCATTTTGGCAAAAAATAATGCCGGAAAGGGGTTTTTTAATTTTTTAATTTTTTTTATATTTTTTTCGGAATTTTCTTGCCCGGGTCGATTATGAACGGAATTCGGGTCTAAAATTTTTTTCTCTCCTTCTCTGCCTATCTCATCCCATTTTGGCTAAAAATAATGCCGGAAAGGGGTTTTTTAATTTTTTGATTTTTTTAATATTTTTTTCGGAATTTTCTTGCCCGGGTCGATTATGAACGGAGTTCGGGTCTAAAAATTTTTTCCCTCCTTCTCCGCCTATCTCATCCCATTTTGGCTAAAAATAATGCCGGAAAAAGTTTTTTTTAACTTCTTGAATTTTTTAGCTATTTTTTTTCGGAATTTCCTTCCAAGGGTCGAGTATGAACGGAATTCTGGTCTAAATTTTTTTTCTTTCTTTCTCGGCCTATCTCATCCCATTTCGGCTAAAAATCATGCCGGAAAGGGGTTTTTTAATTTTTTGAGTTTTTTAGCTATTTTTTTCGGAATTTCCATCCACGGGTCGAGTATGAACGGAATTTTGGTCTAAATTTTTTTTCTCTCTTTCTCCACCTATCTCATCCCATTCTGGCAAAAAATAATGCCGGAAAGGGGTTTTTTAATTTTTTGATTTTTTTTATATTTTTTTCGAAATTTTCTTGCCCGGGTCGAGTATGAACGGAATACGGGTCTAAATTTTTTTTCTCTCTTTCTCCGCCTATCTCATCCCATTTTGGCTAAAAATAATGCAGGAAAGGGTTTTTTTAATTTCTTGAATTTTTTAGCTTTTTTTTTTTTGGAATTTCCTTGCACGGGTCGTGTATGAACGGAATTCAGGAATAAATTTTTTTTTCTCATTCCTGCCCTCCCCCAACCCGTTTTGGATAGAAACAATGCCGGAATTAACTTTTTTGATTTTTTGAATTTTTTTACTATTTTTTATTGGGAATTTTCAAGCTCGGGTTGGGTAGGAACAGAATTCGGGAGTAGAATTTTTTTTCTCTCTTTCTCGGCCTATCTCATCCCGTTTTGGCTAAAAATAATGCCAGAAATAGGTTTTTTAATTTTTTGATTTTTTTTAATTTTTTTCGGAATTTCCTTGCCCGAATCGAGTATGAACGGAATTCGGGTCTAAAATTTTTTTCTCTCTTTCTCCGCCTATCTCATCCCATTTTGGCTAAAAATAATGCCGGAAAGAGTTTTTTTAATTTCTTGAATTTTTTAGCAATTTTTTTCGGAATTTCCTTCCTCGGGTCGAGTATGAACGGAATTCTAGTCTAAAATTTTTTTCTCTCTTTCTCGGCCTATCACATCCCATTTTGGCTAAAAATAATGCCGGAAAGGGGTTTTTTTAATTTTTTGAGTTTTTTAGGTATTTTTTTCGAAATTTCCGACCACGGGTCGAGTATGAACGGAATTCTGGCCTAAAATTTTTTTCTCTCTTTCTCCGCCTATCTCATCCCATTTTGGCAAAAAATAATGCCGGAAAGGGGATTTTTAATTTTTTGATTTTTTTTATATTTTTTTCGGAATTTTCTTGCCCGGTTCGATTATGAACGGAATTCGGGTCTAAAATTTTTTTCTCTCCTTCTCCGCCTATCTCATCCCATTGGAAAGAGTTTTTTTTTAACTTGAATTTTTTAGCTATTTTTTTCGGAATTTCCTTCCAAGGGTCGAGTATGAACGGAATTCTGGTCTAAAATTTTGTTCACTCTTTCTCCGCCTATCTCATCCCATTTTGGCAAAAAATAATGCCGGAAAGGGGTTTTTTAATTTTTTGAGTTTTTTAGCTATTTTTTTCGGAATTTCCATCCACGGGTCGAGTATGAACGGAATTCTGGTCTAAAATTTTTCTCTCTCTTTCTCTGCCTATGTCATCCCATTTTGGCAAAAAATAATGCCGGAAAGGGGTTTTTTAATTTTTTGATTTTTTTTATATTTTTTTCAGAATTTTCTTGCCCGGGTCGATTATGAACGGAATTCGGGTCTAAAATTTTTTTCTCTCCTTCTCCGCCTATCTCATCCCATTTTGGCTAAAAATAATGCTGGAAAGGGGTTTTTTGATTTTTTTTATATTTTTTTTGGAATTTTCTTGCCCGGGTCGATTATGAACGGAATTCGGGTCTAAAATTTTTTTCTCTCCTTCTCCGCCTATCTCATCCCATTTTGGCTAAAAATAATGCCGGAAAGTGTTTTTTTTAACTTCTTGAATTTTTTAGCTATTTTTTTCGGAATTTCCTTCCATGGGTCGAGTATGAACGGAATTCTGGTCTAAAATTATTTTCTTTCTTTCTCGGCCTATCTCATCCCATTTCGGCTAAAAATAATACCGAAAAGGGGGTTTTTAATTTCTTGAGTTTTTTAGCTATTTTTTTCGGAATTTCCATCCACGGGTCGAGTATGAACGGAATTCTGGTCTAAATTTTTTTTCTCTCTTTCTCCACCTATCTCATCCCATTTTGACAAAAAATAATGCCGGAAAGGGGTTTTTTAATTTTTTGATTTTTTTTTTATATTTTTTTCGGAATTTTCTTGCCCGGGTCGAGTATGAACGGAATACGGGTCTAAAATTTTTTTCTCACTTTCTCCGCCTATCTCATCCCATTTTGGCTAAAAATAATGCAGGAAAGGGTTTTTTTAATTTCTTGAATTTTTTAGCTTTTTTTTTTTTTTGGAATTTCCTTGCACAGGTCGTGTATGAACGGAATTCAGGAATAAATTTTTTTTTCTCATTCCTGCCCTCCCCCAACCCGTCTTGGTTAGAAACAATGCCGGAATTAACTTTTTTGATTTTTTGAATTTTTTTACTATTTTTTATTTGGAATTTTCAAGCTCGGGTTGGGTAGGAACAGAATTCGGGAGTAGAATTTTTTTCTCTCTTTCTCGGCCTATCTCATCCCGTTTTGGCTAAAAATAATGCCAGAAATAGGTTTTTTAATTTTTTGATTTTTTTTTAATTTTTTTCGGAATTTTCTTGCCCGAATCGAGTATGAACGGAATTCGGGTCTAAAATTTTTCTCACTTTCTCCGCCTATCTCATCCCATTTTGGCTAAAAATAATGCCGGAAAGAGTTTTCTTAATTTCTTGAATTTTCTAGCAATTTTTTTCGGAATTTACTTCCAAGGATCGAGTATGAACGGAATTCGGGTCTAAACTTTTTTTCTCTCTTTCTCCACCTATCTCATCCCATTTTGGCTAAAAATAATGCCGGAAAGAGTTTTTTTAATTTCTTGAATTTTTTAGCAATTTTTTTCGGAATTTCCTTCCAAGGATCGAGTATGAACGGAATTCGGGTCTAAAATTTTTTTTTTCTCTTTCTCCGCCTATCTCATCCCATTTTGGCTAAAAATAATGCCGGAAAGAGTTTTTTTAATTTCTTGAATTTTTTATCAATTTTTTTCGGAATTTCCTTCCTCGGGTCGAGTATGAACGGAATTCTAGTCTAAAATTTTTTTCTCTCCTTCTCGGCCTATCTCATCCCATTTTGGCTAAAAATAATGCCGGAAAGGGGTTTTTTTAATTTTTTGAGTTTTTAGGTATTTTTTTCGAAATTTCCATCCACGGGTCGAGTATGAACGGAATTCTGGCCTAAAATTTTTTTCTCTCTTTCTCCGCCTATCTCATCCCATTTTGGCAAAAAATAATGCCGGAAAGGGGATTTTTAATTTTTTGATTTTTTTTATATTTTTTTCGGAATTTTCTTGCCCGGGTAGATTATGAACGGAATTCGGGTCTAAAATTTTTTTCTCTCCTTCTCCGCCTATCTCATCCCATTTTGGCTAAAAATAACGCCGGAAAGGGGTTTTTTAATTTTTTGATTTTTTTAATATTTTTTTCGGAATTTTCTTGCCTGGGTCGATTATGAACGGAATTCGGGTCTAAAATTTTTTTCTCTCCTTCACTGCCTATCTCATCCCATTGGAAATAGTTTTTTTTTAACTTGAATTTTTTAGCTATTTTTTTCGGAATTTCCTTCCAAGGGTCGAGTATGAACGGAATTCTGGTCTAAAATTTTTTTCTCTCTTTCTCCGCCTATCTCATCCCATTTGGGCAAAAAATAATGCCAGAAAGGGGTTTTTTAATTTTTTGAGTTTTTTAGCTATTTTTTTCGGAATTTCCATCCACGGGTCGAGTATGAACGGAATTCTGGTCTAAAATTTTTCTCTCTCTTTCTCCACCTATCTCATCCCATTTTGGCAAAAAATAATGCCGGAAAGGGGTTTTTTAATTTTTTGATTTTTTTTTATATTTTTTTCGGAATTTTCTTGCCCGGGTCGATTATGAACGGAATTCGGGTCTAAAATTTTTTTCTCTCCTTCTCCGCCTATCTCATCCCATTTTGGCTAAAAATAATGCTGGAAAGGGGTTTTTTGATTTTTTTTATATTTTTTTCGGAATTTTCTTGCCTGGGTCGATTATGAACGGAATTCGGGTCTAAAATTTTTTTCTCTCCTTCTCCGCCTATCTCATCCCATTTTGGCTAAAAATAATGCCGGAAAGAGTTTTTTTTAACTTCTTGAATTTTTTAGCTATTTTTTTCGGAATTTCCTTCCAAGGGTCGAGTATGAACGGAATTCTGGTCTAAAATTTTTTTCTTTCCTTCTCCGCCTATCTCATCCCATTTTGGCTAAAAATAATGCCGGAAAGAGTTTTTTTAATTTCTTGAATTTTTTAGCAATTTTTTTCGGAATTTCCTTCCTCGGGTCGAGTATGAACGGAATACGGGTCTAAAATTTTTTTCTCACTTTCTCCGCCTATCTCATCCCATTTTGGCTAAAAATAATGCAGGAAAGGGTTTTTTTAATTTCTTGAATTTTTTAGCTTTTTTTTTTTTTGGAATTTCCTTGCACGGGTCGTGTATGAACGGAATTCAGGAATAAATTTTTTTTTCTCATTCCTGCCCTCCCCCAACCCGTCTTGGTTAGAAACAATGCCGGAATTAACTTTTTTGATTTTTTGAATTTTTTTACTATTTTTTATTTGGAATTTTCAAGCTCGGGTTGGGTAGGAACAGAATTCGGGAGTAGAATTTTTTTCTCTCTTTCTCGGCCTATCTCATCCCGTTTTGGCTAAAAATAATGCCAGAAATAGGTTTTTTAATTTTTTGATTTTTTTTAATTTTTTTCGGAATTTTCTTGCCCAAATCGAGTATGAACGGAATTCGGGTCTAAAATTTTTTTCTCTCTTTCTCCGCCTATCTCATCCCATTTTGGCTAAAAATAATGCCGGAAAGAGTTTTCTTAATTTCTTGAATTTTCTAGCAATTTTTTTCGGAATTTACTTCCAAGGATCGAGTATGAACGGAATTCGGGTCTAAACTTTTTTTCTCTCTTTCTCCGCCTATCTCATCCCATTTTGGCTAAAAATAATGCCGGAATGAGTTTTTTTAATTTCTTGAATTTTTTAGCAATTTTTTTCGGAATTTCCTTCCAAGGATCGAGTATGAACGGAATTCGGGTCTAAAATTTTTTTTCTCTCTTTCTCCGCCTATCTCATCCCATTTTGGCTAAAAATAATGCCGGAAAGAGTTTTTTTAATTTCTTGAATTTTTTAGCTATTTTTTTCGGAATTTCCTTCCTAGGGTCGAGTATGAACGGAATTCTGGTCTAAAATTTTTTTCTTTCTTTCTCCGCCTATCTCATCCCATTTTGGCTAAAAATAATGCCGGAAAGAGTTTTTTTTAACTTCTTGAATTTTTTAGCTATTTTTTTCGGAATTTCCTTCCAAGGGTCGATTATGAACGGAATTCGGGTCTAAAATTTTTTTCTCTCTTTCTCCGCCTATCTCATCCCATTTTGGCTAAAAATAATGCCGGAAAGAGTTTTTTTAATTTCTTGAATTTTTTAGCAATTTTTTTCGGAATTTCCTTCCTCGGGTCGAGTATGAACGGAATTCTAGTCTAAAATTTTTTTCTCTCTTTCTCGGCCTATCACATCCCATTTTGGCTAAAAATAATGCCGGAAAGGGGTTTTTTTAATTTTTTGAGTTTTTTAGGTATTTTTTTCGAAATTTCCGTCCACGGGTCGAGTATGAACGGAATTCTGGCCTAAAATTTTTTTCTCTCTTTCTCCGCCTATCTCATCCCATTTTGGCAAAAAATAATGCCGGAAAGGGGATTTTTAATTTTTTGATTTTTTTTATATTTTTTTCGGAATTTTCTTGCCCGGTTCGATTATGAACGGAATTCGGGTCTAAAATTTTTTTCTCTCCTTCTCCGCCTATCTCATCCCATTGGAAAGAGTTTTTTTTTAACTTGAATTTTTTAGCTATTTTTTTCGGAATTTCCTTCCAAGGGTCGAGTATGAACGGAATTCTGGTCTAAAATTTTGTTCACTCTTTCTCCGCCTATCTCATCCCATTTTGGCAAAAAATAATGCCGGAAAGGGGTTTTTTAATTTTTTGAGTTTTTTAGCTATTTTTTTCGGAATTTCCATCCACGGGTCGAGTATGAACGGAATTCTGGTCTAAAATTTTTCTCTCTCTTTCTCCGCCTATCTCATCCCATTTTGGCAAAAAATAATGCCGGAAAGGGGTTTTTTAATTTTTTGATTTTTTTTATATTTTTTTCGGAATTTTCTTGCCCGGGTCGATTATGAACGGAATTCGGGTCTAAAATTTTTTTCTCTCCTTCTCCGCCTATCTCATCCCATTTTGGCTAAAAATAATGCTGGAAAGGGGTTTTTTGATTTTTTTTATATTTTTTTTGGAATTTTCTTGCCCGGGTCGATTATGAACGGAATTCGGGTCTAAAATTTTTTTCTCTCCTTCTCCGCCTATCTCATCCCATTTTGGCTAAAAATAATGCCGGAAAGAGTTTTTTTTAACTTCTTGAATTTTTTAGCTATTTTTTTCGGAATTTCCTTCCAAGGGTCGAGTATGAACGGAATTCTGGTCTAAAATTTTTTTCTTTCTTTCTCGGCCTATCTCATCCCATTTCGGCTAAAAATAATACCGAAAAGGGGGTTTTTAATTTCTTGAGTTTTTTAGCTATTTTTTTCGGAATTTCCATCCACGGGTCGAGTATGAACGGAATTCTGGTCTAAATTTTTTTTCTCTCTTTCTCCACCTATCTCATCCCATTTTGACAAAAAATAATGCCGGAAAGGGGTTTTTTAATTTTTTGATTTTTTTTTATATTTTTTTCGGAATTTTCTTGCCCGGGTCGATTATGAACGGAATTCGGGTCTAAAATTTTTTTCTCTCCTTCTCCGCCTATCTCATCCCATTTTGGCTAAAAATAATGCTGGAAAGGGGTTTTTTGATTTTTTTTATATTTTTTTTGGAATTTTCTTGCCCGGGTCGATTATGAACGGAATTCGGGTCTAAAATTTTTTTCTCTCCTTCTCCGCCTATCTCATCCCATTTTGGCTAAAAATAATGCCGGAAAGAGTTTTTTTTAACTTCTTGAATTTTTTAGCTATTTTTTTCGGAATTTCCTTCCAAGGGTCGAGTATGAACGGAATTCTGGTCTAAAATTTTTTTCTTTCTTTCTCGGCCTATCTCATCCCATTTCGGCTAAAAATAATACCGAAAAGGGGGTTTTTAATTTCTTGAGTTTTTTAGCTATTTTTTTCGGAATTTCCATCCACGGGTCGAGTATGAACGGAATTCTGGTCTAAATTTTTTTTCTCTCTTTCTCCACCTATCTCATCCCATTTTGACAAAAAATAATGCCGGAAAGGGGTTTTTTAATTTTTTGATTTTTTTTTATATTTTTTTCGGAATTTTCTTGCCCGGGTCGAGTATGAACGGAATACGGGTCTAAAATTTTTTTCTCACTTTCTCCGCCTATCTCATCCCATTTTGGCTAAAAATAATGCAGGAAAGGGTTTTTTTAATTTCTTGAATTTTTTAGCTTTTTTTTTTTTGGAATTTCCTTGCACGGGTCGTGTATGAACGGAATTCAGGAATAAATTTTTTTTTCTCATTCCTGCCCTCCCCCAACCCGTTTTGGATAGAAACAATGCCGGAATTAACTTTTTTGATTTTTTGAATTTTTTTACTATTTTTTATTGGGAATTTTCAAGCTCGGGTTGGGTAGGAACAGAATTCGGGAGTAGAATTTTTTTTCTCTCTTTCTCGGCCTATCTCATCCCGTTTTGGCTAAAAATAATGCCAGAAATAGGTTTTTTAATTTTTTGATTTTTTTTAATTTTTTTCGGAATTTTCTTGCCCGAATCGAGTATGAACGGAATTCGGGTCTAAAATTTTTTTCTCTCTTTCTCCGCCTATCTCATCCCATTTTGGCTAAAAATAATGCCGGAAAGAGTTTTTTTAATTTCTTGAATTTTTTAGCAATTTTTTTCGGAATTTCCTTCCAAGGGTCGAGTATGAACGGAATTCTGGTCAAAAAATTTTTTCACTCTTTCTCCGCCTATCTCATCCCATTTTGGCAAAAAATAATGCCGGAAAAGGGTTTTTTAATTTTTTGAGTTTTTTAGCTATTTGTTTCGGAATTTCCATCCACGGATCGAGTATGAACGGAATTCTGGTGTAAAATTTTTCTCTCTCTTTCTCCGCCTATCTCATCCCATTTTGGCAAAAAATAATGCCGGAAAGGGGTTTTTTAATTTTTTGATTTTTTTTATATTTTTTTCGGAATTTTCTTGCCCGGGTCGATTATGAACGGAATTCGGGTCTAAAATTTTTTTCTCTCCTTCTCCGCCTATCTCATCCCATTTTGCCTAAAAATAATGCTGGAAAGGGGTTTTTTGATTTTTTTTATATTTTTTTTGGAATTTTCTTGCCCGGGTCGATTATGAACGGAATTCGGGTCTAAAATTTTTTTCTCTCCTCCTCCGCCTATCTCATCCCATTTTGGCTAAAAATAATGCCGGAAAGAGTTTTTTTTAACTTCTTGAATTTTTTAGCTATTTTTTTCGGAATTTCCTTCCAAGGGTCGAGTATGAACGGAATTCTGGTCTAAAATTTTTTTCTTTCTTTCTCGTCCTATCTCATCCCATTTCGGCTAAAAATAATACCGAAAAGGGGGTTTTTAATTTCTTGAGTTTTTTAGCTATTTTTTTCGGAATTTCCATCCACGGGTCGAGTATGAACGGAATTCTGGTCTAAATTTTTTTTTTCTCTTTCTTCGCCTATCTCATCCCATTTTGACAAAAAATAATGCCGGAAAGGGGTTTTTTAATTTTTTGATTTTTTTTTTATATTTTTTTCGGAATTTTCTTGCCCGGGTCGAGTATGAACGGAATACGGGTCTAAATTTTTTTTCTCACTTTCTCCGCCTATCTCATCCCATTTTGGCTAAAAATAATGCAGGAAAGGGTTTTTTTAATTTCTTGAATTTTTTAGCTTTTTTTTTTTTTGGAATTTCCTTGCACGGGTCGTGTATGAACGGAATTCAGGAATAAATTTTTTTTTCTCATTCCTGCCCTCCCCCAACCCGTCTTGGTTAGAAACAATGCCGGAATTAACTTTTTTGATTTTTTGAATTTTTTTACTATTTTTTATTTGGAATTTTCAAGCTCGGGTTGGGTAGGAACAGAATTCGGGAGTAGAATTTTTTTCTCTCTTTCTCGGCCTATCTCATCCCGTTTTGGCTAAAAATAATGCCAGAAATAGGTTTTTTAATTTTTTGATTTTTTTTAATTTTTTTCGGAATTTTCTTGCCCGAATCGAGTATGAACGGAATTCGGGTCTAAAATTTTTTTCTCTATTTCTCCGCCTATCTCATCCCATTTTGGCTAAAAATAATGCCGGAAAGAGTTTTTTTAATTTCTTGAATTTTTTAGCAATTTTTTTCGGAATTTCCTTCCAAGGGTCGAGTATGAACGGAATTCTGGTCTAAAATTTCTTTCTTTCTTTCTCGGCCGATCTCATCCCATTTCGGCTAAAAATAATGCCGGAAAGGGGTTTTTTAATTTTTTGAGTTTTTTAGCTATTTTTTTCGGAATTTCCATCCACGGGTTGAGTATGAACGGAATTCTGGTCTAAAATTTTTTTCTCTCTTACTCCGCCTATCTCATCCCATTTTGGCAAAAAATAATGCCGGAAAGGGGTTTTTTAATTTTTTGATTTTTTTTATATTTTTTTCGGAATTTTCTTGCCCGGGTCGATTATGAACGGAATTCGGGTCTAAAATTTTTTTCTCTCCTTCTCTGCCTATCTCATCCCATTTTGGCTAAAAATAATGCCGGAAAGGGGTTTTTTAATTTTTTGATTTTTTTAATATTTTTTTCGGAATTTTCTTGCCCGGGTCGATTATGAACGGAGTTCGGGTCTAAAAATTTTTTCCCTCCTTCTCCGCCTATCTCATCCCATTTTGGCTAAAAATAATGCCGGAAAGAGTTTTTTTTAACTTCTTGAATTTTTTAGCTATTTTTTTTCGGAATTTCCTTCCAAGGGTCGAGTATGAACGGAATTCTGGTCTAAATTTTTTTTCTTTCTTTCTCGGCCTATCTCATCCCATTTCGGCTAAAAATCATGCCGGAAAGGGGTTTTTTAATTTTTTGAGTTTTTTAGCTATTTTTTTCGGAATTTCCATCCACGGGTCGAGTATGAACGGAATTCTGGTCTAAATTTTTTTTCTCTCTTTCTCCACCTATCTCATCCCATTCTGGCAAAAAATAATGCCGGAAAGGGGTTTTTTAATTTTTTGATTTTTTTTATATTTTTTTCGAAATTTTCTTGCCCGGGTCGAGTATGAACGGAATACGGGTCTAAATTTTTTTTCTCTCTTTCTCCGCCTATCTCATCCCATTTTGGCTAAAAATAATGCAGGAAAGGGTTTTTTTAATTTCTTGAATTTTTTAGCTTTTTTTTTTTTGGAATTTCCTTGCACGGGTCGTGTATGAACGGAATTCAGGAATAAATTTTTTTTTCTCATTCCTGCCCTCCCCCAACCCGTTTTGGATAGAAACAATGCCGGAATTAACTTTTTTGATTTTTTGAATTTTTTTACTATTTTTTATTGGGAATTTTCAAGCTCGGGTTGGGTAGGAACAGAATTCGGGAGTAGAATTTTTTTTCTCTCTTTCTCGGCCTATCTCATCCCGTTTTGGCTAAAAATATTGCCAGAAATAGGTTTTTTAATTTTTTGATTTTTTTTAATTTTTTTCTGAATTTTCTTGCCCGAATCGAGTATGAACGGAATTCGGGTCTAAAATTTTTTTCTCTCTTTCTCCGCCTATCTCATCCCATTTCGGCTAAAAATAATGCCGGAAAGAGTTTTTTTAATTTCTTGAAATTTTTAGCAATTTTTTTCGGAATTTCCTTCCTCGGGTCGAGTATGAACGGAATTCTAGTCTAAAATTTTTTTCTCTCTTTCTCGGCCTATCACATCCCATTTTGGCTAAAAATAATGCCGGAAAGGGGTTTTTTTAATTTTTTGAGTTTTTTAGGTATTTTTTTCGAAATTTCCATCCACGGGTCGAGTATGAACGGAATTCTGGCCTAAAATTTTTTTCTCTCTTTCTCCGCCTATCTCATCCCATTTTGGCAAAAAATAATGCCGGAAAGGGGATTTTTAATTTTTTGATTTTTTTTATATTTTTTTCGGAATTTTCTTGCCCTGGTCGATTATGAACGGAATTCGGGTCTAAAATTTTTTTCTCTCCTTCTCCGCCTCTCTCATCCCATTTTGGCTAAAAATAATGCCGGAAAGAGTTTTTTTTAACTTCTTGAATTTTTTAGCTATTTTTTTCGGAATTTCCTTCCAAGGGTCGAGTATGAACGGAATTCTGGTCTAAAATTTTTTTCTTTCTTTCTCGGCCTATCTCATCCCATTTCGGCTAAAAATAATACCGAAAAGGGGGTTTTTAATTTCTTGAGTTTTTTAGCTATTTTTTTCGGAATTTCCATCCACGGGTCGAGTATGAACGGAATTCTGGTCTAAATTTTTTTTTTCTCTTTCTTCGCCTATCTCATCCCATTTTGACAAAAAATAATGCCGGAAAGGGGTTTTTTAATTTTTTGATTTTTTTTTATATTTTTTTCGGAATTTTCTTGCCCGGGTCGAGTATGAACGGAATACGGGTCTAAATTTTTTTTCTCACTTTCTCCGCCTATCTCATCCCATTTTGGCTAAAAATAATGCAGGAAAGGGTTTTTTTAATTTCTTGAATTTTTTAGCTTTTTTTTTTTTTGGAATTTCCTTGCACGGGTCGTGTATGAACGGAATTCAGGAATAAATTTTTTTTTCTCATTCCTGCCCTCCCCCAACCCGTCTTGGTTAGAAACAATGCCGGAATTAACTTTTTTGATTTTTTGAATTTTTTTACTATTTTTTATTTGGAATTTTCAAGCTCGGGTTGGGTAGGAACAGAATTCGGGAGTAGAATTTTTTTCTCTCTTTCTCGGCCTATCTCATCCCGTTTTGGCTAAAAATAATGCCAGAAATAGGTTTTTTAATTTTTTGATTTTTTTTAATTTTTTTCGGAATTTTCTTGCCCGAATCGAGTATGAACGGAATTCGGGTCTAAAATTTTTTTCTCTCTTTCTCCGCCTATCTCATCCCATTTTGGCTAAAAATAATGCCGGAAAGAGTTTTTTTAATTTCTTGAATTTTTTAGCAATTTTTTTCGGAATTTCCTTCCAAGGGTCGAGTATGAACGGAATTCTGGTCTAAAATTTTTTTCTTTCTTTCTCGGCCGATCTCATCCCATTTCGGCTAAAAATAATGCCGGAAAGGGGTTTTTTAATTTTTTGAGTTTTTTAGCTATTTTTTTCGGAATTTCCATCCACGGGTCGAGTATGAACGGAATTCTGGTCTAAAATTTTTTTCTCTCTTACTCCGCCTATCTCATCCCATTTTGGCAAAAAATAATGCCGGAAAGGGGTTTTTTAATTTTTTGATTTTTTTTATATTTTTTTCGGAATTTTCTTGCCCGGGTCGATTATGAACGGAATTCGGGTCTAAAATTTTTTTCTCTCCTTCTCTGCCTATCTCATCCCATTTTGGCTAAAAATAATGCCGGAAAGGGGTTTTTTAATTTTTTGATTTTTTTAATATTTTTTTCGGAATTTTCTTGCCCGGGTCGATTATGAACGGAGTTCGGGTCTAAAAATTTTTTCCCTCCTTCTCCGCCTATCTCATCCCATTTTGGCTAAAAATAATGCCGGAAAGAGTTTTTTTTAACTTCTTGAATTTTTTAGCTATTTTTTTTCGGAATTTCCTTCCAAGGGTCGAGTATGAACGGAATTCTGGTCTAAATTTTTTTTCTTTCTTTCTCGGCCTATCTCATCCCATTTCGGCTAAAAATCATGCCGGAAAGGGGTTTTTTAATTTTTTGAGTTTTTTAGCTATTTTTTTCGGAATTTCCATCCACGGGTCGAGTATGAACGGAATTCTGGTCTAAATTTTTTTTCTCTCTTTCTCCACCTATCTCATCCCATTCTGGCAAAAAATAATGCCGGAAAGGGGTTTTTTAATTTTTTGATTTTTTTTATATTTTTTTCGAAATTTTCTTGCCCGGGTCGAGTATGAACGGAATACGGGTCTAAATTTTTTTTCTCTCTTTCTCCGCCTATCTCATCCCATTTTGGCTAAAAATAATGCAGGAAAGGGTTTTTTTAATTTCTTGAATTTTTTAGCTTTTTTTTTTTTGGAATTTCCTTGCACGGGTCGTGTATGAACGGAATTCAGGAATAAATTTTTTTTTCTCATTCCTGCCCTCCCCCAACCCGTTTTGGATAGAAACAATGCCGGAATTAACTTTTTTGATTTTTTGAATTTTTTTACTATTTTTTATTGGGAATTTTCAAGCTCGGGTTGGGTAGGAACAGAATTCGGGAGTAGAATTTTTTTTCTCTCTTTCTCGGCCTATCTCATCCCGTTTTGGCTAAAAATAATGCCAGAAATAGGTTTTTTAATTTTTTGATTTTTTTTAATTTTTTTCGGAATTTTCTTGCCCGAATCGAGTATGAACGGAATTCGGGTCTAAAATTTTTTTCTCTCTTTCTCCGCCTATCTCATCCCATTTCGGCTAAAAATAATGCCGGAAAGAGTTTTTTTAATTTCTTGAAATTTTTAGCAATTTTTTTCGGAATTTCCTTCCTCGGGTCGAGTATGAACGGAATTCTAGTCTAAAATTTTTTTCTCTCTTTCTCGGCCTATCACATCCCATTTTGGCTAAAAATAATGCCGGAAAGGGGTTTTTTTAATTTTTTGAGTTTTTTAGGTATTTTTTTCGAAATTTCCATCCACGGGTCGAGTATGAACGGAATTCTGGCCTAAAATTTTTTTCTCTCTTTCTCCGCCTATCTCATCCCATTTTGGCAAAAAATAATGCCGGAAAGGGGATTTTTAATTTTTTGATTTTTTTTATATTTTTTTCGGAATTTTCTTGGCCTGGTCGATTATGAACGGAATTCGGGTCTAAAATTTTTTTCTCTCCTTCTCCGCCTCTCTCATCCCATTTTGGCTAAAAATAATGCCGGAAAGAGTTTTTTTTAACTTCTTGAATTTTTTAGCTATTTTTTTCGGAATTTCCTTCCAAGGGTCGAGTATGAACGGAATTCTGGTCTAAAATTTTTTTCTTTCTTTCTCGGCCTATCTCATCCCATTTCGGCTAAAAATAATACCGAAAAGGGGGTTTTTAATTTCTTGAGTTTTTTAGCTATTTTTTTCGGAATTTCCATCCACGGGTCGAGTATGAACGGAATTCTGGTCTAAATTTTTTTTTTCTCTTTCTTCGCCTATCTCATCCCATTTTGACAAAAAATAATGCCGGAAAGGGGTTTTTTAATTTTTTGATTTTTTTTTATATTTTTTTCGGAATTTTCTTGCCCGGGTCGAGTATGAACGGAATACGGGTCTAAATTTTTTTTCTCACTTTCTCCGCCTATCTCATCCCATTTTGGCTAAAAATAATGCAGGAAAGGGTTTTTTTAATTTCTTGAATTTTTTAGCTTTTTTTTTTTTTGGAATTTCCTTGCACGGGTCGTGTATGAACGGAATTCAGGAATAAATTTTTTTTTCTCATTCCTGCCCTCCCCCAACCCGTCTTGGTTAGAAACAATGCCGGAATTAACTTTTTTGATTTTTTGAATTTTTTTACTATTTTTTATTTGGAATTTTCAAGCTTGGGTTGGGTAGGAACAGAATTCGGGAGTAGAATTTTTTTCTCTCTTTCTCAGCCTATCTCATCCCGTTTTGGCTAAAAATAATGCCAGAAATAGGTTTTTTAATTTTTTGATTTTTTTTAATTTTTTTCGGAATTTTCTTGCCTGAATCGAGTATGAACGGAATTCGGGTCTAAAATTTTTTTCTCTCTTTCTCCGCCTATCTCATCCCATTTTGGCTAAAAATAATGCCGGAAAGAGTTTTTTTAATTTCTTGAATTTTTTAGCAATTTTTTTCGGAATTTCCTTCCAAGGGTCGAGTATGAACGGAATTCTGGTCTAAAATTTTTTTCTTTCTTTCTCGGCCGATCTCATCCCATTTCGGCTAAAAATAATGCCGGAAAGGGGTTTTTTAATTTTTTGAGTTTTTTAGCTATTTTTTTCGGAATTTCCATCCACGGGTCGAGTATGAACGGAATTCTGGTCTAAAATTTTTTTCTCTCTTACTCCGCCTATCTCATCCCATTTTGGCAAAAAATAATGCCGGAAAGGGGTTTTTTAATTTTTTGATTTTTTTAATATTTTTTTCGGAATTTTCTTGCCCGGGTCGATTATGAACGGAATTCGGGTCTAAAATTTTTTTCTCTCCTTCTCTACCTATCTCATCCCATTTTGGCTAAAAATAATGCCGGAAAGGGGTTTTTTAATTTTTTGATTTTTTTAATATTTTTTTCGGAATTTTCTTGCCCGGGTCGATTATGAACGGAGTTCGGGTCTAAAAATTTTTTCCCTCCTTCTCCGCCTATCTCATCCCATTTTGGCTAAAAATAATGCCGGAAAGAGTTTTTTTTAACTTCTTGAATTTTTTAGCTATTTTTTTTCGGAATTTCCTTCCAAGGGTCGAGTATGAACGGAATTCTGGTCTAAATTTTTTTTCTTTCTTTCTCGGCCTATCTCATCCCATTTCGGCTAAAAATCATGCCGGAAAGGGGTTTTTTAATTTTTTGAGTTTTTTAGCTATTTTTTTCGGAATTTCCATCCACGGGTCGAGTATGAACGGAATTCTGGTCTAAATTTTTTTTCTCTCTTTCTCCACCTATCTCATCCCATTCTGGCAAAAAATAATGCCGGAAAGGGGTTTTTTAATTTTTTGATTTTTTTTATATTTTTTTCGAAATTTTCTTGCCCGGGTCGAGTATAAACGGAATACGGGTCTAAATTTTTTTTCTCTCTTTCTCCGCCTATCTCATCCCATTTTGGCTAAAAATAATGCAGGAAAGGGTTTTTTTAATTTCTTGAATTTTTTAGCTTTTTTTTTTTTGGAATTTCCTTGCACGGGTCGTGTATGAACGGAATTCAGGAATAAATTTTTTTTTCTCATTCCTGCCCTCCCCCAACCCGTTTTGGATAGAAACAATGCCGGAATTAACTTTTTTGATTTTTTGAATTTTTTTACTATTTTTTATTGGGAATTTTCAAGCTCGGGTTGGGTAGGAACAGAATTCGGGAGTAGAATTTTTTTTCTCTCTTTCTCGGCCTATCTCATCCCGTTTTGGCTAAAAATAATGCCAGAAATAGGTTTTTTAATTTTTTGATTTTTTTTTATTTTTTTCGGAATTTTCTTGCCCGAATCGAGTATGAACGGAATTCGGGTCTAAAATTTTTTTCTCTCTTTCTCCGCCTATCTCATCCCATTTTGGCTAAAAATAATGCCGGAAAGAGTTTTTTTAATTTCTTGAAATTTTTAGCAATTTTTTTCGGAATTTCCTTCCTCGGGTCGAGTATGAACGGAATTCTAGTCTAAAATTTTTTTCTCTCTTTCTCGGCCTATCACATCCCATTTTGGCTAAAAATAATGCCGGAAAGGGGTTTTTTTAATTTTTTGAGTTTTTTAGGTATTTTTTTCGAAATTTCCATCCACGGGTCGAGTATGAACGGAATTCTGGCCTAAAATTTTTTTCTCTCTTTCTCCGCCTATCTCATCCCATTTTGGCAAAAAATAATGCCGGAAAGGGGATTTTTAATTTTTTGATTTTTTTTATATTTTTTTCGGAATTTTCTTGCCCGGTTCGATTATGAACGGAATTCGGGTCTAAAATTTTTTTCTCTCCTTCTCCGCCTATCTCATCCCATTGGAAAGAGTTTTTTTTTAACATGAATTTTTTAGCTATTTTTTTCGGAATTTCCTTCCAAGGGTCGAGTATGAACGGAATTCTGGTCTAAAATTTTGTTCACTCTTTCTCCGCCTATCTCATCCCATTTTGGCAAAAAATAATGCCGGAAAGGGGTTTTTTAATTTTTTGAGTTTTTTAGCTATTTTTTTCCGAATTTCCATCCACGGGTCGAGTATGAACGGAATTCTGGTCTAAAATTTTTCTCTCTCTTTCTCCGCCTATCTCATCCCATTTTGGCAAAAAATAATGCCGGAAAGGGGTTTTTTAATTTTTTGATTTTTTTTATATTTTTTTCGGAATTTTCCTGCCCGGGTCGATTATGAACGGAATTCGGGTCTAAAATTTTTTTCTCTCCTTCTCCGCCTATCTCATCCCATTTTGGCTAAAAATAATGCTGGAAAGGGGTTTTTTGATTTTTTTTATATTTTTTTTGGAATTTTCTTGCCCGGGTCGATTATGAACGGAATTCGGGTCTAAAATTTTTTTCTCTCCTTCTCCGCCTATCTCATCCCATTTTGGCTAAAAATAATGCCGGAAAGAGTTTTTTTTAACTTCTTGAATTTTTTAGCTATTTTTTTCGGAATTTCCTTCCAAGGGTCGAGTATGAACGGAATTCTGGTCTAAAATTTTTTTCTTTCTTTCTCGGCCTATCTCATCCCATTTCGGCTAAAAATAATACCGAAAAGGGGGTTTTTAATTTCTTGAGTTTTTTAGCTATTTTTTTCGGAATTTCCATCCACGGGTCGAGTATGAACGGAATTCTGGTCTAAATTTTTTTTCTCTCTTTCTCCACCTATCTCATCCCATTTTGACAAAAAATAATGCCGGAAAGGGGTTTTTTAATTTTTTGATTTTTTTTTATATTTTTTTCGGAATTTTCTTGCCCGGGTCGAGTATGAACGGAATACGGGTCTAAAATTTTTTTCTCACTTTCTCCGCCTATCTCATCCCATTTTGGCTAAAAATAATGCAGGAAAGGGTTTTTTTAATTTCTTGAATTTTTTAGCTTTTTTTTTTTTGGAATTTCCTTGCACGGGTCGTGTATGAACGGAATTCAGGTATAAATTTTTTTTTCTCATTCCTGCCCTCCCCCAACCCGTTTTGGATAGAAACAATGCCGGAATTAACTTTTTTGATTTTTTGAATTTTTTTACTATTTTTTATTGGGAATTTTCAAGCTCGGGTTGGGTAGGAACAGAATTCGGGAGTAGAATTTTTTTCTCTCTTTCTCGGCCTATCTCATCCCGTTTTGGCTAAAAATAATGCCAGAAATAGGTTTTTTAATTTTTTGATTTTTTTTAATTTTTTTCGGAATTTTCTTGCCCGAATCGAGTATGAACGGAATTCTGGTGTAAAATTTTTCTCTCTCTTTCTCCGCCTATCTCATCCCATTTTGGCAAAAAATAATGCCGGAAAGGGGTTTTTTAATTTTTTGATTTTTTTTATATTTTTTTCGGAATTTTCTTGCCCGGGTCGATTATGAACGGAATTCGGGTCTAAAATTTTTTTCTCTCCTTCTCTGCCTATCTCATCCCATTTTGCCTAAAAATAATGCTGGAAAGGGGTTTTTTGATTTTTTTTATATTTTTTTTGGAATTTTCTTGCCCGGGTCGATTATGAACGGAATTCGGGTCTAAAATTTTTTTCTCTGCTTCTCCGCCTCTCTCATCCCATTTTGGCTAAAAATAATGCCGGAAAGAGTTTTTTTTAACTTCTTGAATTTTTTAGCTATTTTTTTCGGAATTTCCTTCCAAGGGTCGAGTATGAACGGAATTCTGGTCTAAAATTTTTTTCTTTCTTTCTCGGCCTATCTCATCCCATTTCGGCTAAAAATAATACCGAAAAGGGGGTTTTTAATTTCTTGAGTTTTTTAGCTATTTTTTTCGGAATTTCCATCCACGGGTCGAGTATGAACGGAATTCTGGTCTAAATTTTTTTTTTCTCTTTCTTCGCCTATCTCATCCCATTTTGACAAAAAATAATGCCGGAAAGGGGTTTTTTAATTTTTTGATTTTTTTTTATATTTTTTTCGGAATTTTCTTGCCCGGGTCGAGTATGAACGGAATACGGGTCTAAATTTTTTTTCTCACTTTCTCCGCCTATCTCATCCCATTTTGGCTAAAAATAATGCAGGAAAGGGTTTTTTTAATTTCTTGAATTTTTTAGCTTTTTTTTTTTTTGGAATTTCCTTGCACGGGTCGTGTATGAACGGAATTCAGGAATAAATTTTTTTTTCTCATTCCTGCCCTCCCCCAACCCGTCTTGGTTAGAAACAATGCCGGAATTAACTTTTTTGATTTTTTGAATTTTTTTACTATTTTTTATTTGGAATTTTCAAGCTCGGGTTGGGTAGGAACAGAATTCGGGAGTAGAATTTTTTTCTCTCTTTCTCGGCCTATCTCATCCCGTTTTGGCTAAAAATAATGCCAGAAATAGGTTTTTTAATTTTTTGATTTTTTTTAATTTTTTTCGGAATTTTCTTGCCCGAATCGAGTATGAACGGAAATCGGGTCTAAAATTTTTTTCTCTCTTTCTCCGCCTATCTCATCCCATTTTGGCTAAAAATAATGCCGGAAAGAGTTTTTTTAATTTCTTGAATTTTTTAGCAATTTTTTTCGGAATTTCCTTCCAAGGGTCGAGTATGAACGGAATTCTGGTCTAAAATTTTTTTCTTTCTTTCTCGGCCGATCTCATCCCATTTCGGCTAAAAATAATGCCGGAAAGGGGTTTTTTAATTTTTTGAGTTTTTTAGCTATTTTTTTCCGAATTTCCATCCACGGGTCGAGTATGAACGGAATTCTGGTCTAAAATTTTTCTCTCTCTTTCTCCGCCTATCTCATCCCATTTTGGCAAAAAATAATGCCGGAAAGGGGTTTTTTAAGTTTTTGATTTTTTTTATATTTTTTTCGGAATTTTCTTGCCCGGGTCGATTATGAACGGAATTCGGGTCTAAAATTTTTTTCTCTCCTTCTCTGCCTATCTCATCCCATTTTGGCTAAAAATAATGCCGGAAAGGGGTTTTTTAATTTTTTGATTTTTTTAATATTTTTTTCAGAATTTTCTTGGCCGGGTCGATTATGAACGGAGTTCGGGTCTAAAAATTTTTTCCCTCCTTCTCCGCCTATCTCATCCCATTTTGGCTAAAAATAATGCCGGAAAGAGTTTTTTTTAACTTCTTGAATTTTTTAGCTATTTTTTTTCGGAATTTCCTTCCAAGGGTCGAGTATGAACGGAATTCTGGTCTAAATTTTTTTTCTTTCTTTCTCGGCCTATCTCATCCCATTTCGGCTAAAAATCATGCCGGAAAGGGGTTTTTTAATTTTTTGAGTTTTTTAGCTATTTTTTTCGGAATTTCCATCCACGGGTCGAGTATGAACGGAATTCTGGTCTAAATTTTTTTTCTCTCTTTCTCCACCTATCTCATCCCATTCTGGCAAAAAATAATGCCGGAAAGGGGTTTTTTAATTTTTTGATTTTTTTTATATTTTTTTCGAAATTTTCTTGCCCGGGTCGAGTATGAACGTAATACGGGTCTAAATTTTTTTTCTCTCTTTCTCCGCCTATCTCATCCCATTTTGGCTAAAAATAATGCAGGAAAGGGTTTTTTTAATTTCTTGAATTTTTTAGCTTTTTTTTTTTTGGAATTTCCTTGCACGGGTCGTGTATGAACGGAATTCAGGAATAAATTTTTTTTTCTCATTCCTGCCCTCCCCCAACCCGTTTTGGATAGAAACAATGCCGGAATTAACTTTTTTGATTTTTTGAATTTTTTTACTATTTTTTATTGGGAATTTTCAAGCTCGGGTTGGGTAGGAACAGAATTCGGGAGTAGAATTTTTTTTCTCTCTTTCTCGGCCTATCTCATCCCGTTTTGGCTAAAAATAATGCCAGAAATAGGTTTTTTAATTTTTTGATTTTTTTTAATTTTTTTCGGAATTTTCTTGCCCGAATCGAGTATGAACGGAATTCGGGTCTAAAATTTTTTTCTCTCTTTCTCCGCCTATCTCATCCCATTTCGGCTAAAAATAATGCCGGAAAGAGTTTTTTTAATTTCTTGAAATTTTTAGCAATTTTTTTCGGAATTTCCTTCCTCGGGTCGAGTATGAACGGAATTCTAGTCTAAAATTTTTTTCTCTCTTTCTCGGCCTATCACATCCCATTTTGGCTAAAAATAATGCCGGAAAGGGGTTTTTTTAATTTTTTGAGTTTTTTAGGTATTTTTTTCGAAATTTCCATCCACGGGTCGAGTATGAACGGAATTCTGGCCTAAAATTTTTTTCTCTCTTTCTCCGCCTATCTCATCCCATTTTGGCAAAAAATAATGCCGGAAAGGGGATTTTTAATTTTTTGATTTTTTTTATATTTTTTTCGGAATTTTCTTGCCCTGGTCGATTATGAACGGAATTCGGGTCTAAAATTTTTTTCTCTCCTTCTCCGCCTCTCTCATCCCATTTTGGCTAAAAATAATGCCGGAAAGAGTTTTTTTTAACTTCTTGAATTTTTTAGCTATTTTTTTCGGAATTTCCTTCCAAGGGTCGAGTATGAACGGAATTCTGGTCTAAAATTTTTTTCTTTCTTTCTCGGCCTATCTCATCCCATTTCGGCTAAAAATAATACCGAAAAGGGGGTTTTTAATTTCTTGAGTTTTTTAGCTATTTTTTTCGGAATTTCCATCCACGGGTCGAGTATGAACGGAATTCTGGTCTAAATTTTTTTTTTCTCTTTCTTCGCCTATCTCATCCCATTTTGACAAAAAATAATGCCGGAAAGGGGTTTTTTAATTTTTTGATTTTTTTTTATATTTTTTTCGGAATTTTCTTGCCCGGGTCGAGTATGAACGGAATACGGGTCTAAATTTTTTTTCTCACTTTCTCCGCCTATCTCATCCCATTTTGGCTAAAAATAATGCAGGAAAGGGTTTTTTTAATTTCTTGAATTTTTTAGCTTTTTTTTTTTTTGGAATTTCCTTGCACGGGTCGTGTATGAACGGAATTCAGGAATAAATTTTTTTTTCTCATTCCTGCCCTCCCCCAACCCGTCTTGGTTAGAAACAATGCCGGAATTAACTTTTTTGATTTTTTGAATTTTTTTACTATTTTTTATTTGGAATTTTCAAGCTCGGGTTGGGTAGGAACAGAATTCGGGAGTAGAATTTTTTTCTCTCTTTCTCGGCCTATCTCATCCCGTTTTGGCTAAAAATAATGCCAGAAATAGGTTTTTTAATTTTTTGATTTTTTTTAATTTTTTTCGGAATTTTCTTGCCCGAATCGAGTATGAACGGAATTCGGGTCTAAAATTTTTTTCTCTCTTTCTCCGCCTATCTCATCCCATTTTGGCTAAAAATAATGCCGGAAAGAGTTTTTTTAATTTCTTGAATTTTTTAGCAATTTTTTTCGGAATTTCCTTCCAAGGGTCGAGTATGAACGGAATTCTGGTCTAAAATTTTTTTCTTTCTTTCTCGGCCGATCTCATCCCATTTCGGCTAAAAATAATGCCGGAAAGGGGTTTTTTAATTTTTTGAGTTTTTTAGCTATTTTTTTCGGAATTTCCATCCACGGGTCGAGTATGAACGGAATTCTGGTCTAAAATTTTTTTCTCTCTTACTCCGCCTATCTCATCCCATTTTGGCAAAAAATAATGCCGGAAAGGGGTTTTTTAATTTTTTGATTTTTTTTATATTTTTTTCGGAATTTTCTTGCCCGGGTCGATTATGAACGGAATTCGGGTCTAAAATTTTTTTCTCTCCTTCTCTGCCTATCTCATCCCATTTTGGCTAAAAATAATGCCGGAAAGGGGTTTTTTAATTTTTTGATTTTTTTAATATTTTTTTCGGAATTTTCTTGCCCGGGTCGATTATGAACGGAGTTCGGGTCTAAAAATTTTTTCCCTCCTTCTCCGCCTATCTCATCCCATTTTGGCTAAAAATAATGCCGGAAAGAGTTTTTTTTAACTTCTTGAATTTTTTAGCTATTTTTTTTCGGAATTTCCTTCCAAGGGTCGAGTATGAACGGAATTCTGGTCTAAATTTTTTTTCTTTCTTTCTCGGCCTATCTCATCCCATTTCGGCTAAAAATCATGCCGGAAAGGGGTTTTTTAATTTTTTGAGTTTTTTAGCTATTTTTTTCGGAATTTCCATCCACGGGTCGAGTATGAACGGAATTCTGGTCTAAATTTTTTTTCTCTCTTTCTCCACCTATCTCATCCCATTCTGGCAAAAAATAATGCCGGAAAGGGGTTTTTTAATTTTTTGATTTTTTTTATATTTTTTTCGAAATTTTCTTGCCCGGGTCGAGTATAAACGGAATACGGGTCTAAATTTTTTTTCTCTCTTTCTCCGCCTATCTCATCCCATTTTGGCTAAAAATAATGCAGGAAAGGGTTTTTTTAATTTCTTGAATTTTTTAGCTTTTTTTTTTTTGGAATTTCCTTGCACGGGTCGTGTATGAACGGAATTCAGGAATAAATTTTTTTTTCTCATTCCTGCCCTCCCCCAACCCGTTTTGGATAGAAACAATGCCGGAATTAACTTTTTTGATTTTTTGAATTTTTTTACTATTTTTTATTGGGAATTTTCAAGCTCGGGTTGGGTAGGAACAGAATTCGGGAGTAGAATTTTTTTTCTCTCTTTCTCGGCCTATCTCATCCCGTTTTGGCTAAAAATAATGCCAGAAATAGGTTTTTTAATTTTTTGATTTTTTTTAATTTTTTTCGGAATTTTCTTGCCCGAATCGAGTATGAACGGAATTCGGGTCTAAAATTTTTTTCTCTCTTTCTCCGCCTATCTCATCCCATTTTGGCTAAAAATAATGCCGGAAAGAGTTTTTTTAATTTCTTGAAATTTTTAGCAATTTTTTTCGGAATTTCCTTCCTCGGGTCGAGTATGAACGGAATTCTAGTCTAAAATTTTTTTCTCTCTTTCTCGGCCTATCACATCCCATTTTGGCTAAAAATAATGCCGGAAAGGGGTTTTTTTAATTTTTTGAGTGTTTTAGGTATTTTTTTCGAAATTTCCATCCACGGGTCGAGTATGAACGGAATTCTGGCCTAAAATTTTTTTCTCTCTTTCTCCGCCTATCTCATCCCATTTTGGCAAAAAATAATGCCGGAAAGGGGATTTTTAATTTTTTGATTTTTTTTATATTTTTTTCGGAATTTTCTTGCCCGGTTCGATTATGAACGGAATTCGGGTCTAAAATTTTTTTCTCTCCTTCTCCGCCTATCTCATCCCATTGGAAAGAGTTTTTTTTTAACATGAATTTTTTAGCTATTTTTTTCGGAATTTCCTTCCAAGGGTCGAGTATGAACGGAATTCTGGTCTAAAATTTTGTTCACTCTTTCTCCGCCTATCTCATCCCATTTTGGCAAAAAATAATGCCGGAAAGGGGTTTTTTAATTTTTTGAGTTTTTTAGCTATTTTTTTCCGAATTTCCATCCACGGGTCGAGTATGAACGGAATTCTGGTCTAAAATTTTTCTCTCTCTTTCTCCGCCTATCTCATCCCATTTTGGCAAAAAATAATGCCGGAAAGGGGTTTTTTAATTTTTTGATTTTTTTTATATTTTTTTCGGAATTTTCCTGCCCGGGTCGATTATGAACGGAATTCGGGTCTAAAATTTTTTTCTCTCCTTCTCCGCCTATCTCATCCCATTTTGGCTAAAAATAATGCTGGAAAGGGGTTTTTTGATTTTTTTTATATTTTTTTTGGAATTTTCTTGCCCGGGTCGATTATGAACGGAATTCGGGTCTAAAATTTTTTTCTCTCCTTCTCCGCCTATCTCATCCCATTTTGGCTAAAAATAATGCCGGAAAGAGTTTTTCTTAACTTCTTGAATTTTTTAGCTATTTTTTTCGGAATTTCCTTCCAAGGGTCGAGTATGAACGGAATTCTGGTCTAAAATTTTTTTCTTTCTTTCTCGGCCTATCTCATCCCATTTCGGCTAAAAATAATACCGAAAAGGGGGTTTTTAATTTCTTGAGTTTTTTAGCTATTTTTTTCGGAATTTCCATCCACGGGTCGAGTATGAACGGAATTCTGGTCTAAATTTTTTTTCTCTCTTTCTCCACCTATCTCATCCCATTTTGACAAAAAATAATGCCGGAAAGGGGTTTTTTAATTTTTTGATTTTTTTTTTATATTTTTTTCGGAATTTTCTTGCCCGGGTCGAGTATGAACGGAATACGGGTCTAAAATTTTTTTCTCACTTTCTCCGCCTATCTCATCCCATTTTGGCTAAAAATAATGCAGGAAAGGGTTTTTTTAATTTCTTGAATTTTTTAGCTTTTTTTTTTTGGAATTTCCTTGCACGGGTCGTGTATGAACGGAATTCAGGTATAAATTTTTTTTTCTCATTCCTGCCCTCCCCCAACCCGTTTTGGATAGAAACAATGCCGGAATTAACTTTTTTGATTTTTTGAATTTTTTTACTATTTTTTATTGGGAATTTTCAAGCTCGGGTTGGGTAGGAACAGAATTCGGGAGTAGAATTTTTTTCTCTCTTTCTCGGCCTATCTCATCCCGTTTTGGCTAAAAATAATGCCAGAAATAGGTTTTTTAATTTTTTGATTTTTTTTAATTTTTTTCGAAATTTTCTTGCCCGAATCGAGTATGAACGGAATTCTGGTGTAAAATTTTTCTCTCTCTTTCTCCGCCTATCTCATCCCATTTTGGCAAAAAATAATGCCGGAAATGGGTTTTTTAATTTTTTGATTTTTTTTATATTTTTTTCGGAATTTTCTTGCCCGGGTCGATTATGAACGGAATTCGGGTCTAAAATTTTTTTCTCTCCTTCTCTGCCTATCTCATCCCATTTTGCCTAAAAATAATGCTGGAAAGGGGTTTTTTGATTTTTTTTATATTTTTTTTGGAATTTTCTTGCCCGGGTCGATTATGAACGGAATTCGGGTCTAAAATTTTTTTCTCTGCTTCTCCGCCTCTCTCATCCCATTTTGGCTAAAAATAATGCCGGAAAGAGTTTTTTTTAACTTCTTGAATTTTTTAGCTATTTTTTTCGGAATTTCCTTCCAAGGGTCGAGTATGAACGGAATTCTGGTCTAAAATTTTTTTCTTTCTTTCTCGGCCTATCTCATCCCATTTCGGCTAAAAATAATACCGAAAAGGGGGTTTTTAATTTCTTGAGTTTTTTAGCTATTTTTTTCGGAATTTCCATCCACGGGTCGAGTATGAACGGAATTCTGGTCTAAATTTTTTTTTTCTCTTTCTTCGCCTATCTCATCCCATTTTGACAAAAAATAATGCCGGAAAGGGGTTTTTTAATTTTTTGATTTTTTTTTTATATTTTTTTCGGAATTTTCTTGCCCGGGTCGAGTATGAACGGAATACGGGTCTAAATTTTTTTTCTCACTTTCTCCGCCTATCTCATCCCATTTTGGCTAAAAATAATGCAGGAAAGGGTTTTTTTAATTTCTTGAATTTTTTAGCTTTTTTTTTTTTTGGAATTTCCTTGCACGGGTCGTGTATGAACGGAATTCAGGAATAAATTTTTTTTTCTCATTCCTGCCCTCCCCCAACCCGTCTTGGTTAGAAACAATGCCGGAATTAACTTTTTTGATTTTTTGAATTTTTTTACTATTTTTTATTTGGAATTTTCAAGCTCGGGTTGGGTAGGAACAGAATTCGGGAGTAGAATTTTTTTCTCTCTTTCTCGGCCTATCTCATCCCGTTTTGGCTAAAAATAATGCCAGAAATAGGTTTTTTAATTTTTTGATTTTTTTTAATTTTTTTCGGAATTTTCTTGCCCGAATCGAGTATGAACGGAAATCGGGTCTAAAATTTTTTTCTCTCTTTCTCCGCCTATCTCATCCCATTTTGGCTAAAAATAATGCCGGAAAGAGTTTTTTTAATTTCTTGAATTTTTTAGCAATTTTTTTCGGAATTTCCTTCCAAGGGTCGAGTATGAACGGAATTCTGGTCTAAAATTTTTTTCTTTCTTTCTCGGCCGATCTCATCCCATTTCGGCTAAAAATAATGACGGAAAGGGGTTTTTTAATTTTTTGAGTTTTTTAGCTATTTTTTTCGGAATTTCCATCCACGGGTCGAGTATGAACGGAATTCTGGTCTAAAATTTTTTTCTCTCTTACTCCGCCTATCTCATCCCATTTTGGCAAAAAATAATGCCGGAAAGGGGTTTTTTAATTTTTTGATTTTTTTTATATTTTTTTCGGAATTTTCTTGCCCGGGTCGATTATGAACGGAATTCGGGTCTAAAATTTTTTTCTCTCCTTCTCTGCCTATCTCATCCCATTTTGGCTAAAAATAATGCCGGAAAGGGGTTTTTTAATTTTTTGATTTTTTTAATATTTTTTTCGGAATTTTCTTGCCCGGGTCGATTATGAACGGAGTTCGGGTCTAAAAATTTTTTCCCTCCTTCTCCGCCTATCTCATCCCATTTTGGCTAAAAATAATGCCGGAAAGAGTTTTTTTTAACTTCTTGAATTTTTTAGCTATTTTTTTTCGGAATTTCCTTCCAAGGGTCGAGTATGAACGGAATTCTGGTCTAAATTTTTTTTCTTTCTTTCTCGGCCTATCTCATCCCATTTCGGCTAAAAATCATGCCGGAAAGGGGTTTTTTAATTTTTTGAGTTTTTTAGCTATTTTTTTCGGAATTTCCATCCACGGGTCGAGTATGAACGGAATTCTGGTCTAAATTTTTTTTCTCTCTTTCTCCACCTATCTCATCCCATTCTGGCAAAAAATAATGCCGGAAAGGGGTTTTTTAATTTTTTGATTTTTTTTATATTTTTTTCGAAATTTTCTTGCCCGGGTCGAGTATGAACGGAATACGGGTCTAAATTTTTTTTCTCTCTTTCTCCGCCTATCTCATCCCATTTTGGCTAAAAATAATGCAGGAAAGGGTTTTTTTAATTTCTTGAATTTTTTAGCTTTTTTTTTTTTGGAATTTCCTTGCACGGGTCGTGTATGAACGGAATTCAGGAATAAATTTTTTTTTCTCATTCCTGCCCTCCCCCAACCCGTTTTGGATAGAAACAATGCCGGAATTAACTTTTTTGATTTTTTGAATTTTTTTACTATTTTTTATTGGGAATTTTCAAGCTCGGGTTGGGTAGGAACAGAATTCGGGAGTAGAATTTTTTTTCTCTCTTTCTCGGCCTATCTCATCCCGTTTTGGCTAAAAATAATGCCAGAAATAGGTTTTTTAATTTTTTGATTTTTTTTAATTTTTTTCGGAATTTTCTTGCCCGAATCGAGTATGAACGGAATTCGGGTCTAAAATTTTTTTCTCTCTTTCTCCGCCTATCTCATCCCATTTCGGCTAAAAATAATGCCGGAAAGAGTTTTTTTAATTTCTTGAAATTTTTAGCAATTTTTTTCGGAATTTCCTTCCTCGGGTCGAGTATGAACGGAATTCTAGTCTAAAATTTTTTTCTCTCTTTCTCGGCCTATCACATCCCATTTTGGCTAAAAATAATGCCGGAAAGGGGTTTTTTTAATTTTTTGAGTTTTTTAGGTATTTTTTTCGAAATTTCCATCCACGGGTCGAGTATGAACGGAATTCTGGCCTAAAATTTTTTTCTCTCTTTCTCCGCCTATCTCATCCCATTTTGGCAAAAAATAATGCCGGAAAGGGGATTTTTAATTTTTTGATTTTTTTTATATTTTTTTCGGAATTTTCTTGCCCTGGTCGATTATGAACGGAATTCGGGTCTAAAATTTTTTTCTCTCCTTCTCCGCCTCTCTCATCCCATTTTGGCTAAAAATAATGCCGGAAAGAGTTTTTTTTAACTTCTTGAATTTTTTAGCTATTTTTTTCGGAATTTCCTTCCAAGGGTCGAGTATGAACGGAATTCTGGTCTAAAATTTTTTTCTTTCTTTCTCGGCCTATCTCATCCCATTTCGGCCAAAAATAATACCGAAAAGGGGGTTTTTAATTTCTTGAGTTTTTTAGCTATTTTTTTCGGAATTTCCATCCACGGGTCGAGTATGAACGGAATTCTGGTCTAAATTTTTTTTCTCTCTTTCTCCACCTATCTCATTCCATTTTGACAAAAAATAATGCCGGAAAGGGGTTTTTTAATTTTTTGATTTTTTTTTATATTTTTTTCGGAATTTTCTTGCCCGGGTCGAGTATGAACGGAATACGGGTCTAAAATTTTTTTCTCACTTTCTCCGCCTATCTCATCCCATTTTGGCTAAAAATAATGCAGGAAAGGGTTTTTTTAATTTCTTGAATTTTTTAGCTTTTTTTTTTTTTGGAATTTCCTTGCACGGGTCGTGTATGAACGGAATTCAGGAATAAATTTTTTTTTCTCATTCCTGCCCTCCCCCAACCCGTTTTGGATAGAAACAATGCCGGAATTAACTTTTTTGATTTTTTGAATTTTTTTACTATTTTTTATTGGGAATTTTCAAGCTCGGGTTGGGTAGGAACAGAATTCGGGAGTAGAATTTTTTTTCTCACTTTCTCGGCCTATCTCATCCCGTTTTGGCTAAAAATAATGCCAGAAATAGGTTTTTTAATTTTTTGATTTTTTTTAATTTTTTTCGGAATTTTCTTGCCCGAATCGAGTATGAACGGAATTCGGGTCTAAAATTTTTTTCTCTCTTTCTCCGCCTATCTCATCCCATTTTGGCTAAAAATAATGCCGGAAAGAGTTTTTTTAATTTCTTGAATTTTTTAGCAATTTTTTTTCGGAATTTCCTTCCAAGGGTCGAGTATGAACGGAATTCTGGTCAAAAAATTTTTTCACTCTTTCTCCGCCTATCTCATCCCATTTTGGCAAAAAATAATGCCGGAAAAGGGTTTTTTAATTTTTTGAGTTTTTTAGCTATTTGTTTCGGAATTTCCTTCCAAGGGTCGAGTATGAACGGAATTCTGGTCTAAAATTTTTTTCTCTCTTTCTCCGCCTATCTCATCCCGTTTTGGCTAAAAATAATGCCAGAAATAGGTTTTTTAATTTTTCGATTTTTTTTAATTTTTTTCGGAATTTTCTTGCCCGAATCGAGTATGAACGGAATTCTGGTGTAAAATTTTTCTCTCTCTTTCTCCGCCTATCTCATCCCATTTTGGCAAAAAATAATGCCGGAAAGGGGTTTTTTAATTTTTTGATTTTTTTTATATTTTTTTCGGAATTTTCTTGCCCGGGTCGATTATGAACGGAATTCGGGTCTAAAATTTTTTTCTCTCCTTCTCTGCCTATCTCATCCCATTTTGCCTAAAAATAATGCTGGAAAGGGGTTTTTTGATTTTTTTTATATTTTTTTTGGAATTTTCTTGCCCGGGTCGATTATGAACGGAATTCGGGTCTAAAATTTTTTTCTCTGCTTCTCCGCCTCTCTCATCCCATTTTGGCTAAAAATAATGCCGGAAAGAGTTTTTTTTAACTTCTTGAATTTTTTAGCTATTTTTTTCGGAATTTCCTTCCACGGGTCGAGTATGAACGGAATTCTGGTCTAAAATTTTTTTCTTTCTTTCTCGGCCTATCTCATCCCATTTCGGCTAAAAATAATACCGAAAAGGGGGTTTTTAATTTCTTGAGTTTTTTAGCTATTTTTTTCGGAATTTCCATCCACGGGTCGAGTATGAACGGAATTCTGGTCTAAATTTTTTTTTTCTCTTTCTTCGCCTATCTCATCCCATTTTGACAAAAAATAATGCCGGAAAGGGGTTTTTTAATTTTTTGATTTTTTTTTATATTTTTTTCGGAATTTTCTTGCCCGGGTCGAGTATGAACGGAATACGGGTCTAAATTTTTTTTCTCACTTTCTCCGCCTATCTCATCCCATTTTGGCTAAAAATAATGCAGGAAAGGGTTTTTTTAATTTCTTGAATTTTTTAGCTTTTTTTTTTTTTGGAATTTCCTTGCACGGGTCGTGTATGAACGGAATTCAGGAATAAATTTTTTTTTCTCATTCCTGCCCTCCCCCAACCCGTCTTGGTTAGAAACAATGCCGGAATTAACTTTTTTGATTTTTTGAATTTTTTTACTATTTTTTATTTGGAATTTTCAAGCTCGGGTTGGGTAGGAACAGAATTCGGGAGTAGAATTTTTTTCTCTCTTTCTCGGCCTATCTCATCCCGTTTTGGCTAAAAATAATGCCAGAAATAGGTTTTTTAATTTTTTGATTTTTTTTAATTTTTTTCGGAATTTTCTTGCCCGAATCGAGTATGAACGGAAATCGGGTCTAAAATTTTTTTCTCTCTTTCTCCGCCTATCTCATCCCATTTTGGCTAAAAATAATGCCGGAAAGAGTTTTTTTAATTTCTTGAATTTTTTAGCAATTTTTTTCGGAATTTCCTTCCAAGGGTCGAGTATGAACGGAATTCTGGTCTAAAATTTTTTTCTTTCTTTCTCGGCCGATCTCATCCCATTTCGGCTAAAAATAATGCCGGAAAGGGGTTTTTTAATTTTTTGAGTTTTTTAGCTATTTTTTTCGGAATTTCCATCCACGGGTCGAGTATGAACGGAATTCTGGTCTAAAATTTTTTTCTCTCTTACTCCGCCTATCTCATCCCATTTTGGCAAAAAATAATGCCGGAAAGGGGTTTTTTAATTTTTTGATTTTTTTTATATTTTTTTCGGAATTTTCTTGCCCGGGTCGATTATGAACGGAATTCGGGTCTAAAATTTTTTTCTCTCCTTCTCTGCCTATCTCATCCCATTTTGGCTAAAAATAATGCCGGAAAGGGGTTTTTTAATTTTTTGATTTTTTTAATATTTTTTTCGGAATTTTCTTGCCCGGGTCGATTATGAACGGAGTTCGGGTCTAAAAATTTTTTCCCTCCTTCTCCGCCTATCTCATCCCATTTTGGCTAAAAATAATGCCGGAAAGAGTTTTTTTTAACTTCTTGAATTTTTTAGCTATTTTTTTTCGGAATTTCCTTCCAAGGGTCGAGTATGAACGGAATTCTGGTCTAAATTTTTTTTCTTTCTTTCTCGGCCTATCTCATCCCATTTCGGCTAAAAATCATGCCGGAAAGGGGTTTTTTAATTTTTTGAGTTTTTTAGCTATTTTTTTTCGGAATTTCCATCCACGGGTCGAGTATGAACGGAATTCTGGTCTAAATTTTTTTTCTCTCTTTCTCCACCTATCTCATCCCATTCTGGCAAAAAATAATGCCGGAAAGGGGTTTTTTAATTTTTTGATTTTTTTTATATTTTTTTCGAAATTTTCTTGCCCGGGTCGAGTATGAACGGAATACGGGTCTAAATTTTTTTTCTCTCTTTCTCCGCCTATCTCATCCCATTTTGGCTAAAAATAATGCAGGAAAGGGTTTTTTTAATTTCTTGAATTTTTTAGCTTTTTTTTTTTTGGAATTTCCTTGCACGGGTCGTGTATGAACGGAATTCAGGAATAAATTTTTTTTTCTCATTCCTGCCCTCCCCCAACCCGTTTTGGATAGAAACAATGCCGGAATTAACTTTTTTGATTTTTTGAATTTTTTTACTATTTTTTATTGGGAATTTTCAAGCTCGGGTTGGGTAGGAACAGAATTCGGGAGTAGAATTTTTTTTCTCTCTTTCTCGGCCTATCTCATCCCGTTTTGGCTAAAAATAATGCCAGAAATAGGTTTTTTAATTTTTTGATTTTTTTTAATTTTTTTCGGAATTTTCTTGCCCGAATCGAGTATGAACGGAATTCGGGTCTAAAATTTTTTTCTCTCTTTCTCCGCCTATCTCATCCCATTTTGGCTAAAAATAATGCCGGAAAGAGTTTTTTTAATTTCTTGAAATTTTTAGCAATTTTTTTCGGAATTTCCTTCCTCGGGTCGAGTATGAACGGAATTCTAGTCTAAAATTTTTTTCTCTCTTTCTCGGCCTATCACATCCCATTTTGGCTAAAAATAATGCCGGAAAGGGGTTTTTTTAATTTTTTGAGTTTTTTAGGTATTTTTTTCGAAATTTCCATCCACGGGTCGAGTATGAACGGAATTCTGGCCTAAAATTTTTTTCTCTCTTTCTCCGCCTATCTCATCCCATTTTGGCAAAAAATAATGCCGGAAAGGGGATTTTTAATTTTTTGATTTTTTTTATATTTTTTTCGGAATTTTCTTGCCCGGTTCGATTATGAACAGAATTCGGGTCTAAAATTTTTTTCTCTCCTTCTCCGCCTATCTCATCCCATTGGAAAGAGTTTTTTTTTAACATGAATTTTTTAGCTATTTTTTTCGGAATTTCCTTCCAAGGGTCGAGTATGAACGGAATTCTGGTCTAAAATTTTGTTCACTCTTTCTCCGCCTATCTCATCCCATTTTGGCAAAAAATAATGCCGGAAAGGGGTTTTTTAATTTTTTGAGTTTTTTAGCTATTTTTTTCCGAATTTCCATCCACGGGTCGAGTATGAACGGAATTCTGGTCTAAAATTTTTCTCTCTCTTTCTCCGCCTATCTCATCCCATTTTGGCAAAAAATAATGCCGGAAAGGGGTTTTTTAATTTTTTGATTTTTTTTATATTTTTTTCGGAATTTTCCTGCCCGGGTGGATTATGAACGGAATTCGGGTCTAAAAT
Source organism: Quercus berberidifolia (assembly GCA_028535905.1). NCBI lineage: Eukaryota > Viridiplantae > Streptophyta > Magnoliopsida > Fagales > Fagaceae > Quercus > Quercus berberidifolia. The sequence goes on from JAPQVW010000008.1 coordinate 19,538,167, forward strand.
TTTTTTCTCTCCTTCTCCGCCTATCTCATCCCATTTTGGCTAAAAATAATGCTGGAAAGGGGTTTTTTGATTTTTTTTTATATTTTTTTTGGAATTTTCTTGCCCGGGTCGATTATGAACGGAATTCGGGTCTAAAATTTTTTTCTCTCCTTCTCCGCCTATCTCATCCCATTTTGGCTAAAAATAATGCCGGAAAGAGTTTTTTTTAACTTCTTGAATTTTTTAGCTATTTTTTTCGGAATTTCCTTCCAAGGGTCGAGTATGAACGGAATTCTGGTCTAAAATTTTTTTCTTTCTTTCTCGGCCTATCTCATCCCATTTCGGCTAAAAATAATACCGAAAAGGGGGTTTTTAATTTCTTGAGTTTTTTAGCTATTTTTTTCGGAATTTCCATCCACGGGTCGAGTATGAACGGAATTCTGGTCTAAATTTTTTTTCTCTCTTTCTCCACCTATCTCATCCCATTTTGACAAAAAATAATGCCGGAAAGGGGTTTTTTAATTTTTTGATTTTTTTTTATATTTTTTTCGGAATTTTCTTGCCCGGGTCGAGTATGAACGGAATACGGGTCTAAAATTTTTTTCTCACTTTCTCCGCCTATCTCATCCCATTTTGGCTAAAAATAATGCAGGAAAGGGTTTTTTTAATTTCTTGAATTTTTTAGCTTTTTTTTTTTTGGAATTTCCTTGCACGGGTCGTGTATGAACGGAATTCAGGTATAAATTTTTTTTTCTCATTCCTGCCCTCCCCCAACCCGTTTTGGATAGAAACAATGCCGGAATTAACTTTTTTGATTTTTTGAATTTTTTTACTATTTTTTATTGGGAATTTTCAAGCTCGGGTTGGGTAGGAACAGAATTCGGGAGTAGAATTTTTTTCTCTCTTTCTCGGCCTATCTCATCCCGTTTTGGCTAAAAATAATCCCAGAAATAGGTTTTTTAATTTTTTGATTTTTTTTAATTTTTTTCGGAATTTTCTTGCCCGAATCGAGTATGAACGGAATTCTGGTGTAAAATTTTTCTCTCTCTTTCTCCGCCTATCTCATCCCATTTTGGCAAAAAATAATGCCGGAAAGGGGTTTTTTAATTTTTTGATTTTTTTTATATTTTTTTCGGAATTTTCTTGCCCGGGTCGATTATGAACGGAATTCGGGTCTAAAATTTTTTTCTCTCTTTCTCCGCCTATCTCATCCCATTTTGGCAAAAAATAATGCCGGAAAGGGGTTTTTTAATTTTTTGAGTTTTTTAGCTATTTTTTTCCGAATTTCCATCCACGGGTCGAGTATGAACGGAATTCTGGTCTAAAATTTTTCTCTCTCTTTCTCCGCCTATCTCATCCCATTTTGGCAAAAAATAATGCCGGAAAGGGGTTTTTTAATTTTTTGATTTTTTTTATATTTTTTTCGGAATTTTCCTGCCCGGGTCGATTATGAACGGAATTCGGGTCTAAAATTTTTTTCTCTCCTTCTCCGCCTATCTCATCCCATTTTGGCTAAAAATAATGCTGGAAAGGGGTTTTTTGATTTTTTTTATATTTTTTTTGGAATTTTCTTGCCCGGGTCGATTATGAACGGAATTCGTGTCTAAAATTTTTTTCTCTCCTTCTCCGCCTATCTCATCCCATTTTGGCTAAAAATAATGCCGGAAAGAGTTTTTTTTAACTTCTTGAATTTTTTAGCTATTTTTTTCGGAATTTCCTTCCAAGGGTCGAGTATGAACGGAATTCTGGTCTAAAATTTTTTTCTTTCTTTCTCGGCCTATCTCATCCCATTTCGGCTAAAAATAATACCGAAAAGGGGGTTTTTAATTTCTTGAGTTTTTTAGCTATTTTTTTCGGAATTTCCATCCACGGGTCGAGTATGAACGGAATTCTGGTCTAAATTTTTTTTCTCTCTTTCTCCACCTATCTCATCCCATTTTGACAAAAAATAATGCCGGAAAGGGGTTTTTTAATTTTTTGATTTTTTTTTATATTTTTTTCGGAATTTTCTTGCCCGGGTCGAGTATGAACGGAATACGGGTCTAAAATTTTTTTCTCACTTTCTCCGCCTATCTCATCCCATTTTGGCTAAAAATAATGCAGGAAAGGGTTTTTTTAATTTCTTGAATTTTTTAGCTTTTTTTTTTTTGGAATTTCCTTGCACGGGTCGTGTATGAACGGAATTCAGGTATAAATTTTTTTTTCTCATTCCTGCCCTCCCCCAACCCGTTTTGGATAGAAACAATGCCGGAATTAACTTTTTTGATTTTTTGAATTTTTTTACTATTTTTTATTGGGAATTTTCAAGCTCGGGTTGGGTAGGAACAGAATTCGGGAGTAGAATTTTTTTCTCTCTTTCTCGGCCTATCTCATCCCGTTTTGGCTAAAAATAATCCCAGAAATAGGTTTTTTAATTTTTTGATTTTTTTTAATTTTTTTCGGAATTTTCTTGCCCGAATCGAGTATGAACGGAATTCTGGTGTAAAATTTTTCTCTCTCTTTCTCCGCCTATCTCATCCCATTTTGGCAAAAAATAATGCCGGAAAGGGGTTTTTTAATTTTTTGATTTTTTTTATATTTTTTTCGGAATTTTCTTGCCCGGGTCGATTATGAACGGAATTCGGGTCTAAAATTTTTTTCTCTCCTTCTCTGCCTATCTCATCCCATTTTGCCTAAAAATAATGCTGGAAAGGGGTTTTTTGATTTTTTTTATATTTTTTTTGGAATTTTCTTGCCCGGGTCGATTATGAACGGAATTCGGGTCTAAAATTTTTTTCTCTGCTTCTCCGCCTCTCTCATCCCATTTTGGCTAAAAATAATGCCGGAAAGAGTTTTTTTTAACTTCTTGAATTTTTTAGCTATTTTTTTCGGAATTTCCTTCCAAGGGTCGAGTATGAACGGAATTCTGGTCTAAAATTTTTTTCTTTCTTTCTCGGCCTATCTCATCCCATTTCGGCTAAAAATAATACCGAAAAGGGGGTTTTTAATTTCTTGAGTTTTTTAGCTGTTTTTTTCGGAATTTCCATCCACGGGTCGAGTATGAACGGAATTCTGGTCTAAATTTTTTTTTTCTCTTTCTTCGCCTATCTCATCCCATTTTGACAAAAAATAATGCCGGAAAGGGGTTTTTTAATTTTTTGATTTTTTTTTATATTTTTTTCGGAATTTTCTTGCCCGGGTCGAGTATGAACGGAATACGGGTCTAAATTTTTTTTCTCACTTTCTCCGCCTATCTCATCCCATTTTGGCTAAAAATAATGCAGGAAAGGGTTTTTTTAATTTCTTGAATTTTTTAGCTTTTTTTTTTTTTGGAATTTCCTTGCACGGGTCGTGTATGAACGGAATTCAGGGATAAATTTTTTTTTCTCATTCCTGCCCTCCCCCAACCCGTCTTGGTTAGAAACAATGCCGGAATTAACTTTTTTGATTTTTTGAATTTTTTTACTATTTTTTATTTGGAATTTTCAAGCTCGGGTTGGGTAGGAACAGAATTCGGGAGTAGAATTTTTTTCTCTCTTTCTCGGCCTATCTCATCCCGTTTTGGCTAAAAATAATGCCAGAAATAGGTTTTTTAATTTTTTGATTTTTTTTAATTTTTTTCGGAATTTTCTTGCCCGAATCGAGTATGAACGGAAATCGGGTCTAAAATTTTTTTCTCTCTTTCTCCGCCTATCTCATCCCATTTTGGCTAAAAATAATGCCGGAAAGAGTTTTTTTAATTTCTTGAATTTTTTAGCAATTTTTTTCGGAATTTCCTTCCAAGGGTCGAGTATGAACGGAATTCTGGTCTAAAATTTTTTTCTTTCTTTCTCGGCCGATCTCATCCCATTTCGGCTAAAAATAATGCCGGAAAGGGGTTTTTTAATTTTTTGAGTTTTTTAGCTATTTTTTTCGGAATTTCCATCCACGGGTCGAGTATGAACGGAATTCTGGTCTAAAATTTTTTTCTCTCTTACTCCGCCTATCTCATCCCATTTTGGCAAAAAATAATGCCGGAAAGGGGTTTTTTAATTTTTTGATTTTTTTTATATTTTTTTCGGAATTTTCTTGCCCGGGTCGATTATGAACGGAATTCGGGTCTAAAATTTTTTTCTCTCCTTCTCTGCCTATCTCATCCCATTTTGGCTAAAAATAATGCCGGAAAGGGGTTTTTTAATTTTTTGATTTTTTTAATATTTTTTTCGGAATTTTCTTGCCCGGGTCGATTATGAACGGAGTTCGGGTCTAAAAATTTTTTCCCTCCTTCTCCGCCTATCTCATCCCATTTTGGCTAAAAATAATGCCGGAAAGAGTTTTTTTTAACTTCTTGAATTTTTTAGCTATTTTTTTTCGGAATTTCCTTCCAAGGGTCGAGTATGAACGGAATTCTGGTCTAAATTTTTTTTCTTTCTTTCTCGGCCTATCTCATCCCATTTCGACTAAAAATCATGCCGGAAAGGGGTTTTTTAATTTTTTGAGTTTTTTAGCTATTTTTTTTCGGAATTTCCATCCACGGGTCGAGTATGAACGGAATTCTGGTCTAAATTTTTTTTCTCTCTTTCTCCACCTATCTCATCCCATTCTGGCAAAAAATAATGCCGGAAAGGGGTTTTTTAATTTTTCGATTTTTTTTATATTTTTTTCGAAATTTTCTTGCCCGGGTCGAGTATGAACGGAATACGGGTCTAAATTTTTTTTCTCTCTTTCTCCGCCTATCTCATCCCATTTTGGCTAAAAATAATGCAGGAAAGGGTTTTTTTAATTTCTTGAATTTTTTAGCTTTTTTTTTTTTGGAATTTCCTTGCACGGGTCGTGTATGAACGGAATTCAGGAATAAATTTTTTTTTCTCATTCCTGCCCTCCCCCAACCCGTTTTGGATAGAAACAATGCCGGAATTAACTTTTTTGATTTTTTGAATTTTTTTACTATTTTTTATTGGGAATTTTCAAGCTCGGGTTGGGTAGGAACAGAATTCGGGAGTAGAATTTTTTTTCTCTCTTTCTCGGCCTATCTCATCCCGTTTTGGCTAAAAATAATGCCAGAAATAGGTTTTTTAATTTTTTGATTTTTTTTAATTTTTTTCGGAATTTTCTTGCCCGAATCGAGTATGAACGGAATTCGGGTCTAAAATTTTTTTCTCTCTTTCTCCGCCTATCTCATCCCATTTTGGCTAAAAATAATGCCGGAAAGAGTTTTTTTAATTTCTTGAAATTTTTAGCAATTTTTTTCGGAATTTCCTTCCTCGGGTCGAGTATGAACGGAATTCTAGTCTAAAATTTTTTTCTCTCTTTCTCGGCCTATCACATCCCATTTTGGCTAAAAATAATGCCGGAAAGGGGTTTTTTTAATTTTTTGAGTTTTTTAGGTATTTTTTTCGAAATTTCCATCCACGGGTCGAGTATGAACGGAATTCTGGCCTAAAATTTTTTTCTCTCTTTCTCCGCCTATCTCATCCCATTTTGGCAAAAAATAATGCCGGAAAGGGGATTTTTAATTTTTTGATTTTTTTTATATTTTTTTCGGAATTTTCTTGCCCGGTTCGATTATGAACGGAATTCGGGTCTAAAATTTTTTTCTCTCCTTCTCCGCCTATCTCATCCCATTGGAAAGAGTTTTTTTTTAACATGAATTTTTTAGCTATTTTTTTCGGAATTTCCTTCCAAGGGTCGAGTATGAACGGAATTCTGGTCTAAAATTTTGTTCACTCTTTCTCCGCCTATCTCATCCCATTTTGGCAAAAAATAATGCCGGAAAGGGGTTTTTTAATTTTTTGAGTTTTTTAGCTATTTTTTTCGGAATTTCCATCCACGGGTCGAGTATGAACAGAATTCTGGTCTAAAATTTTTCTCTCTCTTTCTCCGCCTATCTCATCCCATTTTGGCAAAAAATAATGCCGGAAAGGGGTTTTTTAATTTTTTGATTTTTTTTATATTTTTTTCGGAATTTTCCTGCCCGGGTCGATTATGAACGGAATTCGGGTCTAAAATTTTTTTCTCTCCTTCTCCGCCTATCTCATCCCATTTTGGCTAAAAATAATGCTGGAAAGGGGTTTTTTGATTTTTTTTATATTTTTTTTGGAATTTTCTTGCCCGGGTCGATTATGAACGGAATTCGGGTCTAAAATTTTTTTCTCTCCTTCTCCGCCTATCTCATCCCATTTTGGCTAAAAATAATGCCGGAAAGAGTTTTTTTTAACTTCTTGAATTTTTTAGCTATTTTTTTCGGAATTTCCTTCCAAGGGTCGAGTATGAACGGAATTCTGGTCTAAAATTTTTTTCTTTCTTTCTCGGCCTATCTCATCCCATTTCGGCTAAAAATAATACCGAAAAGGGGGTTTTTAATTTCTTGAGTTTTTTAGCTATTTTTTTCGGAATTTCCATCCACGGGTCGAGTATGAACGGAATTCTGGTCTAAATTTTTTTTCTCTCTTTCTCCACCTATCTCATCCCATTTTGACAAAAAATAATGCCGGAAAGGGGTTTTTTAATTTTTTGATTTTTTTTTATATTTTTTTCGAAATTTTCTTGCCCGGGTCGAGTATGAACGGAATACGGGTCTAAAATTTTTTTCTCACTTTCTCCGCCTATCTCATCCCATTTTGGCTAAAAATAATGCAGGAAAGGGTTTTTTTAATTTCTTGAATTTTTTAGCTTTTTTTTTTTTGGAATTTCCTTGCACGGGTCGTGTATGAACGGAATTCAGGTATAAATTTTTTTTTCTCATTCCTGCCCTCCCCCAACCCGTTTTGGATAGAAACAATGCCGGAATTAACTTTTTTGATTTTTTGAATTTTTTTACTATTTTTTATTGGGAATTTTCAAGCTCGGGTTGGGTAGGAACAGAATTCGGGAGTAGAATTTTTTTCTCTCTTTCTCGGCCTATCTCATCCCGTTTTGGCTAAAAATAATGCCAGAAATAGGTTTTTTAATTTTTTGATTTTTTTTAATTTTTTTCGGAATTTTCTTGCCCGAATCGAGTATGAACGGAATTCGAGTCTAAAATTTTTTTCTCTCTTTCTCCGCCTATCTCATCCCATTTTGGCTAAAAATAATGCCGGAAAGAGTTTTTTTAATTTCTTGAATTTTTTAGCAATTTTTTTCGGAATTTCCTTCCAAGGGTTGAGTATGAACGGAATTCTGGTCTAAAATTTTTTTCTTTCTTTCTCGGCCGATCTCATCCCATTTCGGCTAAAAATAATGCCGGAAAGGGGTTTTTTAATTTTTTGAGTTTTTTAGCTATTTTTTTCGGAATTTCCATCCACGGGTCGAGTATGAACGGAATTCTGGTCTAAAATTTTTTTCTCTCTTACTCCGCCTATCTCATCCCATTTTGGCAAAAAATAATGCCGGAAAGGGGTTTTTTAATTTTTTGATTTTTTTTATATTTTTTTCGGAATTTTCTTGCCCGGGTCGATTATGAACGGAATTCGGGTCTAAAATTTTTTTCTCTCCTTCTCTGCCTATCTCATCCCATTTTGGCTAAAAATAATGCCGGAAAGGGGTTTTTTAATTTTTTGATTTTTTTAATATTTTTTTCGGAATTTTCTTGCCCGGGTCGATTATGAACGGAGTTCGGGTCTAAAAATTTTTTCCCTCCTTCTCCGCCTATCTCATCCCATTTTGGCTAAAAATAATGCCGGAAAGAGTTTTTTTTAACTTCTTGAATTTTTTAGCTATTTTTTTTCGGAATTTCCTTCCAAGGGTCGAGTATGAACGGAATTCTGGTCTAAATTTTTTTTCTTTCTTTCTCGGCCTATCTCATCCCATTTCGGCTAAAAATCATGCCGGAAAGGGGTTTTTTAATTTTTTGAGTTTTTTAGCTATTTTTTTCGGAATTTCCATCCACGGGTCGAGTATGAACGGAATACGGGTCTAAATTTTTTTTCTCTCTTTCTCCGCCTATCTCATCCCATTTTGGCTAAAAATAATGCAGGAAAGGGTTTTTTTAATTTCTTGAATTTTTTAGCTTTTTTTTTTTTTGGAATTTCCTTGCACGGGTCGTGTATGAACGGAATTCAGGAATAAATTTTTTTTTCTCATTCCTGCCGTCCCCCAACCCGTTTTGGATAGAAACAATGCCGGAATTAACTTTTTTGATTTTTTGAATTTTTTTACTATTTTTTATTGGGAATTTTCAAGCTCGGGTTGGGTAGGAACAGAATTCGGGAGTAGAATTTTTTTTCTCTCTTTCTCGGCCTATCTCATCCCGTTTTGGCTAAAAATAATGCCAGAAATAGGTTTTTTAATTTTTTGATTTTTTTTAATTTTTTTCGGAATTTTCTTGCCCGAATCGAGTATGAACGGAATTCGGGTCTAAAATTTTTTTCTCTCTTTCTCCGCCTATCTCATCCCATTTTGGCTAAAAATAATGCCGGAAAGAGTTTTTTTAATTTCTTGAAATTTTTAGCAATTTTTTTCGGAATTTCCTTCCTCGGGTCGAGTATGAACGGAATTCTAGTCTAAAATTTTTTTCTCTCTTTCTCGGCCTATCACATCCCATTTTGGCTAAAAATAATGCCGGAAAGGGGTTTTTTTAATTTTTTGAGTTTTTTAGGTATTTTTTTCGAAATTTCCATCCACGGGTCGAGTATGAACGGAATTCTGGCCTAAAATTTTTTTCTCTCTTTCTCCGCCTATCTCATCCCATTTTGGCAAAAAATAATGCCAGAAAGGGGATTTTTAATTTTTTGATTTTTTTTATATTTTTTTCGGAATTTTCTTGCCCGGGTCGATTATGAACGGAATTCGGGTCTAAAATTTTTTTCTCTCCTTCTCCGCCTATCTCATCCCATTTTGGCTAAAAATAATGCCGGAAAGAGTTTTTTTTAACTTCTTGAATTTTTTAGCTATTTTTTTCGGAATTTCCTTCCAAGGGTCGAGTATGAACGGAATTCTGGTCTAAAATTTTTTTCTTTCTTTCTCGGCCTATCTCATCCCATTTCGGCCAAAAATAATACCGAAAAGGGGGTTTTTAATTTCTTGAGTTTTTTAGCTATTTTTTTCGGAATTTCCATCCACGGGTCGAGTATGAACGGAATTCTGGTCTAAATTTTTTTTCTCTCTTTCTCCACCTATCTCATCCCATTTTGACAAAAAATAATGCCGGAAAGGGGTTTTTTAATTTTTTGATTTTTTTTTATATTTTTTTCGGAATTTTCTTGCCCGGGTCGACTATGAACGGAATACGGGTCTAAAATTTTTTTCTCACTTTCTCCGCCTATCTCATCCCATTTTGGCTAAAAATAATGCAGGAAAGGGTTTTTTTAATTTCTTGAATTTTTTAGATTTTTTTTTTTGGAATTTCCTTGCACGGGTCGTGTATGAACGGAATTCAGGAATAAATTTTTTTTTTCTCATTCCTGCCCTCCCCCAACCCGTTTTGGATAGAAACAATGCCGGAATTAACTTTTTTGATTTTTTGAATTTTTTTACTATTTTTTATTGGGAATTTTCAAGCTCGGGTTGGGTAGGAACAGAATTCGGGAGTAGAATTTTTTTTCTCTCTTTCTCGGCCTATCTCATCCCGTTTTGGCTAAAAATAATGCCAGAAATAGGTTTTTTAATTTTTTGATTTTTTTTAATTTTTTTCGGAATTTTCTTGCCCGAATCGAGTATGAACGGAATTCGGGTCTAAAATTTTTTTCTCTCTTTCTCCGCCTATCTCATCCCATTTTGGCTAAAAATAATGCCGGAAAGAGTTTTTTTAATTTCTTGAATTTTTTAGCAATTTTTTTCGGAATTTCCTTCCAAGGGTCGAGTATGAACGGAATTCTGGTCAAAAAATTTTTTCACTCTTTCTCCGCCTATCTCATCCCATTTTGGCAAAAAATAATGCCGGAAAAGGGTTTTTTAATTTTTTGAGTTTTTTAGCTATTTGTTTCGGAATTTCCATCCACGGGTCGAGTATGAACGGAATTCTGGTGTAAAATTTTTCTCTCTCTTTCTCCGCCTATCTCATCCCATTTTGGCAAAAAATAATGCCGGAAAGGGGTTTTTTAATTTTTTGATTTTTTTTATATTTTTTTCGGAATTTTCTTGCCCGGGTCGATTATGAACGGAATTCGGGTCTAAAATTTTTTTCTCTCCTTCTCTGCCTATCTCATCCCATTTTGCCTAAAAATAATGCTGGAAAGGGGTTTTTTGATTTTTTTTATATTTTTTTTGGAATTTTCTTGCCCGGGTCGATTATGAACGGAATTCGGGTCTAAAATTTTTTTCTCTGCTTCTCCGCCTCTCTCATCCCATTTTGGCTAAAAATAATGCCGGAAAGAGTTTTTTTTAACTTCTTGAATTTTTTAGCTATTTTTTTCGGAATTTCCTTCCAAGGGTCGAGTATGAACGGAATTCTGGTCTAAAATTTTTTTCTTTCTTTCTCCGCCTATCTCATCCCATTTTGGCTAAAAATAATGCCGGAAAGAGTTTTTTTAATTTCTTGAATTTTTTAGCAATTTTTTTCGGAATTTCCTTCCTCGGGTCGAGTATGAACGGAATACGGGTCTAAAATTTTTTTCTCACTTTCTCCGCCTATCTCATCCCATTTTGGCTAAAAATAATGCAGGAAAGGGTTTTTTTAATTTCTTGAATTTTTTAGCTTTTTTTTTTTTTGGAATTTCCTTGCACGGGTCGTGTATGAACGGAATTCAGGAATAAATTTTTTTTTCTCATTCCTGCCCTCCCCCAACCCGTCTTGGTTAGAAACAATGCCGGAATTAACTTTTTTGATTTTTTGAATTTTTTTACTATTTTTTATTTGGAATTTTCAAGCTCGGGTTGGGTAGGAACAGAATTCGGGAGTAGAATTTTTTTCTCTCTTTCTCGGCCTATCTCATCCCGTTTTGGCTAAAAATAATGCCAGAAATAGGTTTTTTAATTTTTTGATTTTTTTTAATTTTTTTCGGAATTTTCTTGCCCGAATCGAGTATGAACGGAATTCGGGTCTAAAATTTTTTTCTCTCTTTCTCCGCCTATCTCATCCCATTTTGGCTAAAAATAATGCCGGAAAGAGTTTTCTTAATTTCTTGAATTTTCTAGCAATTTTTTTCGGAATTTACTTCCAAGGATCGAGTATGAACGGAATTCGGGTCTAAACTTTTTTTCTCTCTTTCTCCGCCTATCTCATCCCATTTTGGCTAAAAATAATGCCGGAAAGAGTTTTTTTAATTTCTTGAATTTTTTAGCAATTTTTTTCGGAATTTCCTTCCAAGGATCGAGTATGAACGGAATTCGGGTCTAAAATTTTTTTTCTCTCTTTCTCCGCCTATCTCATCCCATTTTGGCTAAAAATAATGCCGGAAAGAGTTTTTTTAATTTCTTGAATTTTTTAGCTATTTTTTTCGGAATTTCCTTCCAAGGGTCGAGTATGAACGGAATTCTGGTCTAAAATTTTTTTCTTTCTTTCTCCGCCTATCTCATCCCATTTTGGCTAAAAATAATGCCGGAAAGAGTTTTTTTTAACTTCTTGAATTTTTTAGCTATTTTTTTCGGAATTTCCTTCCAAGGGTCGATTATGAACGGAATTCGGGTCTAAAATTTTTTTCTCTCTTTCTCCGCCTATCTCATCCCATTTTGGCTAAAAATAATGCCGGAAAGAGTTTTTTTAATTTCTTGAATTTTTTAGCAATTTTTTTCGGAATTTCCTTCCTCGGGTCGAGTATGAACGGAATTCTAGTCTAAAATTTTTTTCTCTCTTTCTCGTCCTATCACATCCCATTTTGGCTAAAAATAATGCCGGAAAGGGGTTTTTTTAATTTTTTGAGTTTTTTAGGTATTTTTTTCGAAATTTCCGTCCACGGGTCGAGTATGAACGGAATTCTGGCCTAAAATTTTTTTCTCTCTTTCTCCGCCTATCTCATCCCATTTTGGCAAAAAATAATGCCGGAAAGGGGATTTTTAATTTTTTGATTTTTTTTATATTTTTTTCGGAATTTTCTTGCCCGGTTCGATTATGAACGGAATTCGGGTCTAAAATTTTTTTCTCTCCTTCTCCGCCTATCTCATCCCATTGGAAAGAGTTTTTTTTTAACTTGAATTTTTTAGCTATTTTTTTCGGAATTTCCTTCCAAGGGTCGAGTATGAACGGAATTCTGGTCTAAAATTTTGTTCACTCTTTCTCCGCCTATCTCATCCCATTTTGGCAAAAAATAATGCCGGAAAGGGGTTTTTTAATTTTTTGAGTTTTTTAGCTATTTTTTTCGGAATTTCCATCCACGGGTCGAGTATGAACGGAATTCTGGTCTAAAATTTTTCTCCCTCTTTCTCCGCCTATCTCATCCCATTTTGGCAAAAAATAATGCCGGAAAGGGGTTTTTTAATTTTTTGATTTTTTTTATATTTTTTTCGGAATTTTCTTGCCCGGGTCGATTATGAACGGAATTCGGGTCTAAAATTTTTTTCTCTCCTTCTCCGCCTATCTCATCCCATTTTGGCTAAAAATAATGCCGGAAAGAGTTTTTTTTAACTTCTTGAATTTTTTAGCTATTTTTTTCGGAATTTCCTTCCAAGGGTCGAGTATGAACGGAATTCTGGTCTAAAATTTTTTTCTTTCTTTCTCGGCCTATCTCATCCCATTTCGGCCAAAAATAATACCGAAAAGGGGGTTTTTAATTTCTTGAGTTTTTTAGCTATTTTTTTCGGAATTTCCATCCACGGGTCGAGTATGAACGGAATTCTGGTCTAAATTTTTTTTCTCTCTTTCTCCACCTATCTCATCCCATTTTGACAAAAAATAATGCCGGAAAGGGGTTTTTTAATTTTTTGATTTTTTTTTATATTTTTTTCGGAATTTTCTTGCCCGGGTCGAGTATGAACGGAATACGGGTCTAAAATTTTTTTCTCACTTTCTCCGCCTATCTCATCCCATTTTGGCTAAAAATAATGCAGGAAAGGGTTTTTTTAATTTCTTGAATTTTTTAGATTTTTTTTTTTGGAATTTCCTTGCACGGGTCGTGTATGAACGGAATTCAGGAATAAATTTTTTTTTTCTCATTCCTGCCCTCCCCCAACCCGTTTTGGATAGAAACAATGCCGGAATTAACTTTTTTGATTTTTTGAATTTTTTTACTATTTTTTATTGGGAATTTTCAAGCTCGGGTTGGGTAGGAACAGAATTCGGGAGTAGAATTTTTTTTCTCTCTTTCTCGGCCTATCTCATCCCGTTTTGGCTAAAAATAATGCCAGAAATAGGTTTTTTAATTTTTTGATTTTTTTTAATTTTTTTCGGAATTTTCTTGCCCGAATCGAGTATGAACGGAATTCGGGTCTAAAATTTTTTTCTCTCTTTCTCCGCCTATCTCATCCCATTTTGGCTAAAAATAATGCCGGAAAGAGTTTTTTTAATTTCTTGAATTTTTTAGCAATTTTTTTCGGAATTTCCTTCCAAGGGTCGAGTATGAACGGAATTCTGGTCAAAAAATTTTTTCACTCTTTCTCCGCCTATCTCATCCCATTTTGGCAAAAAATAATGCCGGAAAAGGGTTTTTTAATTTTTTGAGTTTTTTAGCTATTTGTTTCGGAATTTCCATCCACGGGTCGAGTATGAACGGAATTCTGGTGTAAAATTTTTCTCTCTCTTTCTCCGCCTATCTCATCCCATTTTGGCAAAAAATAATGCCGGAAAGGGGTTTTTTAATTTTTTGATTTTTTTTATATTTTTTTCGGAATTTTCTTGCCCGGGTCGATTATGAACGGAATTCGGGTCTAAAATTTTTTTCTCTCCTTCTCTGCCTATCTCATCCCATTTTGCCTAAAAATAATGCTGGAAAGGGGTTTTTTGATTTTTTTTATATTTTTTTTGGAATTTTCTTGCCCGGGTCGATTATGAACGGAATTCGGGTCTAAAATTTTTTTCTCTGCTTCTCCGCCTCTCTCATCCCATTTTGGCTAAAAATAATGCCGGAAAGAGTTTTTTTTAACTTCTTGAATTTTTTAGCTATTTTTTTCGGAATTTCCTTCCAAGGGTCGAGTATGAACGGAATTCTGGTCTAAAATTTTTTTCTTTCTTTCTCCGCCTATCTCATCCCATTTTGGCTAAAAATAATGCCGGAAAGAGTTTTTTTAATTTCTTGAATTTTTTAGCAATTTTTTTCGGAATTTCCTTCCTCGGGTCGAGTATGAACGGAATACGGGTCTAAAATTTTTTTCTCACTTTCTCCGCCTATCTCATCCCATTTTGGCTAAAAATAATGCAGGAAAGGGTTTTTTTAATTTCTTGAATTTTTTAGCTTTTTTTTTTTTGGAATTTCCTTGCACGGGTCGTGTATGAACGGAATTCAGGAATAAATTTTTTTTTCTCATTCCTGCCCTCCCCCAACCCGTCTTGGTTAGAAACAATGCCGGAATTAACTTTTTTGATTTTTTGAATTTTTTTACTATTTTTTATTTGGAATTTTCAAGCTCGGGTTGGGTAGGAACAGAATTCGGGAGTAGAATTTTTTTCTCTCTTTCTCGGCCTATCTCATCCCGTTTTGGCTAAAAATAATGCCAGAAATAGGTTTTTTAATTTTTTGATTTTTTTTAATTTTTTTCGGAATTTTCTTGCCCGAATCGAGTATGAACGGAATTCGGGTCTAAAATTTTTTTCTCTCTTTCTCCGCCTATCTCATCCCATTTTGGCTAAAAATAATGCCGGAAAGAGTTTTCTTAATTTCTTGAATTTTCTAGCAATTTTTTTCGGAATTTACTTCCAAGGATCGAGTATGAACGGAATTCGGGTCTAAACTTTTTTTCTCTCTTTCTCCGCCTATCTCATCCCATTTTGGCTAAAAATAATGCCGGAAAGAGTTTTTTTAATTTCTTGAATTTTTTAGCAATTTTTTTCGGAATTTCCTTCCAAGGATCGAGTATGAACGGAATTCGGGTCTAAAATTTTTTTTCTCTCTTTCTCCGCCTATCTCATCCCATTTTGGCTAAAAATAATGCCGGAAAGAGTTTTTTTAATTTCTTGAATTTTTTAGCTATTTTTTTCGGAATTTCCTTCCAAGGGTCGAGTATGAACGGAATTCTGGTCTAAAATTTTTTTCTTTCTTTCTCCGCCTATCTCATCCCATTTTGGCTAAAAATAATGCCGGAAAGAGTTTTTTTTAACTTCTTGAATTTTTTAGCTATTTTTTTCGGAATTTCCTTCCAAGGGTCGATTATGAACGGAATTCGGGTCTAAAATTTTTTTCTCTCTTTCTCCGCCTATCTCATCCCATTTTGGCTAAAAATAATGCCGGAAAGAGTTTTTTTAATTTCTTGAATTTTTTAGCAATTTTTTTCGGAATTTCCTTCCTCGGGTCGAGTATGAACGGAATTCTAGTCTAAAATTTTTTTCTCTCTTTCTCGTCCTATCACATCCCATTTTGGCTAAAAATAATGCCGGAAAGGGGTTTTTTTAATTTTTTGAGTTTTTTAGGTATTTTTTTCGAAATTTCCGTCCACGGGTCGAGTATGAACGGAATTCTGGCCTAAAATTTTTTTCTCTCTTTCTCCGCCTATCTCATCCCATTTTGGCAAAAAATAATGCCGGAAAGGGGATTTTTAATTTTTTGATTTTTTTTATATTTTTTTCGGAATTTTCTTGCCCGGTTCGATTATGAACGGAATTCGGGTCTAAAATTTTTTTCTCTCCTTCTCCGCCTATCTCATCCCATTGGAAAGAGTTTTTTTTTAACTTGAATTTTTTAGCTATTTTTTTCGGAATTTCCTTCCAAGGGTCGAGTATGAACGGAATTCTGGTCTAAAATTTTGTTCACTCTTTCTCCGCCTATCTCATCCCATTTTGGCAAAAAATAATGCCGGAAAGGGGTTTTTTAATTTTTTGAGTTTTTTAGCTATTTTTTTCGGAATTTCCATCCACGGGTCGAGTATGAACGGAATTCTGGTCTAAAATTTTTCTCTCTCTTTCTCCGCCTATCTCATCCCATTTTGGCAAAAAATAATGCCGGAAAGGGGTTTTTTAATTTTTTGATTTTTTTTTATATTTTTTTCGGAATTTTCTTGCCCGGGTCGAGTATGAACGGAATACGGGTCTAAAATTTTTTTCTCACTTTCTCCGCCTATCTCATCCCATTTTGGCTAAAAATAATGCAGGAAAGGGTTTTTTTAATTTCTTGAATTTTTTAGATTTTTTTTTTTGGAATTTCCTTGCACGGGTCGTGTATGAACGGAATTCAGGAATAAATTTTTTTTTTCTCATTCCTGCCCTCCCCCAACCCGTTTTGGATAGAAACAATGCCGGAATTAACTTTTTTGATTTTTTGAATTTTTTTACTATTTTTTATTGGGAATTTTCAAGCTCGGGTTGGGTAGGAACAGAATTCGGGAGTAGAATTTTTTTTCTCTCTTTCTCGGCCTATCTCATCCCGTTTTGGCTAAAAATAATGCCAGAAATAGGTTTTTTAATTTTTTGATTTTTTTTAATTTTTTTCGGAATTTTCTTGCCCGAATCGAGTATGAACGGAATTCGGGTCTAAAATTTTTTTCTCTCTTTCTCCGCCTATCTCATCCCATTTTGGCTAAAAATAATGCCGGAAAGAGTTTTTTTAATTTCTTGAATTTTTTAGCAATTTTTTTCGGAATTTCCTTCCAAGGGTCGAGTATGAACGGAATTCTGGTCAAAAAATTTTTTCACTCTTTCTCCGCCTATCTCATCCCATTTTGGCAAAAAATAATGCCGGAAAAGGGTTTTTTAATTTTTTGAGTTTTTTAGCTATTTGTTTCGGAATTTCCATCCACGGGTCGAGTATGAACGGAATTCTGGTGTAAAATTTTTCTCTCTCTTTCTCCGCCTATCTCATCCCATTTTGGCAAAAAATAATGCCGGAAAGGGGTTTTTCAATTTTTTGATTTTTTTTATATTTTTTTCGGAATTTTCTTGCCCGGGTCGATTATGAACGGAATTCGGGTCTAAAATTTTTTTCTCTCCTTCTCTGCCTATCTCATCCCATTTTGCCTAAAAATAATGCTGGAAAGGGGTTTTTTGATTTTTTTTATATTTTTTTTGGAATTTTCTTGCCCGGGTCGATTATGAACGGAATTCGGGTCTAAAATTTTTTTCTCTGCTTCTCCGCCTCTCTCATCCCATTTTGGCTAAAAATAATGCCGGAAAGAGTTTTTTTTAACTTCTTGAATTTTTTAGCTATTTTTTTCGGAATTTCCTTCCAAGGGTCGAGTATGAACGGAATTCTGGTCTAAAATTTTTTTCTTTCTTTCTCCGCCTATCTCATCCCATTTTGGCTAAAAATAATGCCGGAAAGAGTTTTTTTAATTTCTTGAATTTTTTAGCAATTTTTTTCGGAATTTCCTTCCTCGGGTCGAGTATGAACGGAATACGGGTCTAAAATTTTTTTCTCACTTTCTCCGCCTATCTCATCCCATTTTGGCTAAAAATAATGCAGGAAAGGGTTTTTTTAATTTCTTGAATTTTTTAGCTTTTTTTTTTTTGGAATTTCCTTGCACGGGTCGTGTATGAACGGAATTCAGGAATAAATTTTTTTTTCTCATTCCTGCCCTCCCCCAACCCGTCTTGGTTAGAAACAATGCCGGAATTAACTTTTTTGATTTTTTGAATTTTTTTACTATTTTTTATTTGGAATTTTCAAGCTCGGGTTGGGTAGGAACAGAATTCGGGAGTAGAATTTTTTTCTCTCTTTCTCGGCCTATCTCATCCCGTTTTGGCTAAAAATAATGCCAGAAATAGGTTTTTTAATTTTTTGATTTTTTTTAATTTTTTTCGGAATTTTCTTGCCCGAATCGAGTATGAACGGAATTCGGGTCTAAAATTTTTTTCTCTCTTTCTCCGCCTATCTCATCCCATTTTGGCTAAAAATAATGCCGGAAAGAGTTTTCTTAATTTCTTGAATTTTCTAGCAATTTTTTTCGGAATTTACTTCCAAGGATCGAGTATGAACGGAATTCGGGTCTAAACTTTTTTTCTCTCTTTCTCCGCCTATCTCATCCCATTTTGGCTAAAAATAATGCCGGAAAGAGTTTTTTTAATTTCTTGAATTTTTTAGCAATTTTTTTCGGAATTTCCTTCCAAGGATCGAGTATGAACGGAATTCGGGTCTAAAATTTTTTTTCTCTCTTTCTCCGCCTATCTCATCCCATTTTGGCTAAAAATAATGCCGGAAAGAGTTTTTTTAATTTCTTGAATTTTTTAGCTATTTTTTTCGGAATTTCCTTCCAAGGGTCGAGTATGAACGGAATTCTGGTCTAAAATTTTTTTCTTTCTTTCTCCGCCTATCTCATCCCATTTTGGCTAAAAATAATGCCGGAAAGAGTTTTTTTTAACTTCTTGAATTTTTTAGCTATTTTTTTCGGAATTTCCTTCCAAGGGTCGATTATGAACGGAATTCGGGTCTAAAATTTTTTTCTCTCTTTCTCCGCCTATCTCATCCCATTTTGGCTAAAAATAATGCCGGAAAGAGTTTTTTTAATTTCTTGAATTTTTTAGCAATTTTTTTCGGAATTTCCTTCCTCGGGTCGAGTATGAACGGAATTCTAGTCTAAAATTTTTTTCTCTCTTTCTCGTCCTATCACATCCCATTTTGGCTAAAAATAATGCCGGAAAGGGGTTTTTTTAATTTTTTGAGTTTTTTAGGTATTTTTTTCGAAATTTCCGTCCACGGGTCGAGTATGAACGGAATTCTGGCCTAAAATTTTTTTCTCTCTTTCTCCGCCTATCTCATCCCATTTTGGCAAAAAATAATGCCGGAAAGGGGATTTTTAATTTTTTGATTTTTTTTATATTTTTTTCGGAATTTTCTTGCCCGGTTCGATTATGAACGGAATTCGGGTCTAAAATTTTTTTCTCTCCTTCTCCGCCTATCTCATCCCATTGGAAAGAGTTTTTTTTTAACTTGAATTTTTTAGCTATTTTTTTCGGAATTTCCTTCCAAGGGTCGAGTATGAACGGAATTCTGGTCTAAAATTTTGTTCACTCTTTCTCCGCCTATCTCATCCCATTTTGGCAAAAAATAATGCCGGAAAGGGGTTTTTTAATTTTTTGAGTTTTTTAGCTATTTTTTTCGGAATTTCCATCCACGGGTCGAGTATGAACGGAATTCTGGTCTAAAATTTTTCTCTCTCTTTCTCCGCCTATCTCATCCCATTTTGGCAAAAAATAATGCCGGAAAGGGGTTTTTTAATTTTTTGATTTTTTTTATATTTTTTTCGGAATTTTCTTGCCCGGGTCGATTATGAACGGAATTCGGGTCTAAAATTTTTTTCTCTCCTTCTCCGCCTATCTCATCCCATTTTGGCTAAAAATAATGCTGGAAAGGGGTTTTTTGATTTTTTTTATATTTTTTTTGGAATTTTCTTGCCCGGGTCGATTATGAACGGAATTCGGGTCTAAAATTTTTTTCTCTCCTTCTCCGCCTATCTCATCCCATTTTGGCTAAAAATAATGCCGGAAAGAGTTTTTTTTAACTTCTTGAATTTTTTAGCAATTTTTTTCGGAATTTCCTTCCAAGGATCGAGTATGAACGGAATTCGGGTCTAAAATTTTTTTTCTCTCTTTCTCCACCTATCTCATCCCATTTTGGCTAAAAATAATGCCGGAAAGAGTTTTTTTAATTTCTTGAATTTTTTAGCAATTTTTTTCGGAATTTCCTTCCTCGGGTCGAGTATGAACGGAATTCTGGTCTAAAATTTTTTTCTCTCTTTCTCGGCCTATCTCATCCCATTTTGGCTAAAAATAATGCCGGAAAGGGGTTTTTTTAATTTTTTGAGTTTTTAGGTATTTTTTTCGAAATTTCCATCCACGGGTCGAGTATGAACGGAATTCTGGCCTAAAATTTTTTTCTCTCTTTCTCCGCCTATCTCATCCCATTTTGGCAAAAAATAATGCCGGAAAGGGGATTTTTAATTTTTTGATTTTTTTAATATTTTTTTCGGAATTTTCTTGCCCGGGTCGATTATGAACGGAATTCGGGTCTAAAATTTTTTTCTCTCCTTCTCCGCCTATCTCATCCCATTTGGGCAAAAAATAATGCCGGAAAGGGGATTTTTAATTTTTTGATTTTTTTAATATTTTTTTCGGAATTTTCTTGCCCGGGTCGAGTATGAACGGAATTCTGGTCTAAAATTTTTTTCTCTCTTTCTCCGCCTATCTCATCCCATTTGGGCAAAAAATAATGCCAGAAAGGGGTTTTTTAATTTTTTGAGTTTTTTAGCTATTTTTTTCGGAATTTCCATCCACGGGTCGAGTATGAACGGAATTCTGGTCTAAAATTTTTCTCTCTCTTTCTCCGCCTATCTCATCCCATTTTGGCAAAAAATAATGCCGGAAAGGGGTTTTTTAATTTTTTGATTTTTTTTTATATTTTTTTCGGAATTTTCTTGCCCGGGTCGATTATGAACGGAATTCGGGTCTAAAATTTTTTTCTCTCCTTCTCCGCCTATCTCATCCCATTTTGGCTAAAAATAATGCTGGAAAGGGGTTTTTTGATTTTTTTTATATTTTTTTCGGAATTTTCTTGCCTGGGTCGATTATGAACGGAATTCGGGTCTAAAATTTTTTTCTCTCCTTCTCCGCCTATCTCATCCCATTTTGGCTAAAAATAATGCCGGAAAGAGTTTTTTTTAACTTCTTGAATTTTTTAGCTATTTTTTTCGGAATTTCCTTCCAAGGGTCGAGTATGAACGGAATTCTGGTCTAAAATTTTTTTCTTTCTTTCTCCGCCTATCTCATCCCATTTTGGCTAAAAATAATGCTGGAAAGAGTTTTTTTAATTTCTTGAATTTTTTAGCAATTTTTTTCGGAATTTCCTTCCTCGGGTCGAGTATGAACGGAATACGGGTCTAAAATTTTTTTCTCACTTTCTCCGCCTATCTCATCCCATTTTGGCTAAAAATAATGCAGGAAAGGGTTTTTTTAATTTCTTGAATTTTTTAGCTTTTTTTTTTTTGGAATTTCCTTGCACGGGTCGTGTATGAACGGAATTCAGGAATAAATTTTTTTTTCTCATTCCTGCCCTCCCCCAACCCGTCTTGGTTAGAAACAATGCCGGAATTAACTTTTTTGATTTTTTGAATTTTTTTACTATTTTTTATTTGGAATTTTCAAGCTCGGGTTGGGTAGGAACAGAATTCGGGAGTAGAATTTTTTTCTCTCTTTCTCGGCCTATCTCATCCCGTTTTGGCTAAAAATAATGCCAGAAATAGGTTTTTTAATTTTTTGATTTTTTTTAATTTTTTTCGGAATTTTCTTGCCCGAATCGAGTATGAACGGAATTCGGGTCTAAAATTTTTTTCTCTCTTTCTCCGCCTATGTCATCCCATTTTGGCTAAAAATAATGCTGGAAAGAGTTTTCTTAATTTCTTGAATTTTCTAGCAATTTTTTTCGGAATTTACTTCCAAGGATCGAGTATGAACGGAATTCGGGTCTAAACTTTTTTTCTCTCTTTCTCCTCCTATCTCATCCCATTTTGGCTAAAAATAATGCCGGAAAGAGTTTTTTTAATTTCTTGAATTTTTTAGCAATTTTTTTCGGAATTTCCTTCCAAGGATCGAGTATGAACGGAATTCGGGTCTAAAATTTTTTTTCTCTCTTTCTCCGCCTATCTCATCCCATTTTGGCTAAAAATAATGCCGGAAAGAGTTTTTTTAATTTCTTGAATTTTTTAGCTATTTTTTTCGGAATTTCCTTCCAAGGGTCGAGTATGAACGGAATTCTGGTCTAAAATTTTTTTCTTTCTTTCTCCGCCTATCTCATCCCATTTTGGCTAAAAATAATGCCGGAAAGAGTTTTTTTTAACTTCTTGAATTTTTTAGCTATTTTTTTCGGAATTTCCTTCCAAGGGTCGATTATGAACGGAATTCGGGTCTAAAATTTTTTTCTCTCTTTCTCCGCCTATCTCATCCCATTTTGGCTAAAAATAATGCCGGAAAGAGTTTTTTTAATTTCTTGAATTTTTTAGCAATTTTTTTCGGAATTTCCTTCCTCGGGTCGAGTATGAACGGAATTCTAGTCTAAAATTTTTTTCTCTCTTTCTCGGCCTATCACATCCCATTTTGGCTAAAAATAATGCCGGAAAGGGGTTTTTTTAATTTTTTGAGTTTTTTAGGTATTTTTTTCGAAATTTCCGTCCACGGGTCGAGTATGAACGGAATTCTGGCCTAAAATTTTTTTCTCTCTTTCTCCGCCTATCTCATCCCATTTTGGCAAAAAATAATGCCGGAAAGGGGATTTTTAATTTTTTGATTTTTTTTATATTTTTTTCGGAATTTTCTTGCCCGGTTCGATTATGAACGGAATTCGGGTCTAAAATTTTTTTCTCTCCTTCTCCGCCTATCTCATCCCATTGGAAAGAGTTTTTTTTTTAACTTGAATTTTTTAGCTATTTTTTTCGGAATTTCCTTCCAAGGGTCGAGTATGAACGGAATTCTGGTCTAAAATTTTGTTCACTCTTTCTCCGCCTATCTCATCCCATTTTGGCAAAAAATAATGCCGGAAAGGGGTTTTTTAATTTTTTGAGTTTTTTAGCTATTTTTTTCGGAATTTCCATCCACGGGTCGAGTATGAACGGAATTCTGGTCTAAAATTTTTCTCTCTCTTTCTCCGCCTATCTCATCCCATTTTGGCAAAAAATAATGCCGGAAAGGGGTTTTTTAATTTTTTGATTTTTTTTATATTTTTTTCGGAATTTTCTTGCCCGGGTCGATTATGAACGGAATTCGGGTCTAAAATTTTTTTCTCTCCTTCTCCGCCTATCTCATCCCATTTTGGCTAAAAATAATGCTGGAAAGGGGTTTTTTGATTTTTTTTATATTTTTTTTGGAATTTTCTTGCCCGGGTCGATTATGAACGGAATTCGGGTCTAAAATTTTTTTCTCTCCTTCTCCGCCTATCTCATCCCATTGGAAATAGTTTTTTTTTAACTTGAATTTTTTAGCTATTTTTTTCGGAATTTCCTTCCAAGGGTCGAGTATGAACGGAATTCTGGTCTAAAATTTTTTTCTCTCTTTCTCCGCCTATCTCATCCCATTTGGGCAAAAAATAATGCCAGAAAGGGGTTTTTTAATTTTTTGAGTTTTTTAGCTATTTTTTTCGGAATTTCCATCCACGGGTCGAGTATGAACGGAATTCTGGTCTAAAATTTTTCTCTCTCTTTCTCCGCCTATCTCATCCCATTTTGGCAAAAAATAATGCCGGAAAGGGGTTTTTTAATTTTTTGATTTTTTTTTATATTTTTTTCGGAATTTTCTTGCCCGGGTCGATTATGAACGGAATTCGGGTCTAAAATTTTTTTCTCTCCTTCTCCGCCTATCTCATCCCATTTTGGCTAAAAATA
This sequence comes from Quercus berberidifolia, assembly GCA_028535905.1. Lineage (NCBI taxonomy): Eukaryota > Viridiplantae > Streptophyta > Magnoliopsida > Fagales > Fagaceae > Quercus > Quercus berberidifolia. The sequence continues at coordinate 19,561,402 of JAPQVW010000008.1, forward strand.
ATGCTGGAAAGGGGTTTTTTGATTTTTTTTATATTTTTTTCGGAATTTTCTTGCCTGGGTCGATTATGAACGGAATTCGGGTCTAAAATTTTTTTCTCTCCTTCTCCGCCTATCTCATCCCATTTTGGCTAAAAATAATGCCGGAAAGAGTTTTTTTTAACTTCTTGAATTTTTTAGCTATTTTTTTCGGAATTTCCTTCCAAGGGTCGAGTATGAACGGAATTCTGGTCTAAAATTTTTTTCTTTCTTTCTCCGCCTATCTCATCCCATTTTGGCTAAAAATAATGCTGGAAAGAGTTTTTTTAATTTCTTGAATTTTTTAGCAATTTTTTTCGGAATTTCCTTCCTCGGGTCGAGTATGAACGGAATACGGGTCTAAAATTTTTTTCTCACTTTCTCCGCCTATCTCATCCCATTTTGGCTAAAAATAATGCAGGAAAGGGTTTTTTTAATTTCTTGAATTTTTTAGCTTTTTTTTTTTTGGAATTTCCTTGCACGGGTCGTGTATGAACGGAATTCAGGAATAAATTTTTTTTTCTCATTCCTGCCCTCCCCCAACCCGTCTTGGTTAGAAACAATGCCGGAATTAACTTTTTTGATTTTTTGAATTTTTTTACTATTTTTTATTTGGAATTTTCAAGCTCGGGTTGGGTAGGAACAGAATTCGGGAGTAGAATTTTTTTCTCTCTTTCTCGGCCTATCTCATCCCGTTTTGGCTAAAAATAATGCCAGAAATAGGTTTTTTAATTTTTTGATTTTTTTTAATTTTTTTCGGAATTTTCTTGCCCGAATCGAGTATGAACGGAATTCGGGTCTAAAATTTTTTTCTCTCTTTCTCCGCCTATCTCATCCCATTTTGGCTAAAAATAATGCTGGAAAGAGTTTTCTTAATTTCTTGAATTTTCTAGCAATTTTTTTCGGAATTTACTTCCAAGGATCGAGTATGAACGGAATTCGGGTCTAAACTTTTTTTCTCTCTTTCTCCGCCTATCTCATCCCATTTTGGCTAAAAATAATGCCGGAAAGAGTTTTTTTAATTTCTTGAATTTTTTAGCAATTTTTTTCGGAATTTCCTTCCAAGGATCGAGTATGAACGGAATTCGGGTCTAAAATTTTTTTTCTCTCTTTCTCCGCCTATCTCATCCCATTTTGGCTAAAAATAATGCCGGAAAGAGTTTTTTTAATTTCTTGAATTTTTTAGCTATTTTTTTCGGAATTTCCTTCCAAGGGTCGAGTATGAACGGAATTCTGGTCTAAAATTTTTTTCTTTCTTTCTCCGCCTATCTCATCCCATTTTGGCTAAAAATAATGCCGGAAAGAGTTTTTTTTAACTTCTTGAATTTTTTAGCTATTTTTTTCGGAATTTCCTTCCAAGGGTCGATTATGAACGGAATTCGGGTCTAAAATTTTTTTCTCTCTTTCTCCGCCTATCTCATCCCATTTTGGCTAAAAATAATGCCGGAAAGAGTTTTTTTAATTTCTTGAATTTTTTAGCAATTTTTTTCGGAATTTCCTTCCTCGGGTCGAGTATGAACGGAATTCTAGTCTAAAATTTTTTTCTCTCTTTCTCGGCCTATCACATCCCATTTTGGCTAAAAATAATGCCGGAAAGGGGTTTTTTTAATTTTTTGAGTTTTTTAGGTATTTTTTTCGAAATTTCCGTCCACGGGTCGAGTATGAACGGAATTCTGGCCTAAAATTTTTTTCTCTCTTTCTCCGCCTATCTCATCCCATTTTGGCAAAAAATAATGCCGGAAAGGGGATTTTTAATTTTTTGATTTTTTTTATATTTTTTTCGGAATTTTCTTGCCCGGTTCGATTATGAACGGAATTCGGGTCTAAAATTTTTTTCTCTCCTTCTCCGCCTATCTCATCCCATTGGAAAGAGTTTTTTTTTTAACTTGAATTTTTTAGCTATTTTTTTCGGAATTTCCTTCCAAGGGTCGAGTATGAACGGAATTCTGGTCTAAAATTTTGTTCACTCTTTCTCCGCCTATCTCATCCCATTTTGGCAAAAAATAATGCCGGAAAGGGGTTTTTTAATTTTTTGAGTTTTTTAGCTATTTTTTTCGGAATTTCCATCCACGGGTCGAGTATGAACGGAATTCTGGTCTAAAATTTTTCTCTCTCTTTCTCCGCCTATCTCATCCCATTTTGGCAAAAAATAATGCCGGAAAGGGGTTTTTTAATTTTTTGATTTTTTTTATATTTTTTTCGGAATTTTCTTGCCCGGGTCGATTATGAACGGAATTCGGGTCTAAAATTTTTTTCTCTCCTTCTCCGCCTATCTCATCCCATTTTGGCTAAAAATAATGCTGGAAAGGGGTTTTTTGATTTTTTTTATATTTTTTTTGGAATTTTCTTGCCCGGGTCGATTATGAACGGAATTCGGGTCTAAAATTTTTTTCTCTCCTTCTCCGCCTATCTCATCCCATTTTGGCTAAAAATAATGCCGGAAAGAGTTTTTTTTAACTTCTTGAATTTTTTAGCAATTTTTTTCGGAATTTCCTTCCAAGGATCGAGTATGAACGGAATTCGGGTCTAAAATTTTTTTTCTCTCTTTCTCCGCCTATCTCATCCCATTTTGGCTAAAAATAATGCCGGAAAGAGTTTTTTTAATTTCTTGAATTTTTTAGCAATTTTTTTCGGAATTTCCTTCCTCGGGTCGAGTATGAACGGAATTCTGGTCTAAAATTTTTTTCTCTCTTTCTCGGCCTATCTCATCCCATTTTGGCTAAAAATAATGCCGGAAAGGGGTTTTTTTAATTTTTTGAGTTTTTAGGTATTTTTTTCGAAATTTCCATCCACGGGTCGAGTATGAACGGAATTCTGGCCTAAAATTTTTTTCTCTCTTTCTCCGCCTATCTCATCCCATTTTGGCAAAAAATAATGCCGGAAAGGGGATTTTTAATTTTTTGATTTTTTTAATATTTTTTTCGGAATTTTCTTGCCCGGGTCGATTATGAACGGAATTCGGGTCTAAAATTTTTTTCTCTCCTTCTCCGCCTATCTCATCCCATTTTGGCTAAAAATAACGCCGGAAAGGGGTTTTTTAATTTTTTGATTTTTTTTATATTTTTTTCGGAATTTTCTTGCCTGGGTCGATTATGAACGGAATTCGGGTCTAAAATTTTTTTCTCTCCTTCACCGCCTATCTCATCCCATTGGAAATAGTTTTTTTTTAACTTGAATTTTTTAGCTATTTTTTTCGGAATTTCCTTCCAAGGGTCGAGTATGAACGGAATTCTGGTCTAAAATTTTTTTCTCTCTTTCTCCGCCTATCTCATCCCATTTGGGCAAAAAATAATGCCAGAAAGGGGTTTTTTAATTTTTTGAGTTTTTTAGCTATTTTTTTCGGAATTTCCATCCACGGGTCGAGTATGAACGGAATTCTGGTCTAAAATTTTTCTCTCTCTTTCTCCGCCTATCTCATCCCATTTTGGCAAAAAATAATGCCGGAAAGGGGTTTTTTAATTTTTTGATTTTTTTTTATATTTTTTTCGGAATTTTCTTGCCCGGGTCGATTATGAACGGAATTCGGGTCTAAAATTTTTTTCTCTCCTTCTCCGCCTATCTCATCCCATTTTGGCTAAAAATAATGCTGGAAAGGGGTTTTTTGATTTTTTTTATATTTTTTTCGGAATTTTCTTGCCTGGGTCGATTATGAACGGAATTCAGGTCTAAAATTTTTTTCTCTCCTTCTCCTCCTATCTCATCCCATTTTGGCTAAAAATAATGCCGGAAAGAGTTTTTTTTAACTTCTTGAATTTTTTAGCTATTTTTTTCGGAATTTCCTTCCAAGGGTCGAGTATGAACGGAATTCTGGTCTAAAATTTTTTTCTTTCTTTCTCCGCCTATCTCATCCCATTTTGGCTAATAATAATGCTGGAAAGAGTTTTTTTAATTTCTTGAATTTTTTAGCAATTTTTTTCGGAATTTCCTTCCTCGGGTCGAGTATGAACGGAATACGGGTCTAAAATTTTTTTCTCACTTTCTCCGCCTATCTCATCCCATTTTGGCTAAAAATAATGCAGGAAAGGGTTTTTTTAATTTCTTGAATTTTTTAGCTTTTTTTTTTTTGGAATTTCCTTGCACGGGTCGTGTATGAACGGAATTCAGGAATAAATTTTTTTTTCTCATTCCTGCCCTCCCCCAACCCGTCTTGGTTAGAAACAATGCCGGAATTAACTTTTTTGATTTTTTGAATTTTTTTACTATTTTTTATTTGGAATTTTCAAGCTCGGGTTGGGTAGGAACAGAATTCGGGAGTAGAATTTTTTTCTCTCTTTCTCGGCCTATCTCATCCCGTTTTGGCTAAAAATAATGCCAGAAATAGGTTTTTTAATTTTTTGATTTTTTTTAATTTTTTTCGGAATTTTCTTGCCCGAATCGAGTATGAACGGAATTCGGGTCTAAAATTTTTTTCTCTCTTTCTCCGCCTATCTCATCCCATTTTGGCTAAAAATAATGCCGGAAAGAGTTTTCTTAATTTCTTCAATTTTCTAGCAATTTTTTTCGGAATTTACTTCCAAGGATCGAGTATGAACGGAATTCGGGTCTAAACTTTTTTTCTCTCTTTCTCCGCCTATCTCATCCCATTTTGGCTAAAAATAATGCCGGAAAGAGTTTTTTTAATTTCTTGAATTTTTTTGCAATTTTTTTCGGAATTTCCTTCCAAGGATCGAGTATGAACGGAATTCGGGTCTAAAATTTTTTTTCTCTCTTTCTCCGCCTATCTCATCCCATTTTGGCTAAAAATAATGCCGGAAATTGTTTTTTTAATTTCTTGAATTTTTTAGCTATTTTTTTCGGAATTTCCTTCCAAGGGTCGAGTATGAACGGAATTCTGGTCTAAAATTTTTTTCTTTCTTTCTCCGCCTATCTCATCCCATTTTGGCTAAAAATAATGCCGGAAAGAGTTTTTTTTAACTTCTTGAATTTTTTAGCTATTTTTTTCGGAATTTCCTTCCAAGGGTCGATTATGAACGGAATTCGGGTCTAAAATTTTTTTCTCTCTTTCTCCGCCTATCTCATCCCATTTTGGCTAAAAATAATGCCGGAAAGAGTTTTTTTAATTTCTTGAATTTTTTAGCAATTTTTTCGGAATTTCCTTCCTCGGGTCGAGTATGAACGGAATTCTAGTCTAAAATTTTTTTCTCTCTTTCTCGGCCTATCACATCCCATTTTGGCTAAAAATAATGCCGGAAAGGGGTTTTTTTAATTTTTTGAGTTTTTTAGGTATTTTTTTCGAAATTTCCGTCCACGGGTCGAGTATGAACGGAATTCTGGCCTAAAATTTTTTTCTCTCTTTCTCCGCCTATCTCATCCCATTTTGGCAAAAAATAATGCCGGAAAGGGGATTTTTAATTTTTTGATTTTTTTTATATTTTTTTCGGAATTTTCTTGCCCGGTTCGATTATGAACGGAATTCGGGTCTAAAATTTTTTTCTCTCCTTCTCCGCCTTTCTCATCCCATTGGAAAGAGTTTTTTTTTAACTTGAATTTTTTAGCTATTTTTTTCGGAATTTCCTTCCAAGGGTCGATTATGAACGGAATTCGGGTCTAAAATTTTTTTCTCTCTTTCTCCGCCTATCTCATCCCATTTTGGCTAAAAATAATGCCGGAAAGAGTTTTTTTAATTTCTTGAATTTTTTAGCAATTTTTTTCGGAATTTCCTTCCTCGGGTCGAGTATGAACGGAATTCTAGTCTAAAATTTTTTTCTCTCTTTCTCGGCCTATCACATCCCATTTTGGCTAAAAATAATGCCGGAAAGGGGTTTTTTTAATTTTTTGAGTTTTTTAGGTATTTTTTTCGAAATTTCCGTCCACGGGTCGAGTATGAACGGAATTCTGGCCTAAAATTTTTTTCTCTCTTTCTCCGCCTATCTCATCCCATTTTGGCAAAAAATAATGCCGGAAAGGGGTTTTTTAATTTTTTGAGTTTTTTAGCTATTTTTTTCGGAATTTCCATCCACGGGTCGAGTATGAACGGAATTCTGGTCTAAAATTTTTCTCTCTCTTTCTCCGCCTATCTCATCCCATTTTGGCAAAAAATAATGCCGGAAAGGGGTTTTTTAATTTTTTGATTTTTTTTATATTTTTTTCGGAATTTTCTTGCCCGGGTCGATTATGAACGGAATTCGGGTCTAAAATTTTTTTCTCTCCTTCTCCGCCTATCTCATCCCATTTTGGCTAAAAATAATGCTGGAAAGGGGTTTTTTGATTTTTTTTATATTTTTTTTGGAATTTTCTTGCCCGGGTCGATTATGAACGGAATTCGGGTCTAAAATTTTTTTCTCTCCTTCTCCGCCTATCTCATCCCATTTTGGCTAAAAATAATGCCGGAAAGAGTTTTTTTTAACTTCTTGAATTTTTTAGCTATTTTTTTCGGAATTTCCTTCCAAGGGTCGAGTATGAACGGAATTCTGGTCTAAAATTTTTTTCTTTCTTTCTCGGCCTATCTCATCCCATTTCGGCTAAAAATAATACCGAAAAGGGGGTTTTTAATTTCTTGAGTTTTTTAGCTATTTTTTTCGGAATTTCCATCCACGGGTCGAGTATGAACGGAATTCTGGTCTAAATTTTTTTTCTCTCTTTCTCCACCTATCTCATCCCATTTTGACAAAAAATAATGCCGGAAAGGGGTTTTTTAATTTTTTGATTTTTTTTTATATTTTTTTCGGAATTTTCTTGCCCGGGTCGAGTATGAACGGAATACGGGTCTAAAATTTTTTTCTCACTTTCTCCACCTATCTCATCCCATTTTGGCTAAAAATAATGCAGGAAAGGGTTTTTTTAATTTCTTGAATTTTTTAGCTTTTTTTTTTTTGGAATTTCCTTGCACGGGTCGTGTATGAACGGAATTCAGGAATAAATTTTTCTTTCTCATTCCTGCCCTCCCCCAACCCGTTTTGGATAGAAACAATGCCGGAATTAACTTTTTTGATTTTTTGAATTTTTTTACTATTTTTTATTGGGAATTTTCAAGCTCGGGTTGGGTAGGAACAGAATTCGGGAGTAGAATTTTTTTTCTCTCTTTCTCGGCCTATCTCATCCCGTTTTGGCTAAAAATAATGCCAGAAATAGGTTTTTTAATTTTTTGATTTTTTTAAATTTTTTTCGGAATTTTCTTGCCCGAATCGAGTATGAACGGAATTCGGGTCTAAAATTTTTTTCTCTCTTTCTCCGCCTATCTCATCCCATTTTGGCTAAAAATAATGCCGGAAAGAGTTTTTTTAATTTCTTGAATTTTTTAGCAATTTTTTTCGGAATTTCCTTCCAAGGGTCGAGTATGAACGGAATTCTGGTCAAAAATTTTTTTCACTCTTTCTCCGCCTATCTCATCCCATTTTGGCAAAAAATAATGCCGGAAAAGGGTTTTTTAATTTTTTGAGTTTTTTAGCTATTTGTTTCGGAATTTCCTTCCAAGGGTCGAGTATGAACGGAATTCTGGTCTAAAATTTTTTTCTCTCTTTCTCCGCCTATCTCATCCCGTTTTGGCTAAAAATAATGCCAGAAATAGGTTTTTTAATTTTTTGATTTTTTTTAATTTTTTTCGGAATTTTCTTGCCCGAATCGAGTATGAACGGAATTCTGGTGTAAAATTTTTCTCTCTCTTTCTCCGCCTATCTCATCCCATTTTGGCAAAAAATAATGCCGGAAAGGGGTTTTTTAATTTTTTGATTTTTTTTATATTTTTTTCGGAATTTTCTTGCCCGGGTCGATTATGAACGGAATTCGGGTCTAAAATTTTTTTCTCTCCTTCTCTGCCTATCTCATCCCATTTTGCCTAAAAATAATGCTGGAAAGGGGTTTTTTGATTTTTTTTATATTTTTTTTGGAATTTTCTTGCCCGGGTCGATTATGAACGGAATTCGGGTCTAAAATTTTTTTCTCTGCTTCTCCGCCTCTCTCATCCCATTTTGGCTAAAAATAATGCCGGAAAGAGTTTTTTTTAACTTCTTGAATTTTTTAGCTATTTTTTTCGGAATTTCCTTCCAAGGGTCGAGTATGAACGGAATTCTGGTCTAAAATTTTTTTCTTTCTTTCTCGGCCTATCTCATCCCATTTCGGCTAAAAATAATACCGAAAAGGGGGTTTTTAATTTCTTGAGTTTTTTAGCTATTTTTTTCGGAATTTCCATCCACGGGTCGAGTATGAACGGAATTCTGGTCTAAATTTTTTTTTTCTCTTACTTCGCCTATCTCATCCCATTTTGACAAAAAATAATGCCGGAAAGGGGTTTTTTAATTTTTTGATTTTTTTTTATATTTTTTTCGGAATTTTCTTGCCCGGGTCGAGTATGAACGGAATACGGGTCTAAATTTTTTTTCTCACTTTCTCCGCCTATCTCATCCCATTTTGGCTAAAAATAATGCAGGAAAGGGTTTTTTTAATTTCTTGAATTTTTTAGCTTTTTTTTTTTTTGGAATTTCCTTGCACGGGTCGTGTATGAACGGAATTCAGGAATAAATTTTTTTTTCTCATTCCTGCCCTCCCCCAACCCGTCTTGGTTAGAAACAATGCCGGAATTAACTTTTTTGATTTTTTGAATTTTTTTACTATTTTTTATTTGGAATTTTCAAGCTCGGGTTGGGTAGGAACAGAATTCGGGAGTAGAATTTTTTTCTCTCTTTCTCGGCCTATCTCATCCCGTTTTGGCTAAAAATAATGCCAGAAATAGGTTTTTTAATTTTTTGATTTTTTTAAATTTTTTTCGGAATTTTCTTGCCCGAATCGAGTATGAACGGAATTCGGGTCTAAAATTTTTTTCTCTCTTTCTCCGCCTATCTCATCCCATTTTGGCTAAAAATAATGCCGGAAAGAGTTTTTTTAATTTCTTGAATTTTTTAGCAATTTTTTTCGGAATTTCCTTCCAAGGGTCGAGTATGAACGGAATTCTGGTCTAAAATTTTTTTCTTTCTTTCTCGGCCGATCTCATCCCATTTCGGCTAAAAATAATGCCGGAAAGGGGTTTTTTAATTTTTTGAGTTTTTTAGCTATTTTTTTCGGAATTTCCATCCACGGGTCGAGTATGAACGGAATTCTGGTCTAAAATTTTGTTCACTCTTTCTCCGCCTATCTCATCCCATTTTGGCAAAAAATAATGCCGGAAAGGGGTTTTTTAATTTTTTGAGTTTTTTAGCTATTTTTTTCGGAATTTCCATCCACGGGTCGAGTATGAACGGAATTCTGGTCTAAAATTTTTCTCTCTCTTTCTCCGCCTATCTCATCCCATTTTGGCAAAAAATAATGCCGGAAAGGGGTTTTTTAATTTTTTGATTTTTTTTATATTTTTTTCGGAATTTTCTTGCCCGGGTCGATTATGAACGGAATTCGGGTCTAAAATTTTTTTCTCTCCTTCTCTGCCTATCTCATCCCATTTTGGCTAAAAATAATGCCGGAAAGGGGTTTTTTAATTTTTTGATTTTTTTAATATTTTTTTCGAAATTTTCTTGCCCGGGTCGATTATGAACGGAGTTCGGGTCTAAAAATTTTTTCCCTCCTTCTCCGCCTATCTCATCCCATTTTGGCTAAAAATAATGCCGGAAAGAGTTTTTTTTAACTTCTTGAATTTTTTAGCTATTTTTTTTCGGAATTTCCTTCCAAGGGTCGAGTATGAACGGAATTCTGGTCTAAATTTTTTTTCTTTCTTTCTCGGCCTATCTCATCCCATTTCGGCTAAAAATCATGCCGGAAAGGGGTTTTTTAATTTTTTGAGTTTTTTAGCTATTTTTTTCGGAATTTCCATCCACGGGTCGAGTATGAACGGAATTCTGGTCTAAATTTTTTTTCTCTCTTTCTCCACCTATCTCATCCCATTCTGGCAAAAAATAATGCCGGAAAGGGGTTTTTTAATTTTTTGATTTTTTTTATATTTTTTTCGAAATTTTCTTGCCCGGGTCGAGTATGAACGGAATACGGGTCTAAATTTTTTTTCTCTCTTTCTCGGCCTATCTCATCCCGTTTTGGCTAAAAATAATGCCAGAAATAGGTTTTTTAATTTTTTGATTTTTTTAAATTTTTTTCGGAATTTTCTTGCCCGAATCGAGTATGAACGGAATACGGGTCTAAATTTTTTTTCTCTCTTTCTCCGCCTATCTCATCCCATTTTGGGTAAAAATAATGCAGGAAAGGGTTTTTTTAATTTCTTGAATTTTTTAGCTTTTTTTTTTTTGGAATTTCCTTGCACGGGTCGATTATGAACGGAATTCGGGTCTAAAATTTTTTTCTCTCCTTCTCTGCCTATCTCATCCCATTTTGGCTAAAAATAATGCCGGAAAGGGGTTTTTTAATTTTTTGATTTTTTTAATATTTTTTTCGGAATTTTCTTGCCCGGGTCGATTATGAACGGAGTTCGGGTCTAAAAATTTTTTCCCTCCTTCTCCGCCTATCTCATCCCATTTTGGCTAAAAATAATGCCGGAAAGAGTTTTTTTTAACTTCTTGAATTTTTTAGCTATTTTTTTTCGGAATTTCCTTCCAAGGGTCGAGTATGAACGGAATTCTGGTCTAAATTTTTTTTCTTTCTTTCTCGGCCTATCTCATCCCATTTCGGCTAAAAATCATGCCGGAAAGGGGTTTTTTAATTTTTTGAGTTTTTTAGCTATTTTTTTCGGAATTTCCATCCACGGGTCGAGTATGAACGGAATTCTGGTCTAAATTTTTTTTCTCTCTTTCTCCACCTATCTCATCCCATTCTGGCAAAAAATAATGCCGGAAAGGGGTTTTTTAATTTTTTGATTTTTTTTATATTTTTTTCGAAATTTTCTTGCCCGGGTCGAGTATGAACGGAATACGGGTCTAAATTTTTTTTCTCTCTTTCTCCGCCTATCTCATCCCATTTTGGGTAAAAATAATGCAGGAAAGAGTTTTTTTTAACTTCTTGAATTTTTTAGCTATTTTTTTTCGGAATTTCCTTCCAAGGGTCGAGTATGAACGGAATTCTGGTCTAAATTTTTTTTCTTTCTTTCTCGGCCTATCTCATCCCATTTCGGCTAAAAATCATGCCGGAAAGGGGTTTTTTAATTTTTTGAGTTTTTTAGCTATTTTTTTCGGAATTTCCATCCACGGGTCGAGTATGAACGGAATTCGGGTCTAAAATTTTTTTCTCTCCTTCTCTGCCTATCTCATCCCATTTTGGCTAAAAATAATGCCGGAAAGGGGTTTTTTAATTTTTTGATTTTTTTTATATTTTTTTCGGAATTTTCTTGCCCGGGTCGATTATGAACGGAATTCGGGTCTAAAATTTTTTTCTCTCCTTCTCTGCCTATCTCATCCCATTTTGGCTAAAAATAATGCCGGAAAGGGGTTTTTTAATTTTTTGATTTTTTTAATATTTTTTTCGGAATTTTCTTGCCCGGGTCGATTATGAACGGAGTTCGGGTCTAAAAATTTTTTCCCTCCTTCTCCGCCTATCTCATCCCATTTTGGCTAAAAATAATGCCGGAAAGAGTTTTTTTTAACTTCTTGAATTTTTTAGCTATTTTTTTTCGGAATTTCCTTCCAAGGGTCGAGTATGAACGGAATTCTGGTCTAAATTTTTTTTCTCTCTTTCTCCACCTATCTCATCCCATTCTGGCAAAAAATAATGCCGGAAAGGGGTTTTTTAATTTTTTGATTTTTTTTATATTTTTTTCGAAATTTTCTTGCCCGGGTCGAGTATGAACGGAATACGGGTCTAAATTTTTTTTCTCTCTTTCTCCGCCTATCTCATCCCATTTTGGCTAAAAATAATGCCGGAAAGAGTTTTTTTAATTTCTTGAAATTTTTAGCAATTTTTTTCGGAATTTCCTTCCTCGGGTCGAGTATGAACGGAATTCTAGTCTAAAATTTTTTTCTCTCTTTCTCGGCCTATCACATCCCATTTTGGCTAAAAATAATGCCGGAAAGGGGTTTTTTTAATTTTTTGAGTTTTTTAGGTATTTTTTTCGAAATTTCCATCCACGGGTCGAGTATGAACGGAATTCTGGCCTAAAATTTTTTTCTCTCTTTCTCCGCCTATCTCATCCCATTTTGGCAAAAAATAATGCCGGAAAGGGGATTTTTAATTTTTTGATTTTTTTTATATTTTTTTCGGAATTTTCTTGCCCGGTTCGATTATGAACGGAATTCGGGTCTAAAATTTTTTTCTCTCCTTCTCCGCCTATCTCATCCCATTGGAAAGAGTTTTTTTTTAACATGAATTTTTTAGCTATTTTTTTCGGAATTTCCTTCCAAGGGTCGAGTATGAACGGAATTCTGGTCTAAAATTTTGTTCACTCTTTCTCCGCCTATCTCATCCCATTTTGGCAAAAAATAATGCCGGAAAGGGGTTTTTTAATTTTTTGAGTTTTTTAGCTATTTTTTTCGGAATTTCCATCCACGGGTCGAGTATGAACGGAATTCTGGTCTAAAATTTTTCTCTCTCTTTCTCCGCCTATCTCATCCCATTTTGGCAAAAAATAATGCCGGAAAGGGGTTTTTTAATTTTTTGATTTTTTTTATATTTTTTTCGGAATTTTCCTGCCCGGGTCGATTATGAACGGAATTCGGGTCTAAAATTTTTTTCTCTCCTTCTCCGCCTATCTCATCCCATTTTGGCTAAAAATAATGCTGGAAAGGGGTTTTTTGATTTTTTTTATATTTTTTTTGGAATTTTCTTGCCCGGGTCGATTATGAACGGAATTCGGGTCTAAAATTTTTTTCTCTCCTTCTCCGCCTATCTCATCCCATTGGAAATAGTTTTTTTTTAACTTGAATTTTTTAGCTATTTTTTTCGGAATTTCCTTCCAAGGGTCGAGTATGAACGGAATTCTGGTCTAAAATTTTTTTCTCTCTTTCTCCGCCTATCTCATCCCATTTGGGCAAAAAATAATGCCAGAAAGGGGTTTTTTAATTTTTTGAGTTTTTTAGCTATTTTTTTCGGAATTTCCATCCACGGGTCGAGTATGAACGGAATTCTGGTCTAAAATTTTTCTCTCTCTTTCTCCGCCTATCTCATCCCATTTTGGCAAAAAATAATGCCGGAAAGGGGTTTTTTAATTTTTTGATTTTTTTTTATATTTTTTTCGGAATTTTCTTGCCCGGGTCGATTATGAACGGAATTCGGGTCTAAAATTTTTTTCTCTCCTTCTCCGCCTATCTCATCCCATTTTGGCTAAAAATAATGCTGGAAAGGGGTTTTTTGATTTTTTTTATATTTTTTTCGGAATTTTCTTGCCTGGGTCGATTATGAACGGAATTCGGGTCTAAAATTTTTTTCTCTCCTTCTCCGCCTATCTCATCCCATTTTGGCTAAAAATAATGCCGGAAAGAGTTTTTTTTAACTTCTTGAATTTTTTAGCTATTTTTTTCGGAATTTCCTTCCAAGGGTCGAGTATGAACGGAATTCTGGTCTAAAATTTTTTTCTTTCTTTCTCCGCCTATCTCATCCCATTTTGGCTAAAAATAATGCTGGAAAGAGTTTTTTTAATTTCTTGAATTTTTTAGCAATTTTTTTCGGAATTTCCTTCCTCGGGTCGAGTATGAACGGAATACGGGTCTAAAATTTTTTTCTCACTTTCTCCGCCTATCTCATCCCATTTTGGCTAAAAATAATGCAGGAAAGGGTTTTTTTAATTTCTTGAATTTTTTAGCTTTTTTTTTTTTGGAATTTCCTTGCACGGGTCGTGTATGAACGGAATTCAGGAATAAATTTTTTTTTCTCATTCCTGCCCTCCCCCAACCCGTCTTGGTTAGAAACAATGCCGGAATTAACTTTTTTGATTTTTTGAATTTTTTTACTATTTTTTATTTGGAATTTTCAAGCTCGGGTTGGGTAGGAACAGAATTCGGGAGTAGAATTTTTTTCTCTCTTTCTCGGCCTATCTCATCCCGTTTTGGCTAAAAATAATGCCAGAAATAGGTTTTTTAATTTTTTGATTTTTTTTAATTTTTTTCGGAATTTTCTTGCCCGAATCGAGTATGAACGGAATTCGGGTCTAAAATTTTTTTCTCTCTTTCTCCGCCTATCTCATCCCATTTTGGCTAAAAATAATGCTGGAAAGAGTTTTCTTAATTTCTTGAATTTTCTAGCAATTTTTTTCGGAATTTACTTCCAAGGATCGAGTATGAACGGAATTCGGGTCTAAACTTTTTTTCTCTCTTTCTCCGCCTATCTCATCCCATTTTGGCTAAAAATAATGCCGGAAAGAGTTTTTTTAATTTCTTGAATTTTTTAGCAATTTTTTTCGGAATTTCCTTCCAAGGATCGAGTATGAACGGAATTCGGGTCTAAAATTTTTTTTCTCTCTTTCTCCGCCTATCTCATCCCATTTTGGCTAAAAATAATGCCGGAAAGAGTTTTTTTAATTTCTTGAATTTTTTAGCTATTTTTTTCGGAATTTCCTTCCAAGGGTCGAGTATGAACGGAATTCTGGTCTAAAATTTTTTTCTTTCTTTCTCCGCCTATCTCATCCCATTTTGGCTAAAAATAATGCCGGAAAGAGTTTTTTTTAACTTCTTGAATTTTTTAGCTATTTTTTTCGGAATTTCCTTCCAAGGGTCGATTATGAACGGAATTCGGGTCTAAAATTTTTTTCTCTCTTTCTCCGCCTATCTCATCCCATTTTGGCTAAAAATAATGCCGGAAAGAGTTTTTTTAATTTCTTGAATTTTTTAGCAATTTTTTTCGGAATTTCCTTCCTCGGGTCGAGTATGAACGGAATTCTAGTCTAAAATTTTTTTCTCTCTTTCTCGGCCTATCACATCCCATTTTGGCTAAAAATAATGCCGGAAAGGGGTTTTTTTAATTTTTTGAGTTTTTTAGGTATTTTTTTCGAAATTTCCGTCCACGGGTCGAGTATGAACGGAATTCTGGCCTAAAATTTTTTTCTCTCTTTCTCCGCCTATCTCATCCCATTTTGGCAAAAAATAATGCCGGAAAGGGGATTTTTAATTTTTTGATTTTTTTTATATTTTTTTCGGAATTTTCTTGCCCGGTTCGATTATGAACGGAATTCGGGTCTAAAATTTTTTTCTCTCCTTCTCCGCCTATCTCATCCCATTGGAAAGAGTTTTTTTTTTAACTTGAATTTTTTAGCTATTTTTTTCGGAATTTCCTTCCAAGGGTCGAGTATGAACGGAATTCTGGTCTAAAATTTTGTTCACTCTTTCTCCGCCTATCTCATCCCATTTTGGCAAAAAATAATGCCGGAAAGGGGTTTTTTAATTTTTTGAGTTTTTTAGCTATTTTTTTCGGAATTTCCATCCACGGGTCGAGTATGAACGGAATTCTGGTCTAAAATTTTTCTCTCTCTTTCTCCGCCTATCTCATCCCATTTTGGCAAAAAATAATGCCGGAAAGGGGTTTTTTAATTTTTTGATTTTTTTTATATTTTTTTCGGAATTTTCTTGCCCGGGTCGATTATGAACGGAATTCGGGTCTAAAATTTTTTTCTCTCCTTCTCCGCCTATCTCATCCCATTTTGGCTAAAAATAATGCTGGAAAGGGGTTTTTTGATTTTTTTTATATTTTTTTTGGAATTTTCTTGCCCGGGTCGATTATGAACGGAATTCGGGTCTAAAATTTTTTTCTCTCCTTCTCCGCCTATCTCATCCCATTTTGGCTAAAAATAATGCCGGAAAGAGTTTTTTTTAACTTCTTGAATTTTTTAGCAATTTTTTTCGGAATTTCCTTCCAAGGATCGAGTATGAACGGAATTCGGGTCTAAAATTTTTTTTCTCTCTTTCTCCGCCTATCTCATCCCATTTTGGCTAAAAATAATGCCGGAAAGAGTTTTTTTAATTTCTTGAATTTTTTAGCAATTTTTTTCGGAATTTCCTTCCTCGGGTCGAGTATGAACGGAATTCTGGTCTAAAATTTTTTTCTCTCTTTCTCGGCCTATCTCATCCCATTTTGGCTAAAAATAATGCCGGAAAGGGGTTTTTTTAATTTTTTGAGTTTTTAGGTATTTTTTTCGAAATTTCCATCCACGGGTCGAGTATGAACGGAATTCTGGCCTAAAATTTTTTTCTCTCTTTCTCCGCCTATCTCATCCCATTTTGGCAAAAAATAATGCCGGAAAGGGGATTTTTAATTTTTTGATTTTTTTAATATTTTTTTCGGAATTTTCTTGCCCGGGTCGATTATGAACGGAATTCGGGTCTAAAATTTTTTTCTCTCCTTCTCCGCCTATCTCATCCCATTTTGGCTAAAAATAACGCCGGAAAGGGGTTTTTTAATTTTTTGATTTTTTTTATATTTTTTTCGGAATTTTCTTGCCTGGGTCGATTATGAACGGAATTCGGGTCTAAAATTTTTTTCTCTCCTTCACCGCCTATCTCATCCCATTGGAAATAGTTTTTTTTTAACTTGAATTTTTTAGCTATTTTTTTCGGAATTTCCTTCCAAGGGTCGAGTATGAACGGAATTCTGGTCTAAAATTTTTTTCTCTCTTTCTCCGCCTATCTCATCCCATTTGGGCAAAAAATAATGCCAGAAAGGGGTTTTTTAATTTTTTGAGTTTTTTAGCTATTTTTTTCGGAATTTCCATCCACGGGTCGAGTATGAACGGAATTCTGGTCTAAAATTTTTCTCTCTCTTTCTCCGCCTATCTCATCCCATTTTGGCAAAAAATAATGCCGGAAAGGGGTTTTTTAATTTTTTGATTTTTTTTTATATTTTTTTCGGAATTTTCTTGCCCGGGTCGATTATGAACGGAATTCGGGTCTAAAATTTTTTTCTCTCCTTCTCCGCCTATCTCATCCCATTTTGGCTAAAAATAATGCTGGAAAGGGGTTTTTTGATTTTTTTTATATTTTTTTCGGAATTTTCTTGCCTGGGTCGATTATGAACGGAATTCAGGTCTAAAATTTTTTTCTCTCCTTCTCCTCCTATCTCATCCCATTTTGGCTAAAAATAATGCCGGAAAGAGTTTTTTTTAACTTCTTGAATTTTTTAGCTATTTTTTTCGGAATTTCCTTCCAAGGGTCGAGTATGAACGGAATTCTGGTCTAAAATTTTTTTCTTTCTTTCTCCGCCTATCTCATCCCATTTTGGCTAATAATAATGCTGGAAAGAGTTTTTTTAATTTCTTGAATTTTTTAGCAATTTTTTTCGGAATTTCCTTCCTCGGGTCGAGTATGAACGGAATACGGGTCTAAAATTTTTTTCTCACTTTCTCCGCCTATCTCATCCCATTTTGGCTAAAAATAATGCAGGAAAGGGTTTTTTTAATTTCTTGAATTTTTTAGCTTTTTTTTTTTTGGAATTTCCTTGCACGGGTCGTGTATGAACGGAATTCAGGAATAAATTTTTTTTTCTCATTCCTGCCCTCCCCCAACCCGTCTTGGTTAGAAACAATGCCGGAATTAACTTTTTTGATTTTTTGAATTTTTTTACTATTTTTTATTTGGAATTTTCAAGCTCGGGTTGGGTAGGAACAGAATTCGGGAGTAGAATTTTTTTCTCTCTTTCTCGGCCTATCTCATCCCGTTTTGGCTAAAAATAATGCCAGAAATAGGTTTTTTAATTTTTTGATTTTTTTTAATTTTTTTCGGAATTTTCTTGCCCGAATCGAGTATGAACGGAATTCGGGTCTAAAATTTTTTTCTCTCTTTCTCCGCCTATCTCATCCCATTTTGGCTAAAAATAATGCCGGAAAGAGTTTTCTTAATTTCTTCAATTTTCTAGCAATTTTTTTCGGAATTTACTTCCAAGGATCGAGTATGAACGGAATTCGGGTCTAAACTTTTTTTCTCTCTTTCTCCGCCTATCTCATCCCATTTTGGCTAAAAATAATGCCGGAAAGAGTTTTTTTAATTTCTTGAATTTTTTTGCAATTTTTTTCGGAATTTCCTTCCAAGGATCGAGTATGAACGGAATTCGGGTCTAAAATTTTTTTTCTCTCTTTCTCCGCCTATCTCATCCCATTTTGGCTAAAAATAATGCCGGAAATTGTTTTTTTAATTTCTTGAATTTTTTAGCTATTTTTTTCGGAATTTCCTTCCAAGGGTCGAGTATGAACGGAATTCTGGTCTAAAATTTTTTTCTTTCTTTCTCCGCCTATCTCATCCCATTTTGGCTAAAAATAATGCCGGAAAGAGTTTTTTTTAACTTCTTGAATTTTTTAGCTATTTTTTTCGGAATTTCCTTCCAAGGGTCGATTATGAACGGAATTCGGGTCTAAAATTTTTTTCTCTCTTTCTCCGCCTATCTCATCCCATTTTGGCTAAAAATAATGCCGGAAAGAGTTTTTTTAATTTCTTGAATTTTTTAGCAATTTTTTCGGAATTTCCTTCCTCGGGTCGAGTATGAACGGAATTCTAGTCTAAAATTTTTTTCTCTCTTTCTCGGCCTATCACATCCCATTTTGGCTAAAAATAATGCCGGAAAGGGGTTTTTTTAATTTTTTGAGTTTTTTAGGTATTTTTTTCGAAATTTCCGTCCACGGGTCGAGTATGAACGGAATTCTGGCCTAAAATTTTTTTCTCTCTTTCTCCGCCTATCTCATCCCATTTTGGCAAAAAATAATGCCGGAAAGGGGATTTTTAATTTTTTGATTTTTTTTATATTTTTTTCGGAATTTTCTTGCCCGGTTCGATTATGAACGGAATTCGGGTCTAAAATTTTTTTCTCTCCTTCTCCGCCTTTCTCATCCCATTGGAAAGAGTTTTTTTTTAACTTGAATTTTTTAGCTATTTTTTTCGGAATTTCCTTCCAAGGGTCGATTATGAACGGAATTCGGGTCTAAAATTTTTTTCTCTCTTTCTCCGCCTATCTCATCCCATTTTGGCTAAAAATAATGCCGGAAAGAGTTTTTTTAATTTCTTGAATTTTTTAGCAATTTTTTTCGGAATTTCCTTCCTCGGGTCGAGTATGAACGGAATTCTAGTCTAAAATTTTTTTCTCTCTTTCTCGGCCTATCACATCCCATTTTGGCTAAAAATAATGCCGGAAAGGGGTTTTTTTAATTTTTTGAGTTTTTTAGGTATTTTTTTCGAAATTTCCGTCCACGGGTCGAGTATGAACGGAATTCTGGCCTAAAATTTTTTTCTCTCTTTCTCCGCCTATCTCATCCCATTTTGGCAAAAAATAATGCCGGAAAGGGGTTTTTTAATTTTTTGAGTTTTTTAGCTATTTTTTTCGGAATTTCCATCCACGGGTCGAGTATGAACGGAATTCTGGTCTAAAATTTTTCTCTCTCTTTCTCCGCCTATCTCATCCCATTTTGGCAAAAAATAATGCCGGAAAGGGGTTTTTTAATTTTTTGATTTTTTTTATATTTTTTTCGGAATTTTCTTGCCCGGGTCGATTATGAACGGAATTCGGGTCTAAAATTTTTTTCTCTCCTTCTCCGCCTATCTCATCCCATTTTGGCTAAAAATAATGCTGGAAAGGGGTTTTTTGATTTTTTTTATATTTTTTTTGGAATTTTCTTGCCCGGGTCGATTATGAACGGAATTCGGGTCTAAAATTTTTTTCTCTCCTTCTCCGCCTATCTCATCCCATTTTGGCTAAAAATAATGCCGGAAAGAGTTTTTTTTAACTTCTTGAATTTTTTAGCTATTTTTTTCGGAATTTCCTTCCAAGGGTCGAGTATGAACGGAATTCTGGTCTAAAATTTTTTTCTTTCTTTCTCGGCCTATCTCATCCCATTTCGGCTAAAAATAATACCGAAAAGGGGGTTTTTAATTTCTTGAGTTTTTTAGCTATTTTTTTCGGAATTTCCATCCACGGGTCGAGTATGAACGGAATTCTGGTCTAAATTTTTTTTCTCTCTTTCTCCACCTATCTCATCCCATTTTGACAAAAAATAATGCCGGAAAGGGGTTTTTTAATTTTTTGATTTTTTTTTATATTTTTTTCGGAATTTTCTTGCCCGGGTCGAGTATGAACGGAATACGGGTCTAAAATTTTTTTCTCACTTTCTCCACCTATCTCATCCCATTTTGGCTAAAAATAATGCAGGAAAGGGTTTTTTTAATTTCTTGAATTTTTTAGCTTTTTTTTTTTTGGAATTTCCTTGCACGGGTCGTGTATGAACGGAATTCAGGAATAAATTTTTCTTTCTCATTCCTGCCCTCCCCCAACCCGTTTTGGATAGAAACAATGCCGGAATTAACTTTTTTGATTTTTTGAATTTTTTTACTATTTTTTAT
This sequence comes from Quercus berberidifolia, assembly GCA_028535905.1. Lineage (NCBI taxonomy): Eukaryota > Viridiplantae > Streptophyta > Magnoliopsida > Fagales > Fagaceae > Quercus > Quercus berberidifolia. The sequence goes on from JAPQVW010000008.1 coordinate 19,581,522, forward strand.
TGGGAATTTTCAAGCTCGGGTTGGGTAGGAACAGAATTCGGGAGTAGAATTTTTTTTCTCTCTTTCTCGGCCTATCTCATCCCGTTTTGGCTAAAAATAATGCCAGAAATAGGTTTTTTAATTTTTTGATTTTTTTAAATTTTTTTCGGAATTTTCTTGCCCGAATCGAGTATGAACGGAATTCGGGTCTAAAATTTTTTTCTCTCTTTCTCCGCCTATCTCATCCCATTTTGGCTAAAAATAATGCCGGAAAGAGTTTTTTTAATTTCTTGAATTTTTTAGCAATTTTTTTCGGAATTTCCTTCCAAGGGTCGAGTATGAACGGAATTCTGGTCAAAAATTTTTTTCACTCTTTCTCCGCCTATCTCATCCCATTTTGGCAAAAAATAATGCCGGAAAAGGGTTTTTTAATTTTTTGAGTTTTTTAGCTATTTGTTTCGGAATTTCCTTCCAAGGGTCGAGTATGAACGGAATTCTGGTCTAAAATTTTTTTCTCTCTTTCTCCGCCTATCTCATCCCGTTTTGGCTAAAAATAATGCCAGAAATAGGTTTTTTAATTTTTTGATTTTTTTTAATTTTTTTCGGAATTTTCTTGCCCGAATCGAGTATGAACGGAATTCTGGTGTAAAATTTTTCTCTCTCTTTCTCCGCCTATCTCATCCCATTTTGGCAAAAAATAATGCCGGAAAGGGGTTTTTTAATTTTTTGATTTTTTTTATATTTTTTTCGGAATTTTCTTGCCCGGGTCGATTATGAACGGAATTCGGGTCTAAAATTTTTTTCTCTCCTTCTCTGCCTATCTCATCCCATTTTGCCTAAAAATAATGCTGGAAAGGGGTTTTTTGATTTTTTTTATATTTTTTTTGGAATTTTCTTGCCCGGGTCGATTATGAACGGAATTCGGGTCTAAAATTTTTTTCTCTGCTTCTCCGCCTCTCTCATCCCATTTTGGCTAAAAATAATGCCGGAAAGAGTTTTTTTTAACTTCTTGAATTTTTTAGCTATTTTTTTCGGAATTTCCTTCCAAGGGTCGAGTATGAACGGAATTCTGGTCTAAAATTTTTTTCTTTCTTTCTCGGCCTATCTCATCCCATTTCGGCTAAAAATAATACCGAAAAGGGGGTTTTTAATTTCTTGAGTTTTTTAGCTATTTTTTTCGGAATTTCCATCCACGGGTCGAGTATGAACGGAATTCTGGTCTAAATTTTTTTTTTCTCTTACTTCGCCTATCTCATCCCATTTTGACAAAAAATAATGCCGGAAAGGGGTTTTTTAATTTTTTGATTTTTTTTTATATTTTTTTCGGAATTTTCTTGCCCGGGTCGAGTATGAACGGAATACGGGTCTAAATTTTTTTTCTCACTTTCTCCGCCTATCTCATCCCATTTTGGCTAAAAATAATGCAGGAAAGGGTTTTTTTAATTTCTTGAATTTTTTAGCTTTTTTTTTTTTTGGAATTTCCTTGCACGGGTCGTGTATGAACGGAATTCAGGAATAAATTTTTTTTTCTCATTCCTGCCCTCCCCCAACCCGTCTTGGTTAGAAACAATGCCGGAATTAACTTTTTTGATTTTTTGAATTTTTTTACTATTTTTTATTTGGAATTTTCAAGCTCGGGTTGGGTAGGAACAGAATTCGGGAGTAGAATTTTTTTCTCTCTTTCTCGGCCTATCTCATCCCGTTTTGGCTAAAAATAATGCCAGAAATAGGTTTTTTAATTTTTTGATTTTTTTAAATTTTTTTCGGAATTTTCTTGCCCGAATCGAGTATGAACGGAATTCGGGTCTAAAATTTTTTTCTCTCTTTCTCCGCCTATCTCATCCCATTTTGGCTAAAAATAATGCCGGAAAGAGTTTTTTTAATTTCTTGAATTTTTTAGCAATTTTTTTCGGAATTTCCTTCCAAGGGTCGAGTATGAACGGAATTCTGGTCTAAAATTTTTTTCTTTCTTTCTCGGCCGATCTCATCCCATTTCGGCTAAAAATAATGCCGGAAAGGGGTTTTTTAATTTTTTGAGTTTTTTAGCTATTTTTTTCGGAATTTCCATCCACGGGTCGAGTATGAACGGAATTCTGGTCTAAAATTTTGTTCACTCTTTCTCCGCCTATCTCATCCCATTTTGGCAAAAAATAATGCCGGAAAGGGGTTTTTTAATTTTTTGAGTTTTTTAGCTATTTTTTTCGGAATTTCCATCCACGGGTCGAGTATGAACGGAATTCTGGTCTAAAATTTTTCTCTCTCTTTCTCCGCCTATCTCATCCCATTTTGGCAAAAAATAATGCCGGAAAGGGGTTTTTTAATTTTTTGATTTTTTTTATATTTTTTTCGGAATTTTCTTGCCCGGGTCGATTATGAACGGAATTCGGGTCTAAAATTTTTTTCTCTCCTTCTCTGCCTATCTCATCCCATTTTGGCTAAAAATAATGCCGGAAAGGGGTTTTTTAATTTTTTGATTTTTTTAATATTTTTTTCGAAATTTTCTTGCCCGGGTCGATTATGAACGGAGTTCGGGTCTAAAAATTTTTTCCCTCCTTCTCCGCCTATCTCATCCCATTTTGGCTAAAAATAATGCCGGAAAGAGTTTTTTTTAACTTCTTGAATTTTTTAGCTATTTTTTTTCGGAATTTCCTTCCAAGGGTCGAGTATGAACGGAATTCTGGTCTAAATTTTTTTTCTTTCTTTCTCGGCCTATCTCATCCCATTTCGGCTAAAAATCATGCCGGAAAGGGGTTTTTTAATTTTTTGAGTTTTTTAGCTATTTTTTTCGGAATTTCCATCCACGGGTCGAGTATGAACGGAATTCTGGTCTAAATTTTTTTTCTCTCTTTCTCCACCTATCTCATCCCATTCTGGCAAAAAATAATGCCGGAAAGGGGTTTTTTAATTTTTTGATTTTTTTTATATTTTTTTCGAAATTTTCTTGCCCGGGTCGAGTATGAACGGAATACGGGTCTAAATTTTTTTTCTCTCTTTCTCGGCCTATCTCATCCCGTTTTGGCTAAAAATAATGCCAGAAATAGGTTTTTTAATTTTTTGATTTTTTTAAATTTTTTTCGGAATTTTCTTGCCCGAATCGAGTATGAACGGAATACGGGTCTAAATTTTTTTTCTCTCTTTCTCCGCCTATCTCATCCCATTTTGGGTAAAAATAATGCAGGAAAGGGTTTTTTTAATTTCTTGAATTTTTTAGCTTTTTTTTTTTTGGAATTTCCTTGCACGGGTCGATTATGAACGGAATTCGGGTCTAAAATTTTTTTCTCTCCTTCTCTGCCTATCTCATCCCATTTTGGCTAAAAATAATGCCGGAAAGGGGTTTTTTAATTTTTTGATTTTTTTAATATTTTTTTCGGAATTTTCTTGCCCGGGTCGATTATGAACGGAGTTCGGGTCTAAAAATTTTTTCCCTCCTTCTCCGCCTATCTCATCCCATTTTGGCTAAAAATAATGCCGGAAAGAGTTTTTTTTAACTTCTTGAATTTTTTAGCTATTTTTTTTCGGAATTTCCTTCCAAGGGTCGAGTATGAACGGAATTCTGGTCTAAATTTTTTTTCTTTCTTTCTCGGCCTATCTCATCCCATTTCGGCTAAAAATCATGCCGGAAAGGGGTTTTTTAATTTTTTGAGTTTTTTAGCTATTTTTTTCGGAATTTCCATCCACGGGTCGAGTATGAACGGAATTCTGGTCTAAATTTTTTTTCTCTCTTTCTCCACCTATCTCATCCCATTCTGGCAAAAAATAATGCCGGAAAGGGGTTTTTTAATTTTTTGATTTTTTTTATATTTTTTTCGAAATTTTCTTGCCCGGGTCGAGTATGAACGGAATACGGGTCTAAATTTTTTTTCTCTCTTTCTCCGCCTATCTCATCCCATTTTGGGTAAAAATAATGCAGGAAAGAGTTTTTTTTAACTTCTTGAATTTTTTAGCTATTTTTTTTCGGAATTTCCTTCCAAGGGTCGAGTATGAACGGAATTCTGGTCTAAATTTTTTTTCTTTCTTTCTCGGCCTATCTCATCCCATTTCGGCTAAAAATCATGCCGGAAAGGGGTTTTTTAATTTTTTGAGTTTTTTAGCTATTTTTTTCGGAATTTCCATCCACGGGTCGAGTATGAACGGAATTCGGGTCTAAAATTTTTTTCTCTCCTTCTCTGCCTATCTCATCCCATTTTGGCTAAAAATAATGCCGGAAAGGGGTTTTTTAATTTTTTGATTTTTTTTATATTTTTTTCGGAATTTTCTTGCCCGGGTCGATTATGAACGGAATTCGGGTCTAAAATTTTTTTCTCTCCTTCTCTGCCTATCTCATCCCATTTTGGCTAAAAATAATGCCGGAAAGGGGTTTTTTAATTTTTTGATTTTTTTAATATTTTTTTCGGAATTTTCTTGCCCGGGTCGATTATGAACGGAGTTCGGGTCTAAAAATTTTTTCCCTCCTTCTCCGCCTATCTCATCCCATTTTGGCTAAAAATAATGCCGGAAAGAGTTTTTTTTAACTTCTTGAATTTTTTAGCTATTTTTTTTCGGAATTTCCTTCCAAGGGTCGAGTATGAACGGAATTCTGGTCTAAATTTTTTTTCTCTCTTTCTCCACCTATCTCATCCCATTCTGGCAAAAAATAATGCCGGAAAGGGGTTTTTTAATTTTTTGATTTTTTTTATATTTTTTTCGAAATTTTCTTGCCCGGGTCGAGTATGAACGGAATACGGGTCTAAATTTTTTTTCTCTCTTTCTCCGCCTATCTCATCCCATTTTGGCTAAAAATAATGCCGGAAAGAGTTTTTTTAATTTCTTGAAATTTTTAGCAATTTTTTTCGGAATTTCCTTCCTCGGGTCGAGTATGAACGGAATTCTAGTCTAAAATTTTTTTCTCTCTTTCTCGGCCTATCACATCCCATTTTGGCTAAAAATAATGCCGGAAAGGGGTTTTTTTAATTTTTTGAGTTTTTTAGGTATTTTTTTCGAAATTTCCATCCACGGGTCGAGTATGAACGGAATTCTGGCCTAAAATTTTTTTCTCTCTTTCTCCGCCTATCTCATCCCATTTTGGCAAAAAATAATGCCGGAAAGGGGATTTTTAATTTTTTGATTTTTTTTATATTTTTTTCGGAATTTTCTTGCCCGGTTCGATTATGAACGGAATTCGGGTCTAAAATTTTTTTCTCTCCTTCTCCGCCTATCTCATCCCATTGGAAAGAGTTTTTTTTTAACATGAATTTTTTAGCTATTTTTTTCGGAATTTCCTTCCAAGGGTCGAGTATGAACGGAATTCTGGTCTAAAATTTTGTTCACTCTTTCTCCGCCTATCTCATCCCATTTTGGCAAAAAATAATGCCGGAAAGGGGTTTTTTAATTTTTTGAGTTTTTTAGCTATTTTTTTCGGAATTTCCATCCACGGGTCGAGTATGAACGGAATTCTGGTCTAAAATTTTTCTCTCTCTTTCTCCGCCTATCTCATCCCATTTTGGCAAAAAATAATGCCGGAAAGGGGTTTTTTAATTTTTTGATTTTTTTTATATTTTTTTCGGAATTTTCCTGCCCGGGTCGATTATGAACGGAATTCGGGTCTAAAATTTTTTTCTCTCCTTCTCCGCCTATCTCATCCCATTTTGGCTAAAAATAATGCTGGAAAGGGGTTTTTTGATTTTTTTTATATTTTTTTTGGAATTTTCTTGCCCGGGTCGATTATGAACGGAATTCGGGTCTAAAATTTTTTTCTCTCCTTCTCCGCCTATCTCATCCCATTTTGGCTAAAAATAATGCCGGAAAGAGTTTTTTTTAACTTCTTGAATTTTTTAGCTATTTTTTTCGGAATTTCCTTCCAAGGGTCGAGTATGAACGGAATTCTGGTCTAAAATTTTTTTCTTTCTTTCTCGGCCTATCTCATCCCATTTCGGCTAAAAATAATACCGAAAAGGGGGTTTTTAATTTCTTGAGTTTTTTAGCTATTTTTTTCGGAATTTCCATCCACGGGTCGAGTATGAACGGAATTCTGGTCTAAATTTTTTTTCTCTCTTTCTCCACCTATCTCATCCCATTTTGACAAAAAATAATGCCGGAAAGGGGTTTTTTAATTTTTTGATTTTTTTTTATATTTTTTTCGGAATTTTCTTGCCCGGGTCGAGTATGAACGGAATACGGGTCTAAAATTTTTTTCTCACTTTCTCCGCCTATCTCATCCCATTTTGGCTAAAAATAATGCAGGAAAGGGTTTTTTTAATTTCTTGAATTTTTTAGCTTTTTTTTTTTTTGGAATTTCCTTGCACGGGTCGTGTATGAACGGAATTCAGGTATAAATTTTTTTTTCTCATTCCTGCCCTCCCCCAACCCGTTTTGGATAGAAACAATGCCGGAATTAACTTTTTTGTTTTTTTGAATTTTTTTACTATTTTTTATTGGGAATTTTCAAGCTCGGGTTGGGTAGGAACAGAATTCGGGAGTAGAATTTTTTTCTCTCTTTCTCGGCCTATCTCATCCTGTTTTGGCTAAAAATAATGCCAGAAATAGGTTTTTTAATTTTTTGATTTTTTTTAATTTTTTTTCGGAATTTTCTTGCCCGAATCGAGTATGAACGGAATTCGGGTCTAAAATTTTTTTCTCTCTTTCTCCGCCTATCTCATCCCATTTTGGCTAAAAATAATGCCGGAAAGAGTTTTTTTAATTTCTTGAATTTTTTAGCAATTTTTTTCGGAATTTCCTTCCAAGGGTCGAGTATGAACGGAATTCTGGTCTAAAATTTTTTTCTTTCTTTCTCGGCCGATCTCATCCCATTTCGGCTAAAAATAATGCCGGAAAGGGGTTTTTTAATTTTTTGAGTTTTTTAGCAATTTTTTTCGGAATTTCCTTCCAAGGGTCGAGTATGAACGGAATTCTGGTCTAAAATTTTTTTCTTTCTTTCTCGGCCTATCTCATCCCATTTCGGCCAAAAATAATACCGAAAAGGGGGTTTTTAATTTCTTGAGTTTTTTAGCTATTTTTTTCGGAATTTCCATCCACGGGTCGAGTATGAACGGAATTCTGGTCTAAATTTTTTTTCTCTCTTTCTCCACCTATCTCATCCCATTTTGACAAAAAATAATGCCGGAAAGGGGTTTTTTAATTTTTTGATTTTTTTTTATATTTTTGTCGGAATTTTCTTGCCCGGGTCGAGTATGAACGGAATACGGGTCTAAAATTTTTTTCTCACTTTCTCCGCCTATCTCATCCCATTTTGGCTAAAAATAATGCAGGAAAGGGTTTTTTTAATTTCTTGAATTTTTTAGCTTTTTTTTTTTTGGAATTTCCTTGCACGGGTCGTGTATGAACGGAATTCAGGAATAAATTTTTTTTTCTCATTCCTGCCCTCCCCCAACCCGTTTTGGATAGAAACAATGCCGGAATTAACTTTTTTGATTTTTTGAATTTTTTTACTATTTTTTATTGGGAATTTTCAAGCTCGGGTTGGGTAGGAACAGAATTCGGGAGTAGAATTTTTTTCTCTCTTTCTCGGCCTATCTCATCCCGTTTTGGCTAAAAATAATGCCAGAAATAGGTTTTTTAATTTTTTGATTTTTTTTAATTTTTTTCGGAATTTTCTTGCCCGAATCGAGTATGAACGGAATTCGGGTCTAAAATTTTTTTCTCTCTTTCTCCGCCTATCTCATCCCATTTTGGCTAAAAATAATGCCGGAAAGAGTTTTTTTAATTTCTTGAATTTTTTAGCAATTTTTTTCGGAATTTCCTTCCAAGGGTCGAGTATGAACGGAATTCTGGTCAAAAAATTTTTTCACTCTTTCTCCGCCTATCTCATCCCATTTTGGCAAAAAATAATGCCGGAAAAGGGTTTTTTAATTTTTTGAGTTTTTTAGCTATTTGTTTCGGAATTTCCATCCACGGGTCGAGTATGAACGGAATTCTGGTGTAAAATTTTTCTCTCTCTTTCTCTGCCTATCTCATCCCATTTTGGCAAAAAATAATGCCGGAAAGGGGTTTTTTAATTTTTTGATTTTTTTTATATTTTTTTCGGAATTTTCTTGCCCGGGTCGATTATGAACGGAATTCGGGTCTAAAATTTTTTTCTCTCCTTCTCTGCCTATCTCATCCCATTTTGCCTAAAAATAATGCTGGAAAGGGGTTTTTTGATTTTTTTTATATTTTTTTTGGAATTTTCTTGCCCGGGTCGATTATGAACGGAATTCGGGTCTAATATTTTTTTCTCTGCTTCTCCGCCTCTCTCATCCCATTTTGGCTAAAAATAATGCCGGAAAGAGTTTTTTTTAACTTCTTGAATATTTTAGCTATTTTTTTCGGAATTTCCTTCCAAGGGTCGAGTATGAACGGAATTCTGGTCTAAAATTTTTTTCTTTCTTTCTCGGCCTATCTCATCCCATTTCGGCTAAAAATAATACCGAAAAGGGGGTTTTTAATTTCTTGAGTTTTTTAGCTATTTTTTTCGGAATTTCCATCCACGGGTCGAGTATGAACGGAATTCTGGTCTAAATTTTTTTTTTCTCTTTCTTCGCCTATCTCATCCCATTTTGACAAAAAATAATGCCGGAAAGGGGTTTTTTAATTTTTTGATTTTTTTTTATATTTTTTTCGGAATTTTCTTGCCCGGGTCGAGTATGAACGGAATACGGGTCTAAATTTTTTTTCTCACTTTCTCCGCCTATCTCATCCCATTTTGGCTAAAAATAATGCAGGAAAGGGTTTTTTTAATTTCTTGAATTTTTTAGCTTTTTTTTTTTTTGGAATTTCCTTGCACGGGTCGTGTATGAACGGAATTCAGGAATACATTTTTTTTTCTCATTCCTGCCCTCCCCCAACCCGTCTTGGTTAGAAACAATGCCGGAATTAACTTTTTTGATTTTTTGAATTTTTTAACTATTTTTTATTTGGAATTTTCAAGCTCGGGTTGGGTAGGAACAGAATTCGGGAGTAGAATTTTTTTCTCTCTTTCTCGGCCTATCTCATCCCGTTTTGGCTAAAAATAATGCCAGAAATAGGTTTTTTAATTTTTTGATTTTTTTTAATTTTTTTCGGAATTTTCTTGCCCGAATCGAGTATGAACGGAATTCGGGTCTAAAATTTTTTTCTCTCTTTCTCCGCCTATCTCATCCCATTTTGGCTAAAAATAATGCCGGAAAGAGTTTTTTTAATTTCTTGAATTTTTTAGCAATTTTTTTCGGAATTTCCTTCCAAGGGTCGAGTATGAACGGAATTCTGGTCTAAAATTTTTTTCTTTCTTTCTCGGCCGATCTCATCCCATTTCGGCTAAAAATAATGCCGGAAAGGGGTTTTTTAATTTTTTGAGTTTTTTAGCTATTTTTTTCGGAATTTCCATCCACGGGTCGAGTATGAACGGAATTCTGGTCTAAAATTTTTTTCTCTCTTACTCCGCCTATCTCATCCCATTTTGGCAAAAAATAATGCCGGAAAGGGGTTTTTTAATTTTTTGATTTTTTTTATATTTTTTTCGGAATTTTCTTGCCCGGGTCGATTATGAACGGAATTCGGGTCTAAAATTTTTTTCTCTCCTTCTCTGCCTATCTCATCCCATTTTGGCTAAAAATAATGCCGGAAAGGGGTTTTTTAATTTTTTGATTTTTTTAATATTTTTTTCGGAATTTTCTTGCCCGGGTAGATTATGAACGGAGTTCGGGTCTAAAAATTTTTTCCCTCCTTCTCCGCCTATCTCATCCCATTTTGGCTAAAAATAATGCCGGAAAGAGTTTTTTTTAACTTCTTGAATTTTTTAGCTATTTTTTTTCGGAATTTCCTTCCAAGGGTCGAGTATGAACGGAATTCTGGTCTAAATTTTTTTTCTTTCTTTCTCGGCCTATCTCATCCCATTTCGGCTAAAAATCATGCCGGAAAGGGGTTTTTTAATTTTTTGAGTTTTTTAGCTATTTTTTTCGAAATTTCCATCCACGGGTCGAGTATGAACGGAATTCTGGTCTAAAATTTTTTTCTCTCTTACTCCGCCTATCTCATCCCATTTTGGCAAAAAATAATGCCGGAAAGGGGTTTTTTAATTTTTTGATTTTTTTTATATTTTTTTCGGAATTTTCTTGCCCGGGTCGATTATGAACGGAATTCGGGTCTAAAATTTTTTTCTCTCCTTCTCTGCCTATCTCATCCCATTTTGGCTAAAAATAATGCCGGAAAGGGGTTTTTTAATTTTTTGATTTTTTTAATATTTTTTTCGGAATTTTCTTGCCCGGGTCGATTATGAACGGAGTTCGGGTCTAAAAATTTTTTCCCTCCTTCTCCGCCTATCTCATCCCATTTTGGCTAAAAATAATGCCGGAAAGAGTTTTTTTTAACTTCTTGAATTTTTTAGCTATTTTTTTTCGGAATTTCCTTCCAAGGGTCGAGTATGAACGGAATTCTGGTCTAAATTTTTTTTCTTTCTTTCTCGGCCTATCTCATCCCATTTCGGCTAAAAATCATGCCGGAAAGGGGTTTTTTAATTTTTTGAGTTTTTTAGCTATTTTTTTCGGAATTTCCATCCACGGGTCGAGTATGAACGGAATTCTGGTCTAAAATTTTTTTCTCTCTTACTCCGCCTATCTCATCCCATTTTGGCAAAAAATAATGCCGGAAAGGGGTTTTTTAATTTTTTGATTTTTTTTATATTTTTTTCGGAATTTTCTTGCCCGGGTCGATTATGAACGGAATTCGGGTCTAAATTTTTTTTCTCTCCTTCTCTGCCTATCTCATCCCATTTTGGCTAAAAATAATGCCGGAAAGGGGTTTTTTAATTTTTTGATTTTTTTAATATTTTTTTCGGAATTTTCTTGCCCGGGTCGATTATGAACGGAGTTCGGGTCTAAAAATTTTTTCCCTCCTTCTCCGCCTATCTCATCCCATTTTGGCTAAAAATAATGCCGGAAAGAGTTTTTTTTAACTTCTTGAATTTTTTAGCTATTTTTTTTCGGAATTTCCTTCCAAGGGTCGAGTATGAACGGAATTCGGGTCTAAATTTTTTTTCTTTCTTTCTCGGCCTATCTCATCCCATTTCGGCTAAAAATCATGCCGGAAAGGGGTTTTTTAATTTTTTGATTTTTTTTATATTTTTTTCGAAATTTTCTTGCCCGGGTCGAGTATGAACGGAATACGGGTCTAAATTTTTTTTCTCTCTTTCTCCGCCTATCTCATCCCATTTTGGCTAAAAATAATGCAGGAAAGGGTTTTTTTAATTTCATGAATTTTTTAGCTTTTTTTTTTTTGGAATTTCCTTGCACGGGTCGTGTATGAACGGAATTCAGGAATAAATTTTTTTTTCTCATTCCTGCCCTCCCCCAACCCGTTTTGGATAGAAACAATGCCGGAATTAACTTTTTTGATTTTTTGAATTTTTTTACTATTTTTTATTGGGAATTTTCAAGCTCGGGTTGGGTAGGAACAGAATTCGGGAGTAGAATTTTTTTTCTCTCTTTCTCGGCCTATCTCATCCTGTTTTGGCTAAAAATAATGCCAGAAATAGGTTTTTTAATTTTTTGATTTTTTTAAATTTTTTTCGGAATTTTCTTGCCCTAATCGAGTATGAACGGAATTCGGGTCTAAAATTTTTTTCTCTCTTTCTCCGCCTATCTCATCCCATTTTGGCTAAAAATAATGCCGGAAAGAGTTTTTTTAATTTCTTGAAATTTTTAGCAATTTTTTTCGGAATTTCCTTCCTCGGGTCGAGTATGAACGGAATTCTAGTCTAAAATTTTTTTCTCTCTTTCTCGGCCTATCACATCCCATTTTGGCTAAAAATAATGCCGGAAAGGGGTTTTTTTAATTTTTTGAGTTTTTTAGGTATTTTTTTCGAAATTTCCATCCACGGGTCGAGTATGAACGGAATTCTGGCCTAAAATTTTTTTCTCTCTTTCTCCGCCTATCTCATCCCATTTTGGCAAAAAATAATGCCGGAAAGGGGATTTTTAATTTTTTGATTTTTTTTATATTTTTTTCGGAATTTTCTTGCCCGGTTCGATTATGAACGGAATTCGGGTCTAAAATTTTTTTCTCTCCTTCTCCGCCTATCTCATCCCATTGGAAAGAGTTTTTTTTTAACATGAATTTTTTAGCTATTTTTTTCGGAATTTCCTTCCAAGGGTCGAGTATGAACGGAATTCTGGTCTAAAATTTTGTTCACTCTTTCTCCGCCTATCTCATCCCATTTTGGCAAAAAATAATGCCGGAAAGGGGTTTTTTAATTTTTTGAGTTTTTTAGCTATTTTTTTCGGAATTTCCATCCACGGGTCGAGTATGAACGGAATTCTGGTCTAAAATTTTTCTCTCTCTTTCTCCGCCTATCTCATCCCATTTTGGCAAAAAATAATGCCGGAAAGGGGTTTTTTAATTTTTTGATTTTTTTTATATTTTTTTCGGAATTTTCCTGCCCGGGTCGATTATGAACGGAATTCGGGTCTAAAATTTTTTTCTCTCCTTCTCCGCCTATCTCATCCCATTTTGGCTAAAAATAACGCTGGAAAGGGGTTTTTTGATTTTTTTTATATTTTTTTTGGAATTTTCTTGCCCGGGTCGATTATGAACGGAATTCGGGTCTAAAATTTTTTTCTCTCCTTCTCCGCCTATCTCATCCCATTTTGGCTAAAAATAATGCCGGAAAGAGTTTTTTTTAACTTCTTGAATTTTTTAGCTATTTTTTTCGGAATTTTCCTTCCAAGGGTCGAGTATGAACGGAATTCTGGTCTAAAATTTTTTTCTTTCTTTCTCGGCCTATCTCATCCCATTTCGGCTAAAAATAATACCGAAAAGGGGGTTTTTAATTTCTTGAGTTTTTTAGCTATTTTTTTCGGAATTTCCATCCACGGGTCGAGTATGAACGGAATTCTGGTCTAAATTTTTTTTCTCTCTTTCTCCACCTATCTCATCCCATTTTGACAAAAAATAATGCCGGAAAGGGGTTTTTTAATTTTTTGATTTTTTTTTATATTTTTTTCGGAATTTTCTTGCCCGGGTCGAGTATGAACGGAATACGGGTCTAAAATTTTTTTCTCACTTTCTCCGCCTATCTCATCCCATTTTGGCTAAAAATAATGCAGGAAAGGGTTTTTTTAATTTCTTGAATTTTTTAGCTTTTTTTTTTTTGGAATTTCCTTGCACGGGTCGTGTATGAACGGAATTCAGGTATAAATTTTTTTTTCTCATTCCTGCCCTCCCCCAACCCGTTTTGGATAGAAACAATGCCGGAATTAACTTTTTTGATTTTTTGAATTTTTTTACTATTTTTTATTGGGAATTTTCAAGCTCGGGTTGGGTAGGAACAGAATTCGGGAGTAGAATTTTTTTCTCTCTTTCTCGGCCTATCTCATCCCGTTTTGGCTAAAAATAATGCCAGAAATAGGTTTTTTAATTTTTTGATTTTTTTTAATTTTTTTCGGAATTTTCTTGCCCGAATCGAGTATGAACGGAATTCGGGTCTAAAATTTTTTTCTCTCTTTCTCCGCCTATCTCATCCCATTTTGGCTAAAAATAATGCCGGAAAGAGTTTTTTTAATTTCTTGAATTTTTTAGCAATTTTTTTCGGAATTTCCTTCCAAGGGTCGAGTATGAACGGAATTCTGGTCTAAAATTTTTTTCTTTCTTTCTCGGCCGATCTCATCCCATTTCGGCTAAAAATAATGCCGGAAAGGGGTTTTTTAATTTTTTGAGTTTTTTAGCTATTTTTTTCGGAATTTCCATCCACGGGTCGAGTATGAACGGAATTCTGGTCTAAAATTTTTTTCTCTCTTACTCCGCCTATCTCATCCCATTTTGGCAAAAAATAATGCCGGAAAGGGGTTTTTTAATTTTTTGATTTTTTTTATATTTTTTTCGGAATTTTCTTGCCCGGGTCGATTATGAACGGAATTCGGGTCTAAAATTTTTTTCTCTCCTTCTCTGCCTATCTCATCCCATTTTGCCTAAAAATAATGCCGGAAAGGGGTTTTTTAATTTTTTGATTTTTTTAATATTTTTTTCGGAATTTTCTAGCCCGGGTCGATTATGAACGGAGTTCGGGTCTAAAAATTTTTTCCCTCCTTCTCCGCCTATCTCATCCCATTTTGGCTAAAAATAATGCCGGAAAGAGTTTTTTTAACTTCTTGAAATTTTTAGCAATTTTTTTCGGAATTTCCTTCCTCGGGTTGAGTATGAACGGAATTCTAGTCTAAAATTTTTTTCTCTCTTTCTCGGCCTATCACATCCCATTTTGGCTAAAAATAATGCCGGAAAGGGGTTTTTTTAATTTTTTGAGTTTTTTAGGTATTTTTTTCGAAATTTCCATCCACGGGTCGAGTATGAACGGAATTCTGGCCTAAAATTTTTTTCTCTCTTTCTCCGCCTATCTCATCCCATTTTGGCAAAAAATAATGCCGGAAAGGGGATTTTTAATTTTTTGATTTTTTTTATATTTTTTTCGGAATTTTCTTGCCCGGGTCGATTATGAACGGAATTCGGGTCTAAAATGTTTTTCTCTCCTTCTCCGCCTATCTCATCCCATTTTGGCTAAAAATAATGCCGGAAAGAGTTTTTTTTTAACTTCTTGAATTTTTTAGCTATTTTTTTCGGAATTTCCTTCCAAGGGTCGAGTATGAACGGAATTCTGGTCTAAAATTTTTTTCTTTCTTTCTCGGCCTATCTCATCCCATTTCGGCCAAAAATAATACCGAAAAGGGGGTTTTTAATTTCTTGAGTTTTTTAGCTATTTTTTTCGGAATTTCCATCCACGGGTCGGGTATGAACGGAATTCTGGTCTAAAATTTTTTTCTCTCTTACTCCGCCTATCTCATCCCATTTTGGCAAAAAATAATGCCGGAAAGGGGTTTTTTAATTTTTTGATTTTTTTTTATATTTTTTTCGGAATTTTCTTGCCCGGGTCGAGTATGAACGGAATGCGGGTCTAAAATTTTTTTCTCACTTTCTCCGCCTATCTCATCCCATTTTGGCTAAAAATAATGCAGGAAAGGGTTTTTTTAATTTCTTGAATTTTTTAGCTTTTTTTTTTTTGGAATTTCCTTGCACGGGTCGTGTATGAACGGAATTCAGGAATAAATTTTTTTTTCTCATTCCTGCCCTCCCCCAACCCGTTTTGGATAGAAACAATGCCGGAATTAACTTTTTTGATTTTTTGAATTTTTTTACTATTTTTTATTGGGAATTTTCAAGCTCGGGTTGGGTAGGAACAGAATTCGGGAGTAGAATTTTTTTTCTCTCTTTCTCGGCCTATCTCATCCCGTTTTGGCTAAAAATAATGCCAGAAATAGGTTTTTTAATTTTTTGATTTTTTTTAATTTTTTTCGGAATTTTCTTGCCCGAATCGAGTATGAACGGAATTCGGGTCTAAAATTTTTTTCTCTCTTTCTCCGCCTATCTCATCCCATTTTGGCTAAAAATAATGCCGGAAAGAGTTTTTTTAATTTCTTGAATTTTTTAGCAATTTTTTTCGGAATTTCCTTCCAAGGGTCGAGTATGAACGGAATTCTGGTCAAAAAATTTTTTCACTCTTTCTCCGCCTATCTCATCCCATTTTGGCAAAAAATAATGCCGGAAAAGGGTTTTTTAATTTTTTGAGTTTTTTAGCTATTTGTTTCGGAATTTCCATCCACGGGTCGAGTATGAACGGCATTCTGGTGTAAAATTTTTCTCTCTCTTTCTCCGCCTATCTCATCCCATTTTGGCAAAAAATAATGCCGGAAAGGGGTTTTTTAATTTTTTGATTTTTTTTATATTTTTTTCGGAATTTTCTTGCCCGGGTCGATTATGAACGGAATTCGGGTCTAAAATTTTTTTCTCTCCTTCTCTGCCTATCTCATCCCATTTTGCCTAAAAATAATGCTGGAAAGGGGTTTTTTGATTTTTTTTATATTTTTTTTGGAATTTTCTTGCCCGGGTCGATTATGAACGGAATTCGGGTCTAAATTTTTTTTCTCTGCTTCTCCGCCTCTCTCATCCCATTTTGGCTAAAAATAATGCCGGAAAGAGTTTTTTTTAACTTCTTGAATTTTTTAGCTATTTTTTTCGGAATTTCCTTCCAAGGGTCGAGTATGAACGGAATTCTGGTCTAAAATTTTTTTCTTTCTTTCTCGGCCTATCTCATCCCATTTCGGCTAAAAATAATACCGAAAAGGGGGTTTTTAATTTCTTGAGTTTTTTAGCTATTTTTTTCGGAATTTCCATCCACGGGTCGAGTATGAACGGAATTCTGGTCTAAATTTTTTTTTTCTCTTTCTTCGCCTATCTCATCCCATTTTGACAAAAAATAATGCCGGAAAGGGGTTTTTTAATTTTTTGATTTTTTTTTTATATTTTTTTCGGAATTTTCTTGCCCGGGTCGAGTATGAACGGAATACGGGTCTAAATTTTTTTTCTCACTTTCTCCGCCTATCTCATCCCATTTTGGCTAAAAATAATGCAGGAAAGGGTTTTTTTAATTTCTTGAATTTTTTAGCTTTTTTTTTTTTTGGAATTTCCTTGCACGGGTCGTGTATGAACGGAATTCAGGAATAAATTTTTTTTTCTCATTCCTGCCCTCCCCCAACCCGTCTTGGTTAGAAACAATGCCGGAATTAACTTTTTTGATTTTTTGAATTTTTTTACTATTTTTTATTTGGAATTTTCAAGCTCGGGTTGGGTAGGAACAGAATTCGGGAGTAGAATTTTTTTCTCTCTTTCTCGGCCTATCTCATCCCGTTTTGGCTAAAAATAATGCCAGAAATAGGTTTTTTAATTTTTTGATTTTTTTTAATTTTTTTCGGAATTTTCTTGCCCGAATCGAGTATGAACGGAATTCGGGTCTAAAATTTTTTTCTCTCTTTCTCCGCCTATCTCATCCCATTTTGGCTAAAAATAATGCCGGAAAGAGTTTTTTTAATTTCTTGAATTTTTTAGCAATTTTTTTCGAAATTTCCTTCCAAGGGTCGAGTATGAACGGAATTCTGGTCTAAAATTTTTTTCTTTCTTTCTCGGCCGGTCTCATCCCATTTCGGCTAAAAATAATGCCGGAAAGGGGTTTTTTAATTTTTTGAGTTTTTTAGCTATTTTTTTCGGAATTTCCATCCACGGGTCGAGTATGAACGGAATTCTGGTCTAAAATTTTTTTCTCTCTTACTCCGCCTATCTCATCCCATTTTGGCAAAAAATAATGCCGGAAAGGGGTTTTTTAATTTTTTGATTTTTTTTATATTTTTTTCGGAATTTTCTTGCCCGGGTCGATTATGAACGGAATTCGGGTCTAAAATTTTTTTCTCTCCTTCTCTGCCTATCTCATCCCATTTTGGCTAAAAATAATGCCGGAAAGGGGTTTTTTAATTTTTTGATTTTTTTAATATTTTTTTCGGAATTTTCTTGCCCGGGTCGATTATGAACGGAGTTCGGGTCTAAAAATTTTTTCCCTCCTTCTCCGCCTATCTCATCCCATTTTGGCTAAAAATAATGCCGGAAAGAGTTTTTTTTAACTTCTTGAATTTTTTAGCTATTTTTTTTCGGAATTTCCTTCCAAGGGTCGAGTATGAACGGAATTCTGGTCTAAATTTTTTTTCTTTCTTTCTCGGCCTATCTCATCCCATTTCGGCTAAAAATCATGCCGGAAAGGGGTTTTTTAATTTTTTGAGTTTTTTAGCTATTTTTTTCGGAATTTCCATCCACGGGTCGAGTATGAACGGAATTCTGGTCTAAATTTTTTTTCTCTCTTTCTCCACCTATCTCATCCCATTCTGGCAAAAAATAATGCCGGAAAGGGGTTTTTTAATTTTTTGATTTTTTTTATATTTTTTTCGAAATTTTCTTGCCCGGGTCGAGTATGAACGGAATACGGGTCTAAATTTTTTTTCTCTCTTTCTCCGCCTATCTCATCCCATTTTGGCTAAAAATAATGCAGGAAAGGGTTTTTTTAATTTCTTGAATTTTTTAGCTTTTTTTTTTTTTGGAATTTCCTTGCACGGGTCGTGTATGAACGGAATTCAGGAATAAATTTTTTTTTCTCATTCCTGCCCTCCCCCAACCCGTCTTGGTTAGAAACAATGCCGGAATTAACTTTTTTGATTTTTTGAATTTTTTTACTATTTTTTATTTGGAATTTTCAAGCTCGGGTTGGGTAGGAACAGAATTCGGGAGTAGAATTTTTTTCTCTCTTTCTCGGCCTATCTCATCCCGTTTTGGCTAAAAATAATGCCAGAAATAGGTTTTTTAATTTTTTGATTTTTTTAAATTTTTTTCGGAATTTTCTTGCCCGAATCGAGTATGAACGGAATTCGGGTCTAAAATTTTTTTCTCTCTTTCTCCGCCTATCTCATCCCATTTTGGCTAAAAATAATGCCGGAAAGAGTTTTTTTAATTTCTTGAATTTTTTAGCAATTTTTTTCGGAATTTCCTTCCAAGGGTCGAGTATGAACGGAATTCTGGTCAAAAAATTTTTTCACTCTTTCTCCGCCTATCTCATCCCATTTTGGCAAAAAATAATGCCGGAAAAGGGTTTTTTAATTTTTTGAGTTTTTTAGCTATTTGTTTCGGAATTTCCATCCACGGGTCGAGTATGAACGGCATTCTGGTGTAAAATTTTTCTCTCTCTTTCTCCGCCTATCTCATCCCATTTTGGCAAAAAATAATGCCGGAAAGGGGTTTTTTAATTTTTTGATTTTTTTTATATTTTTTTCGGAATTTTCTTGCCCGGGTCGATTATGAACGGAATTCGGGTCTAAAATTTTTTTCTCTCCTTCTCTGCCTATCTCATCCCATTTTGCCTAAAAATAATGCTGGAAAGGGGTTTTTTGATTTTTTTTATATTTTTTTTGGAATTTTCTTGCCCGGGTCGATTATGAACGGAATTCGGGTCTAAATTTTTTTTCTCTGCTTCTCCGCCTCTCTCATCCCATTTTGGCTAAAAATAATGCCGGAAAGAGTTTTTTTTAACTTCTTGAATTTTTTAGCTATTTTTTTCGGAATTTCCTTCCAAGGGTCGAGTATGAACGGAATTCTGGTCTAAAATTTTTTTCTTTCTTTCTCGGCCTATCTCATCCCATTTCGGCTAAAAATAATACCGAAAAGGGGGTTTTTAATTTCTTGAGTTTTTTAGCTATTTTTTTCGGAATTTCCATCCACGGGTCGAGTATGAACGGAATTCTGGTCTAAATTTTTTTTTTCTCTTTCTTCGCCTATCTCATCCCATTTTGACAAAAAATAATGCCGGAAAGGGGTTTTTTAATTTTTTGATTTTTTTTTTATATTTTTTTCGGAATTTTCTTGCCCGGGTCGAGTATGAACGGAATACGGGTCTAAATTTTTTTTCTCACTTTCTCCGCCTATCTCATCCCATTTTGGCTAAAAATAATGCAGGAAAGGGTTTTTTTAATTTCTTGAATTTTTTAGCTTTTTTTTTTTTTGGAATTTCCTTGCACGGGTCGTGTATGAACGGAATTCAGGAATAAATTTTTTTTTCTCATTCCTGCCCTCCCCCAACCCGTCTTGGTTAGAAACAATGCCGGAATTAACTTTTTTGATTTTTTGAATTTTTTTACTATTTTTTATTTGGAATTTTCAAGCTCGGGTTGGGTAGGAACAGAATTCGGGAGTAGAATTTTTTTCTCTCTTTCTCGGCCTATCTCATCCCGTTTTGGCTAAAAATAATGCCAGAAATAGGTTTTTTAATTTTTTGATTTTTTTAAATTTTTTTCGGAATTTTCTTGCCCGAATCGAGTATGAACGGAATTCGGGTCTAAAATTTTTTTCTCTCTTTCTCCGCCTATCTCATCCCATTTTGGCTAAAAATAATGCCGGAAAGAGTTTTTTTAATTTCTTGAATTTTTTAGCAATTTTTTTCGAAATTTCCTTCCAAGGGTCGAGTATGAACGGAATTCTGGTCTAAAATTTTTTTCTTTCTTTCTCGGCCGGTCTCATCCCATTTCGGCTAAAAATAATGCCGGAAAGGGGTTTTTTAATTTTTTGAGTTTTTTAGCTATTTTTTTCGGAATTTCCATCCACGGGTCGAGTATGAACGGAATTCTGGTCTAAAATTTTTTTCTCTCTTACTCCGCCTATCTCATCCCATTTTGGCAAAAAATAATGCCGGAAAGGGGTTTTTTAATTTTTTGATTTTTTTTATATTTTTTTCGGAATTTTCTTGCCCGGGTCGATTATGAACGGAATTCGGGTCTAAAATTTTTTTCTCTCCTTCTCTGCCTATCTCATCCCATTTTGGCTAAAAATAATGCCGGAAAGGGGTTTTTTAATTTTTTGATTTTTTTAATATTTTTTTCGGAATTTTCTTGCCCGGGTCGATTATGAACGGAGTTCGGGTCTAAAAATTTTTTCCCTCCTTCTCCGCCTATCTCATCCCATTTTGGCTAAAAATAATGCCGGAAAGAGTTTTTTTTAACTTCTTGAATTTTTTAGCTATTTTTTTTCGGAATTTCCTTCCAAGGGTCGAGTATGAACGGAATTCTGGTCTAAATTTTTTTTCTTTCTTTCTCGGCCTATCTCATCCCATTTCGGCTAAAAATCATGCCGGAAAGGGGTTTTTTAATTTTTTGAGTTTTTTAGCTATTTTTTTCGGAATTTCCATCCACGGGTCGAGTATGAACGGAATTCTGGTCTAAATTTTTTTTCTCTCTTTCTCCACCTATCTCATCCCATTCTGGCAAAAAATAATGCCGGAAAGGGGTTTTTTAATTTTTTGATTTTTTTTATATTTTTTTCGAAATTTTCTTGCCCGGGTCGAGTATGAACGGAATACGGGTCTAAATTTTTTTTCTCTCTTTCTCCGCCTATCTCATCCCATTTTGGCTAAAAATAATGCAGGAAAGGGTTTTTTTAATTTCTTGAATTTTTTAGTTTTTTTTTTTTTTGGAATTTCCTTGCACGGGTCGTGTATGAACGGAATTCAGGAATAAATTTTTTTTTCTCATTCCTGCCCTCCCCCAACCCGTTTTGGATAGAAACAATGCCGGAATTAACTTTTTTGATTTTTTGAATTTTTTTACTATTTTTTATTGGGAATTTTCAAGCTCGGGTTGGGTAGGAACAGAATTCGGGAGTAGAATTTTTTTTCTCTCTTTCTCGGCCTATCTCATCCTGTTTTGGCTAAAAATAATGCCAGAAATAGGTTTTTTAATTTTTTGATTTTTTTTAATTTTTTTCGGAATTTTCTTGCCCGAATCGAGTATGAACGGAATTCGGGTCTAAAATTTTTTTCTCTCTTTCTCCGCCTATCTCATCCCATTTTGCCTAAAAATAATGCCGGAAAGAGTTTTTTTAATTTCTTGAAATTTTTAGCAATTTTTTTCGGAATTTCCTTCCTCGGATCGAGTATGAACGGAATTCTAGTCTAAAATTTTTTTCTCTCTTTCTCGGCCTATCACATCCCATTTTGGCTAAAAATAATGCCGGAAAGGGGTTTTTTTAATTTTTTGAGTTTTTTAGGTATTTTTTTCGAAATTTCCATCCACGGGTCGAGTATGAACGGAATTCTGGCCTAAAATTTTTTTCTCTCTTTCTCCGCCTATCTCATCCCATTTTGGCAAAAAATAATGCCGGAAAGGGGATTTTTAATTTTTTGATTTTTTTTATATTTTTTTCGGAATTTTCTTGCCCGGTTCGATTATGAACGGAATTCGGGTCTAAAATTTTTTTCTCTCCTTCTCCGCCTATCTCATCCCATTGGAAAGAGTTTTTTTTTAACATGAATTTTTTAGCTATTTTTTTCGGAATTTCCTTCCAAGGGTCGAGTATGAACGGAATTCTGGTCTAAAATTTTGTTCACTCTTTCTCCGCCTATCTCATCCCATTTTGGCAAAAAATAATGCCGGAAAGGGGTTTTTTAATTTTTTGAGTTTTTTAGCTATTTTTTTCGGAATTTCCATCCACGGGTCGAGTATGAACGGAATTCTGGTCTAAAATTTTTCTCTCTCTTTCTCCGCCTATCTCATCCCATTTTGGCAAAAAATAATGCCGGAAAGGGGTTTTTTAATTTTTTGATTTTTTTTATATTTTTTTCGGAATTTTCCTGCCCGGGTCGATTATGAACGGAATTCGGGTCTAAAATTTTTTTCTCTCCTTCTCCGCCTATCTCATCCCATTTTGGCTAAAAATAATGCTGGAAAGGGGTTTTTTGATTTTTTTTATATTTTTTTTGGAATTTTCTTGCCCGGGTCGATTATGAACGGAATTCGGGTCTAAAATTTTTTTCTCTCCTTCTCCGCCTATCTCATCCCATTTTGGCTAAAAATAATGCCGGAAAGAGTTTTTTTTAACTTCTTGAATTTTTTAGCAATTTTTTTCGGAATTTCCTTCCAAGGGTCGAGTATGAACGGAATTCTGGTCTAAAATTTTTTTCTTTCTTTCTCGGCCTATCTCATCCCATTTCGGCTAAAAATAATACCGAAAAGGGGGTTTTTAATTTCTTGAGTTTTTTAGCTATTTTTTTCGGAATTTCCATCCACGGGCCGAGTATGAACGGAATTCTGGTTTAAATTTTTTTTCTCTCTTTCTTCACCTATCTCATCCCATTTTGACAAAAAATAATGCCGGAAAGGGGTTTTTTAATTTTTTGATTTTTTTTATATTTTTTTCGGAATTTTCTTGCCCGGGTCGAGTATGAACGGAATACGGGTCTAAAATTTTTTTCTCACTTTCTCCGCCTATCTCATCCCATTTTGGCTAAAAATAATGCAGGAAAGGGTTTTTTTAATTTCTTGAATTTTTTAGCTTTTTTTTTTTTTGGAATTTCCTTGCACGGGTCGTGTATGAACGGAATTCAGGAATAAATTTTTTTTTCTCATTCCTGCCCTCCCCCAACCCGTCTTGGTTAGAAACAATGCCGGAATTAACTTTTTTGATTTTTTGAATTTTTTTACTATTTTTTATTTGGAATTTTCAAGCTCGGGTTGGGTAGGAACAGAATTCGGGAGTAGAATTTTTTTCTCTCTTTCTCGGCCTATCTCATCCCGTTTTGGCTAAAAATAATGCCAGAAATAGGTTTTTTAATTTTTTGATTTTTTTTAATTTTTTTCGGAATTTTCTTGCCCGAATCGAGTATGAACGGAATTCGGGTCTAAAATTTTTTTCTCTCTTTCTCCGCCTATCTCATCCCATTTTGGCTAAAAATAATGCCGGAAAGAGTTTTCTTAATTTCTTGAATTTTCTAGCAATTTTTTTCGGAATTTACTTCCAAGGATCGAGTATGAACGGAATTCGGGTCAAAACTTTTTTTCTCTCTTTCTCCGCCTATCTCATCCCATTTTGGCTAAAAATAATGCCGGAAAGAGTTTTTTTAATTTCTTGAATTTTTTAGCAATTTTTTTCGGAATTTCCTTCCAAGGATCGAGTATGAACGGAATTCGGGTCTAAAATTTTTTTTCTCTCTTTCTCCGCCTATCTCATCCCATTTTGGCTAAAAATAATGCCGGAAAGAGTTTTTTTAATTTCTTGAATTTTTTAGCAATTTTTTTCGGAATTTCCTTCCTCGGGTCGAGTATGAACGGAATTCTAGTCTAAAATTTTTTTCTCTCTTTCTCGGCCTATCTCATCCCATTTTGGCTAAAAATAATGCCGGAAAGGGGTTTTTTTAATTTTTTGAGTTTTTTAGGTATTTTTTTCGAAATTTCCATCCACGGGTCGAGTATGAACGGAATTCTGGCCTAAAATTTTTTTCTCTCTTTCTCCGCCTATCTCATCCCATTTTGGCAAAAAATAATGCCGGAAAGGGGATTTTTAATTTTTTGATTTTTTTTATATTTTTTTCGGAATTTTCTTGCCCGGTTCGATTATGAACGGAATTCGGGTCTAATATTTTTTTCTCCCCTTCTCCGCCTATCTCATCCCATTGGAAAGAGTTTTTTTTTAACTTGAATTTTTTAGCTATTTTTTTCGGAATTTCCTTCCAAGGGTCGAGTATGAACGGAATTCTGGTCTAAAATTTTGTTCACTCTTTCTCCGCCTATCTCATCCCATTTTGGCAAAAAATAATGCCGGAAAGGGGTTTTTTAATTTTTTGAGTTTTTTAGCTATTTTTTTCGGAATTTCCATCCACGGGTCGAGTATGAACGGAATTCTGGTCTAAAATTTTTCTCTCTCTTTCTCCGCCTATCTCATCCCATTTTGGCAAAAAATAATGCCGGAAAGGGGTTTTTTAATTTTTTGATTTTTTTTATATTTTTTTCGGAATTTTCCTGCCCGGGTCGATTATGAACGGAATTCGGGTCTAAAATTTTTTTCTCTCCTTCTCCGCCTATCTCATCCCATTTTGGCTAAAAATAATGCTGGAAAGGGGTTTTTTGATTTTTTTTATATTTTTTTTGGAATTTTCTTGCCCGGGTCGATTATGAACGGAATTCGGGTCTAAAATTTTTTTCTCTCCTTCTCCACCTATCTCATCCCATTTTGGCTAAAAATAATGCCGGAAAGAGTTTTTTTTAACTTCTTGAATTTTTTAGCTATTTTTTTCGGAATTTCCTTCCAAGGGTTGAGTATGAACGGAATTCTGGTCTAAAATTTTTTTCTTTCTTTCTCGGCCTATCTCATCCCATTTCGGCTAAAAATAATACCGAAAAGGGGGTTTTTAATTTCTTGAGTTTTTTAGCTATTTTTTTCGGAATTTCCATCCACGGGTCGAGTATGAACGGAATTCTGGTCTAAATTTTTTTTCTCTCTTTCTCCACCTATCTCATCCCATTTTGACAAAAAATAATGCCGGAAAGGGGTTTTTTAATTTTTTGATTTTTTTTTATATTTTTTTCGGAATTTTCTTGCCCGGGTCGAGTATGAACGGAATACGGGTCTAAAATTTTTTTCTCACTTTCTCCGCCTATCTCATCCCATTTTGGCTAAAAATAATGCAGGAAAGGGTTTTTTTAATTTCTTGAATTTTTTAGCTTTTTTTTTTTTGGAATTTCCTTGCACGGGTCGTGTATGAACGGAATTCAGGAATAAATTTTTTTTTCTCATTCCTGCCCTCCCCCAACCCGTTTTGGATAGAAACAATGCCGGAATTAACTTTTTTGATTTTTTGAATTTTTTTACTATTTTTTATTGGGAATTTTCATGCTCGGGTTGGGTAGGAACAGAATTCGGGAGTAGAATTTTTTTTCTCTCTTTCTCGGCCTATCTCATCCCGTTTTGGCTAAAAATAATGCCAGAAATAGGTTTTTTAATTTTTTGATTTTTTTTAATTTTATTCGGAATTTTCTTGCCCGAATCGAGTATGAACGGAATTCGGGTCTAAAATTTTTTTCTCTCTTTCTCCGCCTATCTCATCCCATTTTGGCTAAAAATAATGCCGGAAAGAGTTTTTTTAATTTCTTGAATTTTTTAGCAATTTTTTTCGGAATTTCCTTCCTCGGGTCGAGTATGAACGGAATTCTGGTCAAAAAATTTTTTCACTCTTTCTCCGCCTATCTCATCCCATTTTGGCAAAAAATAATGCCGGAAAAGGGTTTTTTAATTTTTTGAGTTTTTTAGCTATTTGTTTCGGAATTTCCATCCACGGGTCGAGTATGAACGGAATTCTGGTGTAAAATTTTTCTCACTCTTTCTCCGCCTATCTCATCCCATTTTGGCAAAAAATAATGCCGGAAAGGGGTTTTTTAATTTTTTGAGTTTTTTAGCTATTTTTTTCGGAATTTCCATCCACGGGTCGAGTATGAACGGAATTCTGGTCTAAAATTTTTCTCTCTCTTTCTCCGCCTATCTCATCCCATTTTGGCAAAAAATAATGCCGGAAAGGGGTTTTTTAATTTTTTGATTTTTTTTATATTTTTTTCGGAATTTTCTTGCCCGGGTCGATTATGAACGGAATTCGGGTCTAAAATTTTTTTCTCTCCTTCTCCGCCTATCTCATCCCATTTTGGCTAAAAATAATGCTGGAAAGGGGTTTTTTGATTTTTTTTATATATTTTTTGGAATTTTCTTGCCCGGGTCGATTATGAACGGAATTCGGGTCTAAAATTTTTTTCTCTCCTTCTCCGCCTATCTCATCCCATTTTGGCTAAAAATAATGCCGGAAAGAGTTTTTTTTAACTTCTTGAATTTTTTAGCTATTTTTTTCGGAATTTCCTTCCAAGGGTCGAGTATGAACGGAATTCTGGTCTAAAATTTTTTTCTTTCTTTCTCGGCCTACCTCATCCCATTTCGGCTAAAAATAATACCGAAAAGGGGGTTTTTAATTTCTTGAGTTTTTTAGCTATTTTTTTCGGAATTTCCATCCACGGGTCGAGTATGAACGGAATTCTGGTCTAAATTTTTTTTCTCTCTTTCTCCACCTATCTCATCCCATTTTGACAAAAAATAATGCCGGAAAGGGGTTTTTTAATTTTTTGATTTTTTTTTATATTTTTTTCGGAATTTTCTTGCCCGGGTCGAGTATGAACGGAATACGGGTCTAAAATTTTTTTCTCACTTTCTCCGCCTATCTCATCCCATTTTGGCTAAAAATAATGCAGGAAAGGGTTTTTTTAATTTCTTGAATTTTTTAGCTTTTTTTTTTTTGGAATTTCCTTGCACGGGTCGTGTATGAACGGAATTCAGGAATAAATTTTTTTTTCTCATTCCTGCCCTCCCCCAACCCGTTTTGGATAGAAACAATGCCGGAATTAACTTTTTTGATTTTTTGAATTTTTTTACTATTTTTTATTGGGAATTTTCAAGCTCGGGTTGGGTAGGAACAGAATTCGGGAGTAGAATTTTTTTTCTCTCTTTCTCGGCCTATCTCATCCCGTTTTGGCTAAAAATAATGCCAGAAATAGGTTTTTTAATTTTTTGATTTTTTTTAATTTTTTTCGGAATTTTCTTGCCCGAATCGAGTATGAACGGAATTCGGGTCTAAAATTTTTTTCTCTCTTTCTCCGCCTATCTCATCCCATTTTGGCTAAAAATAATGCCGGAAAGAGTTTTTTTAATTTCTTGAATTTTTTAGCAATTTTTTTCGGAATTTCCTTCCAAGGGTCGAGTATGAACGGAATTCTGGTCAAAAAATTTTTTCACTCTTTCTCCGCCTATCTCGTCCCATTTTGGCAAAAAATAATGCCGGAAAAGGGTATTTTAATTTTTTGAGTTTTTTAGCTATTTGTTTCGGAATTTCCATCCACGGGTCGAGTATGAACGGAATTCTGGTGTAAAATTTTTCTCTCTCTTTCTCCGCCTATCTCATCCCATTTTGGCAAAAAATAATGCCGGAAAGGGGTTTTTTAATTTTTTGATTTTTTTTAT
Organism: Quercus berberidifolia; assembly: GCA_028535905.1. Classification (NCBI taxonomy): domain Eukaryota; kingdom Viridiplantae; phylum Streptophyta; class Magnoliopsida; order Fagales; family Fagaceae; genus Quercus; species Quercus berberidifolia. The sequence continues at coordinate 19,608,684 of JAPQVW010000008.1, forward strand.
ATTTTCTTCGGAATTTTCTTGCCCGGGTCGATTATGAACGGAATTCGGGTCTAAAATTTTTTTCTCTCCTTCTCTGCCTATCTCATCCCATTTTGCCTAAAAATAATGCTGGAAAGGGGTTTTTTGATTTTTTTTATATTTTTTTTGGAATTTTCTTGCCCGGGTCGATTATGAACGGAATTCGGGTCTAAAATTTTTTTCTCTACTTCTCCGCCTCTCTCATCCCATTTTGGCTAAAAATAATGCCGGAAAGAGTTTTTTTTAACTTCTTGAATTTTTTAGCTATTTTTTTCGGAATTTCCTTCCAAGGGTCGAGTATGAACGGAATTCTGGTCTAAAATTTTTTTCTTTCTTTCTCGGCCTATCTCATCCCATTTCGGCTAAAAATAATACCGAAAAGGGGGTTTTTAATTTCTTGAGTTTTTTAGCTATTTTTTTCGGAATTTCCATCCACGGGTCGGGTATGAACGGAATTCTGGTCTAAATTTTTTTTTTCTCTTTCTCCGCCTATCTCATCCCATTTTGACAAAAAATAATGCCGGAAAGGGGTTTTTTAATTTTTTGATTTTTTTTTATATTTTTTTCGGAATTTTCTTGCCCGGGTCGAGTATGAACGGAATATGGGTCTAAATTTTTTTTCTCACTTTCTCCGCCTATCTCATCCCATTTTGGCTAAAAATAATGCAGGAAAGGGTTTTTTTAATTTCTTGAATTTTTTAGCTTTTTTTTTTTTGGAATTTCCTTGCACGGGTCGTGTATGAACGGAATTCAGGAATAAATTTTTTTTTCTCATTCCTGCCCTCCCCCAACCCGTCTTGGTTAGACACAATGCCGGAATTAACTTTTTTGATTTTTTGAATTTTTTTACTATTTTTTATTTGGAATTTTCAAGCTCGGGTTGGGTAGGAACAGAATTCGGGAGTAGAATTTTTTTCTCTCTTTCTCGGCCTATCTCATCCCGTTTTGGCTAAAAATAATGCCAGAAATAGGTTTTTTAATTTTTTGATTTTTTTTAATTTTTTTCGGAATTTTCTTGCCCGAATCGAGTATGAACGGAATTCGGGTCTAAAATTTTTTTCTCTCTTTCTCCGCCTATCTCATCCCATTTTGGCTAAAAATAATGCCGGAAAGAGTTTTTTTAATTTCTTGAATTTTTTAGCAATTTTTTTCGGAATTTCCTTCCAAGGGTCGAGTATGAACGGAATTCTGGTCAAAAAAATTTTTCACTCTTTCTCCGCCTATCTCATCCCATTTTGGCAAAAAATAATGCCGGAAAAGGGTTTTTTAATTTTTTGAGTTTTTTAGCTATTTGTTTCGGAATTTCCATCCACGGGTCGAGTATGAACGGAATTCTGGTGTAAAATTTTTCTCTCTCTTTCTCCGCCTATCTCATCCCATTTTGGCAAAAAATAATGCCGGAAAGGGGTTTTTTAATTTTTTGATTTTTTTTTATATTTTTTTCGGAATTTTCTTGCCCGGGTCGATTATGAACGGAATTCGGGTCTAAAATTTTTCTCTCTCCTTCTCTGCCTATCTCATCCCATTTTGCCTAAAAATAATGCTGGAAAGGGGTTTTTTGATTTTTTTTAATTTTTTTCGGAATTTTCTTGCCCGAATCGAGTATGAACGGAATTCGGGTCTAAAATTTTTTTCTCTCTTTCTCCGCCTATCTCATCCCATTTTGGCTAAAAATAATGCCGGAAAGAGTTTTCTTAATTTCTTGAATTTTCTAGCAATTTTTTTCGGAATTTACTTCCAAGGATCGAGTATGAACGGAATTCGGGTCAAAACTTTTTTTCTCTCTTTCTCCGCCTATCTCATCCCATTTTGGCTAAAAATAATGCCGGAAAGAGTTTTTTTAATTTCTTGAATTTTTTAGCAATTTTTTTCGGAATTTCCTTCCAAGGATCGAGTATGAACGGAATTCGGGTCTAAAATTTTTTTTCTCTCTTTCTCCGCCTATCTCATCCCATTTTGGCTAAAAATAATGCCGGAAAGAGTTTTTTTAATTTCTAGAATTTTTTAGCAATTTTTTTCGGAATTTCCTTCCTCGGGTCGAGTATGAACGGAATTCTAGTCTAAAATTTTTTTCTCTCTTTCTCGGCCTATCTCATCCCATTTTGGCTAAAAATAATGCCGGAAAGGGGTTTTTTTAATTTTTTGAGTTTTTTAGGTATTTTTTTCGAAATTTCCATCCACGGGTCGAGTATGAACGGAATTCTGGCCTAAAATTTTTTTCTCTCTTTCTCCGCCTATCTCATCCCATTTTGGCAAAAAATAATGCCGGAAAGGGGATTTTTAATTTTTTGATTTTTTTTATATTTTTTTCGGAATTTTCTTGCCCGGTTCGATTATGAACGGAATTCGGGTCTAATATTTTTTTCTCTCCTTCTCCGCCTATCTCATCCCATTGGAAAGAGTTTTTTTTTAACTTGAATTTTTTAGCTATTTTTTTCGGAATTTCCTTCCAAGGGTCGAGTATGAACGGAATTCTGGTCTAAAATTTTGTTCACTCTTTCTCCGCCTATCTCATCCCATTTTGGCAAAAAATAATGCCGGAAAGGGGTTTTTTAATTTTTTGAGTTTTTTAGCTATTTTTTTCGGAATTTCCATCCACGGGTCGAGTATGAACGGAATTCTGGTCTAAAATTTTTCTCTCTCTTTCTCCGCCTATCTCATCCCATTTTGGCAAAAAATAATGCCGGAAAGGGGTTTTTTAATTTTTTAATTTTTTTTATATTTTTTTCGGAATTTTCCTGCCCGGGTCGATTATGAACGGAATTCGGGTCTAAAATTTTTTTCTCTCCTTCTCCGCCTATCTCATCCCATTTTGGCTAAAAATAATGCTGGAAAGGGGTTTTTTGATTTTTTTTATATTTTTTTTGGAATTTTCTTGCCCGGGTCGATTATGAACGGAATTCGGGTCTAAAATTTTTTTCTCTCCTTCTCCACCTATCTCATCCCATTTTGGCTAAAAATAATGCCGGAAAGAGTTTTTTTTAACTTCTTGAATTTTTTAGCTATTTTTTTCGGAATTTCCTTCCAAGGGTTGAGTATGAACGGAATTCTGGTCTAAAATTTTTTTCTTTCTTTCTCGGCCTATCTCATCCCATTTCGGCTAAAAATAATACCGAAAAGGGGGTTTTTAATTTCTTGAGTTTTTTAGCTATTTTTTTCGGAATTTCCATCCACGGGTCGAGTATGAACGGAATTCTGGTCTAAATTTTTTTTCTCTCTTTCTCCACCTATCTCATCCCATTTTGACAAAAAATAATGCCGGAAAGGGGTTTTTTAATTTTTTGATTTTTTTTTATATTTTTTTCGGAATTTTCTTGCCCGGGTCGAGTATGAACGGAATACGGGTCTAAAATTTTTTTCTCACTTTCTCCGCCTATCTCATCCCATTTTGGCTAAAAATAATGCAGGAAAGGGTTTTTTTAATTTCTTGAATTTTTTAGCTTTTTTTTTTTTGGAATTTCCTTGCACGGGTCGTGTATGAACGGAATTCAGGAATAAATTTTTTTTTCTCATTCCTGCCCTCCCCCAACCCGTTTTGGATAGAAACAATGCCGGAATTAACTTTTTTGATTTTTTGAATTTTTTTACTATTTTTTATTGGGAATTTTCAAGCTCGGGTTGGGTAGGAACAGAATTCGGGAGTAGAATTTTTTTTCTCTCTTTCTCGGCCTATCTCATCCCGTTTTGGCTAAAAATAATGCCAGAAATAGGTTTTTTAATTTTTTGATTTTTTTTAATTTTATTCGGAATTTTCTTGCCCGAATCGAGTATGAACGGAATTCGGGTCTAAAATTTTTTTCTCTCTTTCTCCGCCTATCTCATCCCATTTTGGCTAAAAATAATGCCGGAAAGAGTTTTTTTAATTTCTTGAATTTTTTAGCAATTTTTTTCGGAATTTCCTTCCTCGGGTCGAGTATGAACGGAATTCTGGTCAAAAATTTTTTTCACTCTTTCTCCGCCTATCTCATCCCATTTTGGCAAAAAATAATGCCGGAAAAGGGTTTTTTAATTTTTTGAGTTTTTTAGCTATTTGTTTCGGAATTTCCATCCACGGGTCGAGTATGAACGGAATTCTGGTGTAAAATTTTTCTCACTCTTTCTCCGCCTATCTCATCCCATTTTGGCAAAAAATAATGCCGGAAAGGGGTTTTTTAATTTTTTGAGTTTTTTAGCTATTTTTTTCGGAATTTCCATCCACGGGTCGAGTATGAACGGAATTCTGGTCTAAAATTTTTCTCTCTCTTTCTCCGCCTATCTCATCCCATTTTGGCAAAAAATAATGCCGGAAAGGGGTTTTTTAATTTTTTGATTTTTTTTATATTTTTTTCGGAATTTTCTTGCCCGGGTCGATTATGAACGGAATTCGGGTCTAAAATTTTTTTCTCTCCTTCTCCGCCTATCTCATCCCATTTTGGCTAAAAATAATGCTGGAAAGGGGTTTTTTGATTTTTTTTATATATTTTTTGGAATTTTCTTGCCCGGGTCGATTATGAACGGAATTCGGGTCTAAAATTTTTTTCTCTCCTTCTCCGCCTATCTCATCCCATTTTGGCTAAAAATAATGCCGGAAAGAGTTTTTTTTAACTTCTTGAATTTTTAAGCTATTTTTTTCGGAATTTCCTTCCAAGGGTCGAGTATGAACGGAATTCTGGTCTAAAATTTTTTTCTTTCTTTCTCGGCCTACCTCATCCCATTTCGGCTAAAAATAATACCGAAAAGGGGGTTTTTAATTTCTTGAGTTTTTTAGCTATTTTTTTCGGAATTTCCATCCACGGGTCGAGTATGAACGGAATTCTGGTCTAAATTTTTTTTCTCTCTTTCTCCACCTATCTCATCCCATTTTGACAAAAAATAATGCCGGAAAGGGGTTTTTTAATTTTTTGATTTTTTTTTATATTTTTTTCGGAATTTTCTTGCCCGGGTCGAGTATGAACGGAATACGGGTCTAAAATTTTTTTCTCACTTTCTCCGCCTATCTCATCCCATTTTGGCTAAAAATAATGCAGGAAAGGGTTTTTTTGTTTTCTTGAATTTTTTAGCTTTTTTTTTTTTGGAATTTCCTTGCACGGGTCGTGTATGAACGGAATTCAGGAATAAATTTTTTTTTCTCATTCCTGCCCTCCCCCAACCCGTTTTGGATAGAAACAATGCCGGAATTAACTTTTTTGATTTTTTGAATTTTTTTACTATTTTTTATTGGGAATTTTCAAGCTCGGGTTGGGTAGGAACAGAATTCGGGAGTAGAATTTTTTTTCTCTCTTTCTCGGCCTATCTCATCCCGTTTTGGCTAAAAATAATGCCAGAAATAGGTTTTTTAATTTTTTGATTTTTTTTAATTTTTTTCGGAATTTTCTTGCCCGAATCGAGTATGAACGGAATTCGGGTCTAAAATTTTTTTCTCTCTTTCTCCACCTATCTCATCCCATTTTGGCTGAAAATAATGCCGGAAAGAGTTTTTTTAATTTCTTGAATTTTTTAGCAATTTTTTTCGGAATTTCCTTCCAAGGGTCGAGTATGAACGGAATTCTGGTCAAAAAAATTTTTCACTCTTTCTCCGCCTATCTCGTCCCATTTTGGCAAAAAATAATGCCGGAAAAGGGTATTTTAATTTTTTGAGTTTTTTAGCTATTTGTTTCGGAATTTCCATCCACGGGTCGAGTATGAACGGAATTCTGGTGTAAAATTTTTCTCTCTCTTTCTCCGCCTATCTCATCCCATTTTGGCAAAAAATAATGCCGGAAAGGGGTTTTTTAATTTTTTGATTTTTTTTATATTTTTTTCGGAATTTTCTTGCCCGGGTCGATTATGAACGGAATTCGGGTCTAAAATTTTTTTCTCTCCTTCTCTGCCTATCTCATCCCATTTTGCCTAAAAATAATGCTGGAAAGGGGTTTTTTGATTTTTTTTATATTTTTTTTGGAATTTTCTTGCCCGGGTCGATTATGAACGGAATTCGGGTCTAAAATTTTTTTCTCTACTTCTCCGCCTCTCTCATCCCATTTTGGCTAAAAATAATGCCGGAAAGAGTTTTTTTTAACTTCTTGAATTTTTTAGCTATTTTTTTCGGAATTTCCTTCCAAGGGTCGAGTATGAACGGAATTCTGGTCTAAAATTTTTTTCTTTCTTTCTCGGCCTATCTCATCCCATTTCGGCTAAAAATAATACCGAAAAGGGGGTTTTTAATTTCTTGAGTTTTTTAGCTATTTTTTTCGGAATTTCCATCCACGGGTCGGGTATGAACGGAATTCTGGTCTAAATTTTTTTTTTCTCTTTCTCCGCCTATCTCATCCCATTTTGACAAAAAATAATGCCGGAAAGGGGTTTTTTAATTTTTTGATTTTTTTTTATATTTTTTTCGGAATTTTCTTACCGGGTCGAGTATGAACGGAATATGGGTCTAAATTTTTTTTCTCACTTTCTCCGCCTATCTCATCCCATTTTGGCTAAAAATAATGCAGGAAAGGGTTTTTTTAATTTCTTGAATTTTTTAGCTTTTTTTTTTTTGGAATTTCCTTGCACGGGTCGTGTATGAACGGAATTCAGGAATAAATTTTTTTTTCTCATTCCTGCCCTCCCCCAACCCGTCTTGGTTAGAAACAATGCCGGAATTAACTTTTTTGATTTTTTGAATTTTTTTACTATTTTTTATTTGGAATTTTCAAGCTCGGGTTGGGTAGGAACAGAATTCGGGAGTAGAATTTTTTTCTCTCTTTCTCGGCCTATCTCATCCCGTTTTGGCTAAAAATAATGCCAGAAATAGGTTTTTTAATTTTTTGATTTTTTTTAATTTTTTTCGGAATTTTCTTGCCCGAATCGAGTATGAACGGAATTCGGGTCTAAAATTTTTTTCTCTCTTTCTCCGCCTATCTCATCCCATTTTGGCTAAAAATAATGCCGGAAAGAGTTTTTTTAATTTCTTGAATTTTTTAGCAATTTTTTTCGGAATTTCCTTCCAAGCGTCGAGTATGAACGGAATTCTGGTCAAAAAAATTTTTCACTCTTTCTCCGCCTATCTCATCCCATTTTGGCAAAAAATAATGCCGGAAAAGGGTTTTTTAATTTTTTGAGTTTTTTAGCTATTTGTTTCGGAATTTCCATCCACGGGTCGAGTATGAACGGAATTCTGGTGTAAAATTTTTCTCTCTCTTTCTCCGCCTATCTCATCCCATTTTGGCAAAAAATAATGCCGGAAAGGGGTTTTTTAATTTTTTGATTTTTTTTATATTTTTTTCGGAATTTTCTTGCCCGGGTCGATTATGAACGGAATTCGGGTCTAAAATTTTTCTCTCTCCTTCTCTGCCTATCTCATCCCATTTTGCCTAAAAATAATGCTGGAAAGGGGTTTTTTGATTTTTTTTTATATTTTTTTTGGAATTTTCTTGCCCGGGTCGATTATGAACGGAATTCGGGTCTAAAATTTTTTTCTCTGCTTCTCCGCCTCTCTCATCCCATTTTGGCTAAAACTAATGCCGGAAAGAGTTTTTTTTAACTTCTTGAATTTTTTAGCTATTTTTTTCGGAATTTCCTTCCAAGGGTCGAGTATGAACGGAATTCTGGTCTAAAATTTTTTTCTTTCTTTCTCGGCCTATCTCATCCCATTTCGGCTAAAAATAATACCGAAAAGGGGGTTTTTAATTTCTTGAGTTTTTATTGCTATTTTTTTCGGAATTTCCATCCACGGGTCGAGTATGAACGGAATTCTGGTCTAAATTTTTTTTTTCTCTTTCTCCGCCTATCTCATCCCATTTTGACAAAAAATAATGCCGGAAAGGGGTTTTTTAATTTTTTGATTTTTTTTTTATATTTTTTTCGGAATTTTCTTGCCCGGGTCGAGTATGAACGGAATATGGGTCTAAATTTTTTTTCTCACTTTCTCCGCCTATCTCATCCCATTTTGGCTAAAAATAATGCAGGAAAGGGTTTTTTTAATTTCTTGAATTTTTTAGCTTTTTTTTTTTTGGAATTTCCTTGCACGGGTCGTGTATGAACGGAATTCAGGAATAAATTTTTTTTTCTCATTCCTGCCCTCCCCCAACCCGTCTTGGTTAGAAACAATGCCGGAATTAACTTTTTTGATTTTTTGAATTTTTTTACTATTTTTTATTTGGAATTTTCAAGCTCGGGTTGGGTAGGAACAGAATTCGGGAGTAGAATTTTTTTCTCTCTTTCTCGGCCTATCTCATCCCGTTTTGGCTAAAAATAATGCCAGAAATAGGTTTTTTAATTTTTTGATTTTTTTTAATTTTTTTCGGAATTTTCTTGCCCGAATCGAGTATGAACGGAATTCGGGTCTAAAATTTTTTTCTCTCTTTCTCCGCCTATCTCATCCCATTTTGGCTAAAAATAATGCCGGAAAGAGTTTTTTTAATTTCTTGAATTTTTTAGCAATTTTTTTCGGAATTTCCTTCCAAGGGTCGAGTATGAACGGAATTCTGGTCTAAAATTTTTTTCTTTCTTTCTCGGCCGATCTCATCCCATTTCGGCTAAAAATAATGCCGGAAAGGGGTTTTTTAATTTTTTGAGTTTTTTAGCTATTTTTTTCGGAATTTCCATCCACGGGTCGAGTATGAACGGAATTCTGGTCTAAAATTTTTTTCTCTCTTACTCCGCCTATCTCATCCCATTTTGGCAAAAAATAATGCCGGAAAGGGGTTTTTTAATTTTTTGATTTTTTTTATATTTTTTTCGGAATTTTCTTGCCCGGGTCGATTATGAACGGAATTCGGGTCTAAAATTTTTTTCTCTCCTTCTCTGCCTATCTCATCCCATTTTGGCTAAAAATAATGCCGGAAAGGGGTTTTTTAATTTTTTGATTTTTTTAATATTTTTTTCGGAATTTTCTTGCCCGAGTCGATTATGAACGGAGTTCGGGTCTAAAAATTTTTTCCCTCCTTCTCCGCCTATCTCATCCCATTTTGGCTAAAAATAATGCCGGAAAGAGTTTTTTTTAACTTCTTGAATTTTTTAGCTATTTTTTTTCGGAATTTCCTTCCAAGGGTCGAGTATGAACGGAATTCTGGTCTAAATTTTTTTTCTTTCTTTCTCGGCCTATCTCATCCCATTTCGGCTAAAAATCATGCCGGAAAGGGGTTTTTTAATTTTTTGAGTTTTTTAGCTATTTTTTTCGGAATTTCCATCCACGGGTCGAGTATGAACGGAATTCTGGTCTAAATTTTTTTTCTCTCTTTCTCCACCTATCTCATCCCATTCTGGCAAAAAATAATGCCGGAAAGGGGTTTTTTAATTTTTTGATTTTTTTTATATTTTTTTCGAAATTTTCTTGCCCGGGTCGAGTATGAACGGAATACGTGTCTAAATTTTTTTTCTCTCTTTCTCCGCCTATCTCATCCCATTTTGGCTAAAAATAATGCAGGAAAGGGTTTTTTTAATTTCTTGAATTTTTTAGCTTTTTTTTTTTGGAATTTCCTTGCACGGGTCGTGTATGAACGGAATTCAGGAATAAATTTTTTTTTCTCATTCCTGCCCTCCCCCAACCCGTTTTGGATAGAAACAATGCCGGACTTAACTTTTTTGATTTTTTGAATTTTTTTACTATTTTTTATTGGGAATTTTCAAGCTCGGGTTGGGTAGGAACAGAATTCGGGAGTAGAATTTTTTTTCTCTCTTTCTTGGCCTATCTCATCCCGTTTTGGCTAAAAATAATGCCAGAAATAGGTTTTTTAATTTTTTGATTTTTTTTAATTTTTTTCGGAATTTTCTTGCCCGAATCGAGTATGAACGGAATTCGGGTCTAAAATTTTTTTCTCTCTTTCTCCGCATATCTCATCCCATTTTGGCTAAAAATAATGCCGGAAAGAGTTTTTTTAATTTCTTGAATTTTTTAGCAATTTTTTTCGGAATTTCCTTCCTCGGGTCGAGTATGAACGGAATTCTAGTCTAAAATTTTTTTCTCTCTTTCTCGGCCTATCACATCCCATTTTGGCTAAAAATAATGCCGGAAAGGGGTTTTTTTAATTTTTTGAGTTTTTTAGGTATTTTTTTCGAAATTTCCGTCCACGGGTCGAGTATGAACGGAATTCTGGCCTAAAATTTTTTTCTCTCTTTCTCCGCCTATCTCATCCCATTTTGGCAAAAAATAATGCCGGAAAGGGGATTTTTAATTTTTTGATTTTTTTTATATTTTTTTCGGAATTTTCTTGCTCGGTTCGATTATGAACGGAATTCGGGTCTAAAATTTTTTTCTCTCCTTCTCCGCCTATCTCATCCCATTGGAAAGAGTTTTTTTTTAACTTGAATTTTTTAGCTATTTTTTTCGGAATTTCCTTCCAAGGGTCGAGTATGAACGGAATTCTGGTCTAAAATTTTGTTCACTCTTTCTCCGCCTATCTCATCCCATTTTGGCAAAAAATAATGCCGGAAAGGGGTTTTTTAATTTTTTGAGTTTTTTAGCTATTTTTTTCGGAATTTCCATCCACGGGTCGAGTATGAACGGAATTCTGGTCTAAAATTTTTCTCTCTCTTTCTCCGCCTATCTCATCCCATTTTGGCAAAAAATAATGCCGGAAAGGGGTTTTTTAATTTTTTGATTTTTTTTATATTTTTTTCGGAATTTTCTTGCCCGGGTCGATTATGAACGGAATTCGGGTCTAAAATTTTTTTCTCTCCTTCTCCGCCTATCTCATCCCATTTTGGCTAAAAATAATGCTGGAAAGGGGTTTTTTGATTTTTTTTATATTTTTTTTGGAATTTTCTTGCCCGGGTCGATTATGAACGGAATTCGGGTCTAAAATTTTTTTCTCTCCTTCTCCGCCTATCTCATCCCATTTTGGCTAAAAATAATGCCGGAAAGAGTTTTTTTTAACTTCTTGAATTTTTTAGCTATTTTTTTCGGAATTTCCTTCCAAGGGTCGAGTATGAACGGAATTCTGGTCTAAAATTTTTTTCTATCTTTCTCTGCCTATCTCATCCCATTTCGGCTAAAAATAATACCGAAAAGGGGGTTTTTAATTTCTTGAGTTTTTTAGCTATTTTTTTCGGAATTTCCATCCACGGGTCGAGTATGAACGGAATTCTGGTCTAAATTTTTTTTCTCTCTTTCTCCACCTATCTCATCCCATTTTGACAAAAAATAATGCCGGAAAGGGGTTTTTTAATTTTTTGATTTTTTTTTATATTTTTTTCGGAATTTTCTTGCCCGGGTCGAGTATGAACGGAATACGGGTCTAAAATTTTTTTCTCACTTTCTCCGCCTATCTCATCCCATTTTGGCTAAAAATAATGCAGGAAAGGGTTTTTTTGTTTTCTTGAATTTTTTAGCTTTTTTTTTTTTGGAATTTCCTTGCACGGGTCGTGTATGAACGGAATTCAGGAATAAATTTTTTTTTCTCATTCCTGCCCTCCCCCAACCCGTCTTGGTTAGAAACAATGCCGGAATTAACTTTTTTGATTTTTTGAATTTTTTTACTATTTTTTATTTGGAATTTTCAAGCTCGGGTTGGGTAGGAACAGAATTCGGGAGTAGAATTTTTTTTTCTCTTTCTCGGCCTATCTCATCCCGTTTTGGCTAAAAATAATGCCAGAAATAGGTTTTTTAATTTTTTGATTTTTTTTAATTTTTTTCGGAATTTTCTTGCCCGAATCGAGTATGAACGGAATTCGGGTCTAAAATTTTTTTCTCTCTTTCTCCGCCTATCTCATCCCATTTTGGCTAAAAATAATGCCGGAAAGAGTTTTCTTAATTTCTTGAATTTTCTAGCAATTTTTTTCGGAATTTACTTCCAAGGATCGAGTATGAACGGAATTCGGGTCTAAACTTTTTTTCTCTCTTTCTCCGCCTATCTCATCCCATTTTGGCTAAAAATAATGCCGGAAAGAGTTTTTTTAATTTCTTGAATTTTTTAGCAATTTTTTTCGGAATTTCCTTCCAAGGATCGAGTATGAACGGAATTCGGGTCTAAAATTTTTTTTCTCTCTTTCTCCGCCTATCTCATCCCATTTTGGCTAAAAATAATGCCGGAAAGAGTTTTTTTAATTTCTTGAATTTTTTAGCAATTTTTTTCGGAATTTCCTTCCTCGGGTCGTGTATGAACGGAATTCTAGTCTAAAATTTTTTTCTCTCTTTCTCGGCCTATCTCATCCCATTTTGGCTAAAAATAATGCCGGAAAGGGGTTTTTTTCATTTTTTGAGTTTTTAGGTATTTTTTTCGAAATTTCCATCCACGGGTCGAGTATGAACGGAATTCTGGCCTAAAATTTTTTTCTCTCTTTCTCCGCCTATCTCATCCCATTTTGGCAAAAAATAATGCCGGAAAGGGGATTTTTAATTTTTTGATTTTTTTTATATTTTTTTCGGAATTTTCTTGCCCGGGTCGATTATGAACGGAATTCGGGTGTAAAATTTTTTTCTCTCCTTCTCCGCCTATCTCATCCCATTTTGGCTAAAAATAACGCCGGAAAGGGGTTTTTTAATTTTTTGATTTTCTTTATATTTTTTTCGGAATTTTCTTGCCTGGGTCGATTATGAACGGAATTCGGGTCTAAAATTTTTTTCTCTCCTTCACCGCCTATCTCATCCCATTGGAAATAGTTTTTTTTTAACTTGAATTTTTTAGCTATTTTTTTCGGAATTTCCTTCCAAGGGTCGAGTATGAACGGAATTCTGGTCTAAAATTTTTTTCTCTCTTTCTCCGCCTATCTCATCCCATTTGGGAAAAAAATAATGCCAGAAAGGGGTTTTTTAATTTTTTGAGTTTTTTAGCTATTTTTTTCGGAATTTCCATCCACGGGTCGAGTATGAACGGAATTCTGGTCTAAAATTTTTCTCTCTCTTTCTCCGCCTATCTCATCCCATTTTGGCAAAAAATAATGCCGGAAAGGGGTTTTTTAATTTTTTGATTTTTTTTTATATTTTTTTCGGAATTTTCTTGCCCGGGTCGATTATGAACGGAATTCGGGTCTAAAATTTTTTTCTCTCCTTCTCCGCCTTTCTCATCCCATTTTGGCTAAAAATAATGCTGGAAAGGGGTTTTTTGATTTTTTTTATATTTTTTTTGGAATTTTCTTGCCCGGGTCGATTATGAACGGAATTCGGGTCTAAAATTTTTTTCTCTCCTTCTCCGCCTATCTCATCCCATTTTGGCTAAAAATAATGCCGGAAAGAGTTTTTTTTAACTTCTTGAATTTTTTAGCTATTTTTTTCGGAATTTCCTTCCAAGGGTCGAGTATGAACGGAATTCTGGTCTAAAATTTTTTTCTTTCTTTCTCGGCCGATCTCATCCCATTTCGGCTAAAAATAATGCCGGAAAGGGGTTTTTTAATTTCTTGAGTTTTTTAGCTATTTTTTTCGGAATTTCCATCCACGGGTCGAGTATGAACGGAATTCTGGTCTAAAATTTTTTTCTCTCTTACTCCGCCTATCTCATCCCATTTTGGCAAAAAATAATGCCGGAAAGGGGTTTTTTAATTTTTTGATTTTTTTTATATTTTTTTCGGAATTTTCTTGCCCGGGTCGATTATGAACGGAATTCAGGTCTAAAATTTTTTTCTCTCCTTCTCTGCCTATCTCATCCCATTTTGGCTAAAAATAATGCCGGAAAGGGGTTTTTTAATTTTTTGATTTTTTTAATATTTTTTTCGGAATTTTCTTGCCCGAGTCGATTATGAACGGAGTTCGGGTCTAAAAAATTTTTCCCTCCTTCTCCGCCTATCTCATCCCATTTTGGCTAAAAATAATGCCGGAAAGAGTTTTTTTTAACTTCTTGAATTTTTTAGCTATTTTTTTTCGGAATTTCCTTCCAAGGGTCGAGTATGAACGGAATTCTGGTCTAAATTTTTTTTCTTTCTTTCTCGGCCTATCTCATCCCATTTCGGCTAAAAATCATGCCGGAAAGGGGTTTTTTAATTTTTTGAGTTTTTTAGCTATTTGTTTCGGAATTTCCATCCACGGGTCGAGTATGAACGGAATTCTGGTCTAAATTTTTTTTCTCTCTTTCTCCACCTATCTCATCCCATTCTGGCAAAAAATAATGCCGGAAAGGGGTTTTTTAATTTTTTGATTTTTTTTATATTTTTTTCGAAATTTTCTTGCCCGGGTCGAGTATGAACGGAATACGTGTCTAAATTTTTTTTCTCTCTTTCTCCGCCTATCTCATCCCATTTTGGCTAAAAATAATGCAGGAAAGGGTTTTTTTAATTTCTTGAATTTTTTAGCTTTTTTTTTTTTGGAATTTCCTTGCACGGGTCGTGTATGAACGGAATTCAGGAATAAATTTTTTTTTCTCATTCCTGCCCTCCCCCAACCCGTTTTGGATAGAAACAATGCCGGAATTAACTTTTTTGATTTTTTGAATTTTTTTACTATTTTTTATTGGGAATTTTCAAGCTCGGGTTGGGTAGGAACAGAATTCGGGAGTAGAATTTTTTTTCTCTCTTTCTTGGCCTATCTCATCCCGTTTTGGCTAAAAATAATGCCAGAAATAGGTTTTTTAATTTTTTGATTTTTTTTAATTTTTTTCGGAATTTTCTTGCCCGAATCGAGTATGAACGGAATTCGGGTCTAAAATTTTTTTCTCTCTTTCTCCGCATATCTCATCCCATTTTGGCTAAAAATAATGCCGGAAAGAGTTTTTTTAATTTCTTGAATTTTTTAGCAATTTTTTTCGGAATTTCCTTCCTCGGGTCGAGTATGAACGGAATTCTAGTCTAAAATTTTTTTCTCTCTTTCTCGGCCTATCACATCCCATTTTGGCTAAAAATAATGCCGGAAAGGGGTTTTTTTAATTTTTTGAGTTTTTTAGGTATTTTTTTCGAAATTTCCGTCCACGGGTCGAGTATGAACGGAATTCTGGCCTAAAATTTTTTTCTCTCTTTCTCCGCCTATCTCATCCCATTTTGGCAAAAAATAATGCCGGAAAGGGGATTTGTAATTTTTTGATTTTTTTTATATTTTTTTCGGAATTTTCTTGCCCGGTTCGATTATGAACGGAATTCGGGTCTAAAATTTTTTTCTCTCCTTCTCCGCCTATCTCATCCCATTGGAAAGAGTTTTTTTTTAACTTGAATTTTTTAGCTATTTTTTTCGGAATTTCCTTCCAAGGGTCGAGTATGAACGGAATTCTGGTCTAAAATTTTGTTCACTCTTTCTCCGCCTATCTCATCCCATTTTGGCAAAAAATAATGCCGGAAAGGGGTTTTTTAATTTTTTGAGTTTTTTAGCTATTTTTTTCGGAATTTCCATCCACGGGTCGAGTATGAACGGAATTCTGGTCTAAAATTTTTCTCTCTCTTTCTCCGCCTATCTCATCCCATTTTGGCAAAAAATAATGCCGGAAAGGGGTTTTTTAATTTTTTGATTTTTTTTATATTTTTTTCGGAATTTTCTTGCCCGGGTCGATTATGAACGGAATTCGGGTCTAAAATTTTTTTCTCTCCTTCTCCGCCTATCTCATCCCATTTTGGCTAAAAATAATGCTGGAAAGGGGTTTTTTGATTTTTTTTATATTTTTTTTGGAATTTTCTTGCCCGGGTCGATTATGAACGGAATTCAGGTCTAAAATTTTTTTCTCTCCTTCTCCGCCTATCTCATCCCATTTTGGCTAAAAATAATGCCGGAAAGAGTTTTTTTTAACTTCTTGAATTTTTTAGCTATTTTTTTCGGAATTTCCTTCCAAGGGTCGAGTATGAACGGAATTCTGGTCTAAAATTTTTTTCTTTCTTTCTCGGCCTATCTCATCCCCTTTCGGCTAAAAATAATACCGAAAAGGGGGTTTTTAATTTCTTGAGTTTTTTAGCTATTTTTTTCGGAATTTCCATCCACGGGTCGAGTATGAACGGAATTCTGGTCTAAATTTTTTTTCTCTCTTTCTCCACCTATCTCATCCCATTTTGACAAAAAATAATGCCGGAAAGGGGTTTTTTAATTTTTTGATTTTTTTTATATTTTTTTCGGAATTTTCTTGCCCGGGTCGAGTATGAACGGAATACGGGTCTAAAATTTTTTTCTCACTTTCTCCGCCTATCTCATCCCATTTTGGCTAAAAATAATGCAGAAAAGGGTTTTTTTAATTTCTTGAATTTTTTAGCTTTTTTTTTTTTTGGAATTTCCTTGCACGGGTCGTGTATGAACGGAATTCAGGAATAAATTTTTTTTTCTCATTCCTGCCCTCCCCCAACCCGTCTTGGTTAGAAACAATGCCGGAATTAACTTTTTTGATTTTTTGAATTTTTTTACTATTTTTTATTTGGAATTTTCAAGCTCGGGTTGGGTAGGAACAGAATTCGGGAGTAGAATTTTTTTCTCTCTTTCTCGGCCTATCGCATCCCGTTTTGGCTAAAAATAATGCCAGAAATAGGTTTTTTAATTTTTTGATTTTTTTTAATTTTTTTCGGAATTTTCTTGCCCGAATCGAGTATGAACGGAATTCGGGTCTAAAATTTTTTTCTCTCTTTCTCCGCCTATCTCATCCCATTTTGGCTAAAAATAATGCCGGAAAGAGTTTTCTTAATTTCTTGAATTTTCTAGCAATTTTTTTCGGAATTTACTTCCAAGGATCGAGTATGAACGGAATTCGGGTCTAAACTTTTTTTCTCTCTTTCTCCGCCTATCTCATCCCATTTTGGCTAAAAATAATGCCGGAAAGAGTTTTTTTAATTTCTTGAATTTTTTAGCAATTTTTTTCGGAATTTCCTTCCAAGGATCGAGTATGAACGGAATTCGGGTCTAAAATTTTTTTTCTCTCTTTCTCCGCCTATCTCATCCCATTTTGGCTAAAAATAATGCCGGAAAGAGTTTTTTTAATTTCTTGAATTTTTTAGCAATTTTTTTCGGAATTTCCTTCCTCGGGTCGTGTATGAACGGAATTCTAGTCTAAAATTTTTTTCTCTCTTTCTCGGCCTATCTCATCCCATTTTGGCTAAAAATAATGCCGGAAAGGGGTTTTTTTAATTTTTTGAGTTTTTAGGTATTTTTTTCGAAATTTCCATCCACGGGTCGAGTATGAACGGAATTCTGGCCTAAAATTTTTTTCTCTCTTTCTCCGCCTATCTCATCCCATTTTGGCAAAAAATAATGCCGGAAAGGGGATTTTTAATTTTTTGATTTTTTTTATATTTTTTTCGGAATTTTCTTGCCCGGGTCGATTATGAACGGAATTCGGGTCTAAAATTTTTTTCTCTCCTTCTCCGCCTATCTCATCCCATTTTGGCTAAAAATAACGCCGGAAAGGGGTTTTTTAATTTTTTGATTTTTTTTATATTTTTTTCGGAATTTTCTTGCCTGGGTCGATTATGAACGGAATTCGGGTCTAAAATTTTTTTCTCTCCTTCACCGCCTATCTCATCCCATTGGAAATAGTTTTTTTTTAACTTGAATTTTTTAGCTATTTTTTTCGGAATTTCCTTCCAAGGGTCGAGTATGAACGGAATTCTGGTCTAAAATTTTTTTCTCTCTTTCTCCGCCTATCTCATCCCATTTGGGCAAAAAATAATGCCAGAAAGGGGTTTTTTAATTTTTTGAGTTTTTTAGCTATTTTTTTCGAAATTTCCATCCGCGGGTCGAGTATGAACGGAATTCTGGTCTAAAATTTTTCTCTCTCTTTCTCCGCCTATCTCATCCCATTTTGGCAAAAAATAATGCCGGAAAGGGGTTTTTTAATTTTTTGATTTTTTTTTATATTTTTTTCGTAATTTTCTTGCCCGGGTCGATTATGAACGGAATTCGGGTCTAAATTTTTTTTCTCTCCTTCTCCGCCTTTCTCATCCCATTTTGGCTAAAAATAATGCTGGAAAGGGGTTTTTTTATTTTTTTTATATTTTTTTTGGAATTTTCTTGCCCGGGTCGATTATGAACGGAATTCGGGTCTAAAATTTTTTTCTCTCCTTCTCCGCCTATCTCATCCCATTTTGGCTAAAAATAATGCCGGAAAGAGTTTTTTTTAACTTCTTGAATTTTTTAGCTATTTTTTTCGGAATTTCCTTCCAAGGGTCGAGTATGAACGGAATTCTGGTCTAAAATTTTTTTCTTTCTTTCTCGGCCTATCTCATCCCATTTCGGCTAAAAATAATACCGAAAAGGGGGTTTTTAATTTCTTGAGTTTTTTAGCTATTTTTTTCGGAATTTCCATCCACGGGTCGAGTATGAACGGAATTCTGGTCTAAATTTTTTTTCTCTCTTTCTCCACCTATCTCATCCCATTTTGACAAAAAATAATGCCGGAAAGGGGTTTTTTAATTTTTTGATTTTTTTTTATATTTTTTTCGGAATTTTCTTGCCCGGGTCGAGTATGAACGGAACACGGGTCTAAAATTTTTTTCTCACTTTCTCCGCCTATCTCATCCCATTTTGGCTAAAAATAATGCAGAAAAGGGTTTTTTTAATTTCTTGAATTTTTTAGCTTTTTTTTTTTTTGGAATTTCCTTGCACGGGTCGTGTATGAACGGAATTCAGGAATAAATTTTTTTTTCTCATTCCTGCCCTCCCCCAACCCGTCTTGGTTAGAAACAATGCCGGAATTAACTTTTTTGATTTTTTGAATTTTTTTACTATTTTTTATTTGGAATTTTCAAGCTCGGGTTGGGTAGGAACAGAATTCGGGAGTAGAATTTTTTTCTCTCTTTCTCGGCCTATCTCATCCCGTTTTGGCTAAAAATAATGCCAGAGATAGGTTTTTTAATTTTTTGATTTTTTTTAATTTTTTTCGGAATTTTCTTGCCCGAATCGAGTATGAACGGAATTCGGGTCTAAATTTTTTTTCTCTCTTTCTCCGCCTATCTCATCCCATTTTGGCTAAAAATAATGCCGGAAAGAGTTTTCTTAATTTCTTGAATTTTCTAGCAATTTTTTTCGGAATTTACTTCCAAGGATCGAGTATGAACGGAATTCGGGTCTAAACTTTTTTTCTCTCTTTCTCCGCCTATCTCATCCCATTTTGGCTAAAAATAATGCCGGAAAGAGTTTTTTTAATTTCTTGAATTTTTTAGCAATTTTTTTCGGAATTTCCTTCCAAGGATCGAGTATGAACGGAATTCGGGTCTAAAATTTTTTTTCTCTCTTTCTCCGCCTATCTCATCCCATTTTGGCTAAAAATAATGCCGGAAAGAGTTTTTTTAATTTCTTGAATTTTTTAGCAATTTTTTTCGGAATTTCCTTCCTCGGGTCGTGTATGAACGGAATTCTAGTCTAAAATTTTTTTCTCTCTTTCTCGGCCTATCTCATCCCATTTTGGCTAAAAATAATGCCGGAAAGGGGTTTTTTTAATTTTTTGAGTTTTTAGGTATTTTTTTCGAAATTTCCATCCACGGGTCGAGTATGAACGGAATTCTGGCCTAAAATTTTTTTCTCTCTTTCTCCGCCTATCTCATCCCATTTTGGCAAAAAATAATGCCGGAAAGGGGATTTTTAATTTTTTGATTTTTTTTATATTTTTTTCGGAATTTTCTTGCCCGGGTCGATTATGAACGGAATTCGGGTCTAAAATTTTTTTCTCTCCTTCTCCGCCTATCTCATCCCATTTTGGCTAAAAATAACGCCGGAAAGGGGTTTTTTAATTTTTTGATTTTTTTTATATTTTTTTCGGAATTTTCTTGCCTGGGTCGATTATGAACGGAATTCGGGTCTAAAATTTTTTTCTCTCCTTCACCGCCTATCTCATCCCATTGGAAATAGTTTTTTTTTAACTTGAATTTTTTAGCTATTTTTTTCGGAATTTCCTTCCAAGGGTCGAGTATGAACGGAATTCTGGTCTAAAATTTTTCCCTCTCTTTCTCCGCCTATCTCATCCCATTTTGGCAAAAAATAATGCCGGAAAGGGGTTTTTTAATTTTTTGATTTTTTTTTATATTTTTTTCGGAATTTTCTTGCCCGGGTCGATTATGAACGGAATTCGGGTCTAAAATTTTTTTCTCTCCTTCTCCGCCTTTCTCATCCCATTTTGGCTAAAAATAATGCTGGAAAGGGGTTTTTTGATTTTTTTTATATTTTTTTTGGAATTTTCTTGCCCGGGTCGATTATGAACGGAATTCGGGTCTAAAATTTTTTTCTCTCCTTCTCCGCCTATCTCATCCCATTTTGGCTAAAAATAATGCCGGAAAGAGTTTTTTTTAACTTCTTGAATTTTTTAGCTATTTTTTTCGGAATTTCCTTCCAAGGGTCGAGTATGAACGGAATTCTGGTCTAAAATTTTTTTCTTTCTTTCTCGGCCGATCTCATCCCATTTCGGCAAAAAATAATGCCGGAAAGGGGTTTTTTAATTTCTTGAGTTTTTTAGCTATTTTTTTCGGAATTTCCATCCACGGGTCGAGTATGAACGGAATTCTAGTCTAAAATTTTTTTCTCTCTTACTCCGCCTATCTCATCCCATTTTGGCAAAAAATAATGCCGGAAAGGGGTTTTTTAATTTTTTGATTTTTTTTATATTTTTTTCGGAATTTTCTTGCCCGGGTCGATTATGAACGGAATTCGGGTCTAAAATTTTTTTCTCTCCTTCTCTGCCTATCTCATCCCATTTTGGCTAAAAATAATGCCGGAAAGGGGTTTTTTAATTTTTTGATTTTTTTAATATTTTTTTCGGAATTTTCTTGCCCGAGTCGATTATGAACGGAGTTCGGGTCTAAAAATTTTTTCCCTCCTTCTCCGCCTATCTCATCCCATTTTGGCTAAAAATAATGCCGGAAAGAGTTTTTTTTAACTTCTTGAATTTTTTAGCTATTTTTTTTCGGAATTTCCTTCCAAGGGTCGAGTATGAACGGAATTCTGGTCTAAATTTTTTTTCTTTCTTTCTCGGCCTATCTCATCCCATTTCGGCTAAAAATCATGCCGGAAAGGGGTTTTTTAATTTTTTGAGTTTTTTAGCTATTTTTTTCGGAATTTCCATCCACGGGTCGAGTATGAACGGAATTCTGGTCTAAATTTTTTTTCTCTCTTTCTCCACCTATCTCATCCCATTCTGGCAAAAAATAATGCCGGAAAGGGGTTTTTTAATTTTTTGATTTTTTTTATATTTTTTTCGAAATTTTCTTGCCCGGGTCGAGTATGAACGGAATACGTGTCTAAATTTTTTTTCTCTCTTTCTCCGCCTATCTCATCCCATTTTGGCTAAAAATAATGCAGGAAAGGGTTTTTTTAATTTCTTGAATTTTTTAGCTTTTTTTTTTTTGGAATTTCCTTGCACGGGTCGTGTATGAACAGAATTCAGGAATAAATTTTTTTTTCTCATTCCTGCCCTCCCCCAACCCGTTTTGGATAGAAACAATGCCGGAATTAACTTTTTTGATTTTTTGAATTTTTTTACTATTTTTTATTGGGAATTTTCAAGCTCGGGTTGGGTAGGAACAGAATTCGGGAGTAGAATTTTTTTTCTCTCTTTCTTGGCCTATCTCATCCCGTTTTGGCTAAAAATAATGCCAGAAATAGGTTTTTTAATTTTTTGATTTTTTTTAATTTTTTTCGGAATTTTCTTGCCCGAATCGAGTATGAACGGAATTCGGGTCTAAAATTTTTTTCTCTCTTTCTCCGCATATCTCATCCCATTTTGGCTAAAAATAATGCCGGAAAGAGTTTTTTTAATTTCTTGAATTTTTTAGCAATTTTTTTCGGAATTTCCTTCCTCGGGTCGAGTATGAACGGAATTCTAGTCTAAAATTTTTTTCCCTCTTTCTCGGCCTATCACATCCCATTTTGGCTAAAAATAATGCCGGAAAGGGGTTTTTTTAATTTTTTGAGTTTTTTAGGTATTTTTTTCGAAATTTCCGTCCACGGGTCGAGTATGAACGGAATTCTGGCCTAAAATTTTTTTCTCTCTTTCTCCGCCTATCTCATCCCATTTTGGCAAAAAATAATGCCGGAAAGGGGATTTTTAATTTTTTGATTTTTTTTATATTTTTTTCGGAATTTTCTTGCCCGGTTCGATTATGAACGGAATTCGGGTCTAAAATTTTTTTCTCTCCTTCTCCGCCTATCTCATCCCATTGGAAAGAGTTTTTTTTTAACTTGAATTTTTTAGCTATTTTTTTCGGAATTTCCTTCCAAGGGTCGAGTATGAACGGAATTCTGGTCTAAAATTTTGTTCACTCTTTCTCCGCCTATCTCATCCCATTTTGGCAAAAAATAATGCCGGAAAGGGGTTTTTTAATTTTTTGAGTTTTTTAGCTATTTTTTTCGGAATTTCCATCCACGGGTCGAGTATGAACGGAATTCTGGTTTAAAATTTTTCTCTCTCTTTCTCCGCCTATCTCATCCCATTTTGGCAAAAAATAATGCCGGAAAGGGGTTTTTTAATTTTTTGATTTTTTTTATATTTTTTTCGGAATTTTCTTGCCCGGGTCGATTATGAACGGAATTCGGGTCTAAAATTTTTTTCTCTCCTTCTCCGCCTATCTCATCCCATTTTGGCTAAAAATAATGCTGGAAAGGGGTTTTTTGATTTTTTTTATATTTTTTTTGGAATTTTCTTGCCCGGGTCGATTATGAACGGAATTCGGGTCTAAAATTTTTTTCTCTCCTTCTCCGCCTATCTCATCCCATTTTGGCTAAAAATAATGCCGGAAAGAGTTTTTTTTAACTTCTTGAATTTTTTAGCTATTTTTTTCGGAATTTCCTTCCAAGGGTCGAGTATGAACGGAATTCTGGTCTAAAATTTTTTTCTTTCTTTCTCGGCCTATCTCATCCCATTTCGGCTAAAAATAATACCGAAAAGGGGGTTTTTAATTTCTTGAGTTTTTTAGCTATTTTTTTCGGAATTTCCATCCACGGGTCGAGTATGAACGGAATTCTGGTCTAAATTTTTTTTCTCTCTTTCTCCACCTATCTCATCCCATTTTGACAAAAAATAATGCCGGAAAGGGGTTTTTTAATTTTTTGATTTTTTTTTATATTTTTTTCGGAATTTTCTTGCCCGGGTCGAGTATGAACGGAATACGGGTCTAAAATTTTTTTCTCACTTTCTCCGCCTATCTCATCCCATTTTGGCTAAAAATAATGCAGAAAAGGGTTTTTTTAATTTCTTGAATTTTTTAGCTTTTTTTTTTTTTGGAATTTCCTTGCACGGGTCGTGTATGAACGGAATTCAGGAATAAATTTTTTTTTCTCATTCCTGCCCTCCCCCAACCCGTCTTGGTTAGAAACAATGCCGGAATTAACTTTTTTGATTTTTTGAATTTTTTTACTATTTTTTATTTGGAATTTTCAAGCTCGGGTTGGGTAGGAACAGAATTCGGGAGTAGAATTTTTTTTCTCTCTTTCTTGGCCTATCTCATCCCGTTTTGGCTAAAAATAATGCCAGAAATAGGTTTTTTAATTTTTTGATTTTTTTTAATTTTTTTCGGAATTTTCTTGCCCGAATCGAGTATGAACGGAATTCGGGTCTAAAATTTTTTTCTCTCTTTCTCCGCATATCTCATCCCATTTTGGCTAAAAATAATGCCGGAAAGAGTTTTTTTAATTTCTTGAATTTTTTAGCAATTTTTTTCGGAATTTCCTTCCTCGGGTCGAGTATGAACGGAATTCTAGTCTAAAATTTTTTTCCCTCTTTCTCGGCCTATCACATCCCATTTTGGCTAAAAATAATGCCGGAAAGGGGTTTTTTTAATTTTTTGAGTTTTTTAGGTATTTTTTTCGAAATTTCCGTCCACGGGTCGAGTATGAACGGAATTCTGGCCTAAAATTTTTTTCTCTCTTTCTCCGCCTATCTCATCCCATTTTGGCAAAAAATAATGCCGGAAAGGGGATTTTTAATTTTTTGATTTTTTTTATATTTTTTTCGGAATTTTCTTGCCCGGTTCGATTATGAACGGAATTCGGGTCTAAAATTTTTTTCTCTCCTTCTCCGCCTATCTCATCCCATTGGAAAGAGTTTTTTTTTAACTTGAATTTTTTAGCTATTTTTTTCGGAATTTCCTTCCAAGGGTCGAGTATGAACGGAATTCTGGTCTAAAATTTTGTTCACTCTTTCTCCGCCTATCTCATCCCATTTTGGCAAAAAATAATGCCGGAAAGGGGTTTTTTAATTTTTTGAGTTTTTTAGCTATTTTTTTCGGAATTTCCATCCACGGGTCGAGTATGAACGGAATTCTGGTTTAAAATTTTTCTCTCTCTTTCTCCGCCTATCTCATCCCATTTTGGCAAAAAATAATGCCGGAAAGGGGTTTTTTAATTTTTTGATTTTTTTTATATTTTTTTCGGAATTTTCTTGCCCGGGTCGATTATGAACGGAATTCGGGTCTAAAATTTTTTTCTCTCCTTCTCCGCCTATCTCATCCCATTTTGGCTAAAAATAATGCTGGAAAGGGGTTTTTTGATTTTTTTTATATTTTTTTTGGAATTTTCTTGCCCGGGTCGATTATGAACGGAATTCGGGTCTAAAATTTTTTTCTCTCCTTCTCCGCCTATCTCATCCCATTTTGGCTAAAAATAATGCCGGAAAGAGTTTTTTTTAACTTCTTGAATTTTTTAGCTATTTTTTTCGGAATTTCCTTCCAAGGGTCGAGTATGAACGGAATTCTGGTCTAAAATTTTTTTCTTTCTTTCTCGGCCTATCTCATCCCATTTCGGCTAAAAATAATACCGAAAAGGGGGTTTTTAATTTCTTGAGTTTTTTAGCTATTTTTTTCGGAATTTCCATCCACGGGTCGAGTATGAACGGAATTCTGGTCTAAATTTTTTTTCTCTCTTTCTCCACCTATCTCATCCCATTTTGACAAAAAATAATGCCGGAAAGGGGTTTTTTAATTTTTTGATTTTTTTTTATATTTTTTTCGGAATTTTCTTGCCCGGGTCGAGTATGAACGGAATACGGGTCTAAAATTTTTTTCTCACTTTCTCCGCCTATCTCATCCCATTTTGGCTAAAAATAATGCAGAAAAGGGTTTTTTTAATTTCTTGAATTTTTTAGCTTTTTTTTTTTTTGGAATTTCCTTGCACGGGTCGTGTATGAACGGAATTCAGGAATAAATTTTTTTTTCTCATTCCTGCCCTCCCCCAACCCGTCTTGGTTAGAAACAATGCCGGAATTAACTTTTTTGATTTTTTGAATTTTTTTACTATTTTTTATTTGGAATTTTCAAGCTCGGGTTGGGTAGGAACAGAATTCGGGAGTAGAATTTTTTTCTCTCTTTCTCGGCCTATCTCATCCCGTTTTGGCTAAAAATAATGCCAGAAATAGGTTTTTTAATTTTTTGATTTTTTTTAATTTTTTTCGGAATTTTCTTGCCCGAATCGAGTATGAACGGAATTCGGGTCTAAATTTTTTTTCTCTCTTTCTCCGCCTATCTCATCCCATTTTGGCTAAAAATAATGCCGGAAAGAGTTTTCTTAATTTCTTGAATTTTCTAGCAATTTTTTTCGGAATTTACTTCCAAGGATCGAGTATGAACGGAATTCGGGTCCAAACTTTTTTTCTCTCTTTCTCCGCCTATCTCATCCCATTTTGGCTAAAAATAATGCCGGAAAGAGTTTTTTTAATTTCTTGAATTTTTTAGCAATTTTTTTCGGAATTTCCTTCCAAGGATCGAGTATGAACGGAATTCGGGTCTAAAATTTTTTTTCTCTCTTTCTCCGCCTATCTCATCCCATTTTGGCTAAAAATAATGCCGGAAAGAGTTTTTTTAATTTCTTGAATTTTTTAGCAATTTTTTTCGGAATTTCCTTCCTCGGGTCGTGTATGAACGGAATTCTAGTCTAAAATTTTTTTCTCTCTTTCTCGGCCTATCTCATCCCATTTTGGCTAAAAATAATGCCGGAAAGGGGTTTTTTTAATTTTTTGAGTTTTTAGGTATTTTTTTCGAAATTTCCATCCACGGGTCGAGTATGAACGGAATTCTGGCCTAAAATTTTTTTCTCTCTTTCTCCGCCTATCTCATCCCATTTTGGCAAAAAATAATGCCGGAAAGGGGATTTTTAATTTTTTGATTTTTTTTATATTTTTTTCGGAATTTTCTTGCCCGGGTCGATTATGAACGGAATTCGGGTCTAAAATTTTTTTCTCTCCTTCTCCGCCTATCTCATCCCATTTTGGCTAAAAATAACGCCGGAAAGGGGTTTTTTAATTTTTTGATTTTTTTTATATTTTTTTCGGAATTTTCTTGCCTGGGTCGATTATGAACGGAATTCGGGTCTAAAATTTTTTTCTCTCCTTCACCGCCTATCTCATCCCATTGGAAATAGTTTTTTTTTAACTTGAATTTTTTAGCTATTTTTTTCGGAATTTCCTTCCAAGGGTCGAGTATGAACGGAATTCTGGTCTAAAATTTTTTTCTCTCTTTCTCCGCCTATCTCATCCCATTTGGGCAAAAAATAATGCCAGAAAGGGGTTTTTTAATTTTTTGAGTTTTTTAGCTATTTTTTTCGGAATTTCCATCCACGGGTCGAGTATGAACGGAATTCTGGTCTAAAATTTTTCTCTCTCTTTCTCCGCCTATCTCATCCCATTTTGGCAAAAAATAATGCCGGAAAGGGGTTTTTTAATTTTTTGATTTTTTTTATATTTTTTTCGGAATTTTCTTGCCCGGGTCGATTATGAACGGAATTCGGGTCTAAAATTTTTTTCTCTCCTTCTCCGCCTATCTCATCCCATTTTGGCTAAAAATAATGCTGGAAAGGGGTTTTTTGATTTTTTTTATATTTTTTTTGGAATTTTCTTGCCCGGGTCGATTATGAACGGAATTCGGGTCTAAAATTTTTTTCTCTCCTTCTCCGCCTATCTCATCCCATTTTGGCTAAAAATAATGCCGGAAAGAGTTTTTTTTAACTTCTTGAATTTTTT
Organism: Quercus berberidifolia; assembly: GCA_028535905.1. NCBI lineage: Eukaryota > Viridiplantae > Streptophyta > Magnoliopsida > Fagales > Fagaceae > Quercus > Quercus berberidifolia. Next base: position 19,635,413 of record JAPQVW010000008.1, read on the forward strand.
AGCTATTTTTTTCGGAATTTCCTTCCAAGGGTCGAGTATGAACGGAATTCTGGTCTAAAATTTTTTTCTTTCTTTCTCGGCCTATCTCATCCCATTTCGGCTAAAAATAATACCGAAAAGGGGGTTTTTAATTTCTTGAGTTTTTTAGCTATTTTTTTCGGAATTTCCATCCACGGGTCGAGTATGAACGGAATTCTGGTCTAAATTTTTTTTCTCTCTTTCTCCACCTATCTCATCCCATTTTGACAAAAAATAATGCCGGAAAGGGGTTTTTTAATTTTTTGATTTTTTTTTATATTTTTTTCGGAATTTTCTTGCCCGGGTCGAGTATGAACGGAATACGGGTCTAAAATTTTTTTCTCACTTTCTCCGCCTATCTCATCCCATTTTGGCTAAAAATAATGCAGAAAAGGGTTTTTTTAATTTCTTGAATTTTTTAGCTTTTTTTTTTTTTGGAATTTCCTTGCACGGGTCGTGTATGAACGGAATTCAGGAATAAATTTTTTTTTCTCATTCCTGCCCTCCCCCAACCCGTCTTGGTTAGAAACAATGCCGGAATTAACTTTTTTGATTTTTTGAATTTTTTTACTATTTTTTATTTGGAATTTTCAAGCTCGGGTTGGGTAGGAACAGAATTCGGGAGTAGAATTTTTTTCTCTCTTTCTCGGCCTATCTCATCCCGTTTTGGCTAAAAATAATGCCAGAAATAGGTTTTTTAATTTTTTGATTTTTTTTAATTTTTTTCGGAATTTTCTTGCCCGAATCGAGTATGAACGGAATTCGGGTCTAAATTTTTTTTCTCTCTTTCTCCTCCTATCTCATCCCATTTTGGCTAAAAATAATGCCGGAAAGAGTTTTCTTAATTTCTTGAATTTTCTAGCAATTTTTTTCGGAATTTACTTCCAAGGATCGAGTATGAACGGAATTCGGGTCCAAACTTTTTTTCTCTCTTTCTCCGCCTATCTCATCCCATTTTGGCTAAAAATAATGCCGGAAAGAGTTTTTTTAATTTCTTGAATTTTTTAGCAATTTTTTTCGGAATTTCCTTCCAAGGATCGAGTATGAACGGAATTCGGGTCTAAAATTTTTTTTCTCTCTTTCTCCGCCTATCTCATCCCATTTTGGCTAAAAATAATGCCGGAAAGAGTTTTTTTAATTTCTTGAATTTTTTAGCAATTTTTTTCGGAATTTCCTTCCTCGGGTCGTGTATGAACGGAATTCTAGTCTAAAATTTTTTTCTCTCTTTCTCGGCCTATCTCATCCCATTTTGGCTAAAAATAATGCCGGAACGGGGTTTTTTTAATTTTTTGAGTTTTTAGGTATTTTTTTCGAAATTTCCATCCACGGGTCGAGTATGAACGGAATTCTGGCCTAAAATTTTTTTCTCTCTTTCTCCGCCTATCTCATCCCATTTTGGCAAAAAAAAATGCCGGAAAGGGGATTTTTAATTTTTTGATTTTTTTTATATTTTTTTCGGAATTTTCTTGCCCGGGTCGATTATGAACGGAATTCGGGTCTAAAATTTTTTTCTCTCCTTCTCCGCCTATCTCATCCCATTTTGGCTAAAAATAACGCCGGAAAGGGGTTTTTTAATTTTTTGATTTTTTTTATATTTTTTTCGGAATTTTCTTGCCTGGGTCGATTATGAATGGAATTCGGGTCTAAAATTTTTTTCTCTCCTTCACCGCCTATCTCATCCCATTGGAAATAGTTTTTTTTTAACTTGAATTTTTTAGCTATTTTTTTCGGAATTTCCTTCCAAGGGTCGAGTATGAACGGAATTCTGGTCTAAAATTTTTTTCTCTCTTTCTCCGCCTATCTCATCCCATTTGGGCAAAAAATAATGCCAGAAAGGGGTTTTTTAATTTTTTGAGTTTTTTAGCTATTTTTTTCGGAATTTCCATCCACGGGTCGAGTATGAACGGAATTCTGGTCTAAAATTTTTCTCTCTCTTTCTCCGCCTATCTCATCCCATTTTGGCAAAAAATAATGCCGGAAAGGGGTTTTTTAATTTTTTGATTTTTTTTATATTTTTTTCGGAATTTTCTTGCCCGGGTCGATTATGAACGGAATTCGGGTCTAAAATTTTTTTCTCTCCTTCTCCGCCTTTCTCATCCCATTTTGGCTAAAAATAATGCTGGAAAGGGGTTTTTTGATTTTTTTTATATTTTTTTTGGAATTTTCTTGCCCGGGTCGATTATGAACGGAATTCGGGTCTAAAATTTTTTTCTCTCCTTCTCCGCCTATCTCATCCCATTTTGGCTAAAAATAATGCCGGAAAGAGTTTTTTTTAACTTCTTGAATTTTTTAGCTATTTTTTTCGGAATTTCCTTCCAAGGGTCGAGTATGAACGGAATTCTGGTCTAAAATTTTTTTCTTTCTTTCTCGGCCTATCTCATCCCATTTCGGCTAAAAATAATACCGAAAAGGGGGTTTTTAATTTCTTGAGTTTTTTAGCTATTTTTTTCGGAATTTCCATCCACGGGTCGAGTATGAACGGAATTCTGGTCTAAATTTTTTTTCTCTCTTTCTCCACCTATCTCATCCCATTTTGACAAAAAATAATGCCGGAAAGGGGTTTTTTAATTTTTTTGATTTTTTTTTTATATTTTTTTCGGAATTTTCTTGCCCGGGTCGAGTATGAACGGAATACGGGTCTAAAATTTTTTTCTCACTTTCTCCGCCTATCTCATCCCATTTTGGCTAAAAATAATGCAGAAAAGGGTTTTTTTAATTTCTTGAATTTTTTAGCTTTTTTTTTTTTTGGAATTTCCTTGCACGGGTCGTGTTTGAACGGAATTCAGGAATAAATTTTTTTTTCTCATTCCTGCCCTCCCCCAACCCGTCTTGGTTAGAAACAATGCCGGAATTAACTTTTTTGATTTTTTGAATTTTTTTACTATTTTTTATTTGGAATTTTCAAGCTCGGGTTGGGTAGGAACAGAATTCGGGAGTAGAATTTTTTTCTCTCTTTCTCGGCCTATCTCATCCCGTTTTGGCTAAAAATAATGCCAGAAATAGGTTTTTTAATTTTTTGATTTTTTTTAATTTTTTTCGGAATTTTCTTGCCCGAATCGAGTATGAACGGAATTCGGGTCTAAAATTTTTTTCTCTCTTTCTCCGCCTATCTCATCCCATTTTGGCTAAAAATAATGCCGGAAAGAGTTTTCTTAATTTCTTGAATTTTCTAGCAATTTTTTTCGGAATTTACTTCCAAGGATCGAGTATGAACGGAATTCGGGTCTAAACTTTTTTTCTCTCTTTCTCCCCCTATCTCATCCCATTTTGGCTAAAAATAATGCCGGAAAGAGTTTTTTTAATTTCTTGAATTTTTTAGCAATTTTTTTCGGAATTTCCTTCCAAGGATCGAGTATGAACGGAATTCGGGTCTAAAATTTTTTTTCTCTCTTTCTCCGCCTATCTCATCCCATTTTGGCTAAAAATAATGCCGGAAAGAGTTTTTTTAATTTCTTGAATTTTTTAGCAATTTTTTTCGGAATTTCCTTCCTCGGGTCGTGTATGAACGGAATTCTAGTCTAAAATTTTTTTCTCTCTTTCTCGGCCTATCTCATCCCATTTTGGCTAAAAATAATGCCGGAAAGGGGTTTTTTTAATTTTTCGAGTTTTTAGGTATTTTTTTCGAAATTTCCATCCACGGGTCGAGTATGAACGGAATTCTGGCCTAAAATTTTTTTCTCTCTTTCTCCGCCTATCTCATCCCATTTTGGCAAAAAATAATGCCGGAAATGGGATTTTTAATTTTTTGATTTTTTTTATATTTTTTTCGGAATTTTCTTGCCCGGGTCGATTATGAACGGAATTCGGGTCTAAAATTTTTTTCTCTCCTTCTCCGCCTATCTCATCCCATTTTGGCTAAAAATAACGCCGGAAAGGGGTTTTTTAATTTTTTGATTTTTTTTATATTTTTTTCGGAATTTTCTTGCCTGGGTCGATTATGAACGGAATTCGGGTCTAAAATTTTTTTCTCTCCTTCACCGCCTATCTCATCCCATTGGAAATAGTTTTTTTTTAACTTGAATTTTTTAGCTATTTTTTTCGGAATTTCCTTCCAAGGGTCGAGTATGAACGGAATTCTGGTCTAAAATTTTTTTCTCTCTTTCTCCGCCTATCTCATCCCATTTGGGCAAAAAATAATGCCAGAAAGGGGTTTTTTAATTTTTTGAGTTTTTTAGCTATTTTTTTCGGAATTTCCATCCACGGGTCGAGTATGAACGGAATTCTGGTCTAAAATTTTTCTCTCTCTTTCTCCGCCTATCTCATCCCATTTTGGCAAAAAATAATGCCGGAAAGGGGTTTTTTAATTTTTTGATTTTTTTTTTATATTTTTTTCGGAATTTTCTTGCCCGGGTCGATTATGAACGGAATTCGGGTCTAAAATTTTTTTCTCTCCTTCTCCGCCTTTCTCATCCCATTTTGGCTAAAAATAATGCTGGAAAGGGGTTTTTTGATTTTTTTTATATTTTTTTCGGAATTTTCTTGCCTGGGTCGATTATGAACGGAATTCGGGTCTAAAATTTTTTTCTCTCCTTCTCCGCCTATCTCATCCCATTTTGGCTAAAAATAATGCCGGAAAGAGTTTTTTTTAACTTCTTGAATTTTTTAGCTATTTTTTTCGGAATTTCCTTCCAAGGGTCGAGTATGAACGGAATTCTGGTCTAAAATTTTTTTCTTTCTTTCTCGGCCTATCTCATCCCATTTTGGCTAAAAATAATGCAGGAAAGGGTTTTTTTAATTTCTTGAATTTTTTAGCTTTTTTTTTTTTGGAATTTCCTTGCACGGGTCGTGTATGAACGGAATTCAGGAATAAATTTTTTTTTCTCATTCCTGCACTCCCCCAACCCGTCTTGGTTAGAAACAATGCCGGAATTAACTTTTTTGATTTTTTGAATTTTTTTACTATTTTTTATTTGGAATTTTGAAGCTCGGGTTGGGTAGGAACAGAATTCGGGAGTAGAATTTTTTTCTCTCTTTCTCGGCCTATCTCATCCCGTTTTGGCTAAAAATAATGCCAGAAATAGGTTTTTTAATTTTTTGATTTTTTTTAATTTTTTTCGGAATTTTCTTGCCCGAATCGAGTATGAACGGAATTCGGGTCTAAAATTTTTTTCTCTCTTTCTCCGCCTATCTCATCCCATTTTGGCTAAAAATAATGCCGGAAAGAGTTTTTTTTAATTTCTTGAATTTTTTAGCAATTTTTTTCGGAATTTCCTTCCTCGGGTCGAGTATGAATGGAATTCTAGTCTAAAATTTTTTTCTCTCTTGCTCGGCCTATTTCATCCCATTTTGGCTAAAAATAATGCTGGAAAGGGATTTTTAAATTTTCTGAATTTTTTTTTATATTTCTTTATGAATTTTCATGCCCGGGTCGAGAATGAACGGAATTCGAGTCTAAAATTTTTTTCTCTCCTTCTCCACCTATCTCATCCCATTTTGGCTAAAAATAATGCCGGAAAGGGGTTTTTTAATGTTTTGATTTTTTTTTTATATTTTTTTCGGAATTTTCTTGCCCGGTTCGAGAATGAACGGAATTCGGGTCTAAAATTTTTTTCCCTCATTCTCCACCTATCTCATCCCATTTTGGCCAAAAATAATGCCGGAAAAGGTTTTTTTAACTTCTTCAATTTTTTAGCTTTTTTTTTCGGAATTTCCTTGAACCGGTCGAGTATGAACGGAATTAAGGAATAAATTTTTTTTTTCTCATTCCTGCCCTCCGCCAAAACGTTTTGGATAGAAATAATGCCGGAATTAACTTTTTAAATTTTTTGAATTTTTTTACTATTTTTTATTTGTAATTTTCAAGCTCGGATAGGGTAGGAACAGAATTCGGGAGTAGAATTTTTTTCTCTCTTTCTCGGCCTATCTCATCTCGTTTTGGCTAAAAATAACCCTAGAAATAGGTTTTTTTATTTTTTGATATTTTTTTCTATTTTTTTCGGAATTTTCTTGCCCGGGTCGAGTATGAATGGAATTCGAGTCTAAAATTTTTTTCTGTCTCTCCCCACCTATGTCATCCAATTTTGGCTAAAAATAATGCCGGAAAGAGTTTTTTTAATTTCTTGAATTTTTTAGCAATTTTTTTCGGAATTTCCTTCCACGGGTTGTGTATGAACGGAATTCAGGTCTAAATTTTTTTTCTCTCTTTCTCGGCCTATCTCATCCCATTTTCGCTAAAAATAAAGCCGGAAAGGGGTTTTTTAATTTTTTAATTTTTTTTTATATTTTTTTCAGAATTTTTTTGCCCGGGTCGATTATGAACGGAATTCGGGTCTAAATTTTTTTTCTCTCCTTCTTCGCCTATCTCATCCCATTTTGGCTAAAAATATTGCCGGAAAGAGATTTTTTTAAATCCCTGAATTTTTTAGCTATTTTTTTCGGAATTTCCTTCCAAGGGTCGAGTATGAACGGAATTCTGGTCTAAATTTTTTTTCTTTCTTTCTCGGCCTATCTCATCCCATTTCGGCTAAAAATAATGCCGGAAAGGGGTTTTTTAATTTTTTGAGTTTTTTAGCTATTTTTTTCGGAATTTCCTTCCACGGGTCGAGTATGAACGGAATTCAGGAATAAATTTTTTTTTTCTCATTCCTGCCCTCCGCCAACCCGTTTTGGATAGAAATAATGCCGGAATTAACTTTTTAAATTTTTTGAATTTTTTTACTATTTTTTATTTGGAATTTTCAAGCTCGAATCGGGTAGGAACAGAATTCGGGAGTAGAATTTTTTTCTCACTTTCTCGGCCTATCTCAGTTCGTTTTGGCTAAAAATAACGCCAGAAATAGGTTTTTTTATTTTTTGATTTTTTTTTCTATTTTTTTCGGAATTTTCTTAACCGGGTCGAGTATGAACGGAATTCGAGTCTAAAATTTTTTTCTGTCTCTCCCCACCTATGTCATCCAATTTTGGCTAAAAATAATGCCGGAAAGAGTTTTTTTAATTTCTTGAATTTTTTAGCTATTTTTTTCGGAATTTCCTTCCACGGGTCATGTATGAACGGAATTCAGGTCTAAATTTTTTTTCTCTCTTTCTCGGCCTATCTCATCCCATTTTCGCTAAAAATAAAGCCGGAAAGAGGTTTTTTAATTTTTTAGTTTTTTTTTTATATTTTTTTCGGAATTTTTTTGCCCGGGTCGATTATGAACGGAATTCGGGTCTAAATTTTTTTTCTCTCCTTCTTCGCCTATCTCATCCCATTTTGGCTAAAAATAATGCCGGAAAGAGATTTTTTTAAATCCTTGAATTTTTTAGCTATTTTTTTTGGAATTTCCTTCCAAGGGTCGAGTATGAACGGAATTCTGGTCTAAATTTTTTTTCTTTCTTTCTCGGCCTATCTCATCCCATTTCGGCTAAAAATAATGCCGGAAAGGGGTTTTTTAATTTTTTGAGTTTTTTAGCTATTTTTTTCAGAATTTCCTTCCCCGGGTCGAGTATGAACAGAATTCAGGAATAAATTTTTTTTTTTCTCATTCCTGCCCTCCGCCAACCCGTTTTGGATAGAAATAATGCCGGAATTAACTTTTTAAATTTTTTGAATTTTTTTACTATTTTTTATTTGGAATTTTCAAGCTCGGATAGGGTAGGAACAGAATTCGGGAGTAGAATTTTTTTCTCACTTTCTCGGCCTATCTCAGTTCGTTTTGGCTAAAAATAACGCCAGAAATAGGTTTTTTTATTTTTTGATTTTTTTTTCTATTTTTTTCGGAATTTTCTTGCCCGGGTCAATTATGAACGGAATTCGGGTCTAAATTTTTTTTCTCTCCTTTTCCGCCTATCTCATCCCATTTTGGCTAAAAATAATGCCGGAAAGAGTTTTTTTAATTTCTTGAATTTTTTAGCAATTTTTTTCGGAATTTCCTTCCAAGGATCGAGTATGAACGGAATTCGGGTCTAAAATTTTTTTCTCTCTTTCTCCGCCTATCTCATCCCATTTTGGCCAAAAATAATGCCGGAAAGAGTTTTTTTAATTTCTTGAATTTTTTAGCAATTTTTTTCGGATTTTCCTTCCTCGGGTCGAGTTTGAACGGAATTCTAGTCTAAAATTTTTTTCTCTCTTTCTCGGCCTATCTCATCCCATTTTGGCTAAAAATAATGCCGGAAAGGGATTTTTAAATTTTCTGATTTTTTTTTTATATTTCTTTATGAATTTTCTTGCTTGGGCCGAGAATGTACGGAATTCGGGTCTAAAATTTTTTTCTCTCCTTCTCCACCTATCTAATCCCATTTTGGCTAAAAGTAATGCCGGAAAGGGGTTTTTTAATTTTTTGAGCTTTTTAGCTATTTTTTTCGGAATTTCCATCCACGGGTCGAGTATGAACGGAATTCTGGTCTAAAATTTTTTTCTCTCTTTCTCCGCCTATATCATCCCATTTTGGCAAAAAATAATGCCGGAAAGGGGTTTTTTAATTTTATGATTTTTTTTATATTTTTTTCGGAATTTTCTTGCCCGGGTCGATCATGAACGGAATTCGGGTCTAAAATTTTTTTATATCCTTCTCCGCCTATCTCATCCCATTTTGGCTAAAAATAATGCCGGAAAGAGTTTTTTTTAAAATCTTGAATTTTTTAGCTATTTTTTACGGAATTTCCTTCCAAGGGTCGAGTATGAACGGAATTCTGGTCTAAAATTTTTTTCTTTCTTTCTCGGCCGATCTCATCCCATTTCGGCTAAAAATAATGCCGGAAAGGGGTTTTTTAATTTTTTGAGTTTTTTAGCTATTTTTTTCGAAATTTCCATCCACGGGTCGAGTATGAACGGAATTCTGGTCTAAAATTTTTTTCTCTCTTACTCCGCCTATCTCATCCCATTTTGGCAAAAAATAATGCCGGAAAGGGGTTTATTAATTTTTTGATTTTTTTTATATTTTTTTCGGAATTTTCTTGCCCGGGTCGATTATGAACGGAATTCGGGTCTAAAATTTTTTTCTCTCCTTCTCTGCCTATCTCATCCCATTTTGGCTAAAAATAATGCTGGAAAGGGCTTTTTTAATTTTTTGATTTTTTTAATATTTTTTTCAGAATTTTCTTGCCCGGGTCGATTATGAACGGAATTCGGGTCTAAAATTTTTTTCCCTCCTTCTCCGCCTATCTCATCCCATTTTGGCTAAAAATAATGCCGGAAAGAGTTTTTTTTAACTTCTTGAATTTTTTAGCTATTTTTTTTTGGAATTTCCTTCCAAGGGTCGAGTATGAACGAAATTCTGGTCTAAATTTTTTTTCATTCTTTCTCGGCCTATCTCATCCCATTTCGGCAAAAAATAATGCCGGAAAGGGGTTTTTTAATTTTTTGAGTTTTTTAGCTATTTTTTTCGGAATTTCCATCCACGGGTCGAGTATGAACGGAATTCTGGTCTAAATTTTTTTTCTCTCTTTCTCCACCTATCTCATCCCATTCTGGCAAAAAATAATGCCGGAAAGGGGCTTTTTAATTTTTTGATTTTTTTTATATTTTTTTCGGAATTTTCTTGCCCGGGTCGAGTATGAACGGAATACGGGTCTAAATTTTTTTTCTCACTTTCTCCGCCTATCTCATCCCATTTTGGCTAAAAATAATGCAGGAAAGGGTTTTTTTAATTTCTTGAATTTTTTAGCTTTTTTTTTTTTTGGAATTTCCTTGCACGGGTCGTGTATGAACGGAATTCAGGAATAAATTTTTTTTTCTCATTCCTACTCTCCCCCAACCCGTTTTGGATAGAAACAATGCCGAAATTAACTTTTTTGATTTTTTGAATTTTTTTACTATTTTTTATTTGGAATTTTCAAGCTCGGGTTGGGTAGGAACAGAATTCGGGAGTAGAATTTTTTTCTCTCTTTCTTGGCCTATCTCATCCCGTTTTGGCTAAAAATAATGCTAGAAATAGGTTTTTTAATTTTTTGATTTTTTTTAATTTTTTTCGGAATTTTCTTGCCCGAATCGAGTATGAACGGAATTCGGGTCTAAAATTTTTTTCTCTCTTTCTCTGCCTATCTCATCCCATTTTGGCTAAAAATAATGCCGGAAAGAGTTTTTTTAATTTCTTGAATTTTTTAGCAATTTTTTTCGGAATTTCCTTCCTCGGGTTGAGTATGAACGGAATTCTAGTCTAAAATTTTTTTCTCTCTTTCTCGGCCTATCTCATCCCATTTTGGCTAAAAATAATGCCGAAAAGGGATTTTTAAATTTTCTGATTTTTTTCTTTTTTATATTTCTTTATGAATTTTCTTGCCCGGTTCGAGAATGAACGGAATTCGAGTCTAAATTTTTTTTCTCTCTTTCTCCTCCGATCTCATCCCATTTTGGCTAAAAATAATGCCGGAAAGAGTTTTTTTAATTTCTTGAATTTTTTAGCAATTTTTTTCGGAATTTCCTTCCTCGGGTTGTGTACGAACGGAATTCAGGTCTAAAATTTTTTTCTCTCTTTCTCGGCCTATCTCATCCCATTTTCGCTAAAAATAATGCCGGAAAGGGGTTTTTTAATTTTTTTGATTTTTTTTATATTTTTTTCGGAATTTTCTTGCCCGGGTCGATTATGAACGGAATTCGGGTCTAAATTTTTTTTCTCTCCTTCTCCGCCTATCTCATCCCATTTTGGTTAAAAATAATGCCGGAAAGAGTTTTTTTTAACTTCTTGAATTTTTTAGCTATTTTTTTTCGGAATTTCCTTCCAAGGGTCGAGTATGAACGGAATTCTGGTCTAAAATTTTTTTCTTTCTTTCTCGGCCTATCTCATCCCATTTCGGCTAAAAATAATGCCGGAAAGGGGTTTTTTAATTTTTTGAGTTTTTTAGCTTTTTTTTTCGGAAATTCCATCCACGGGTCGAGTATGAACGGAATTCTGGTCTAAAATTTTTTTCTCTCTTACTCCGCCTATCTCATCCCATTTTGGCAAAAAATAATGCCGGAAAGAGTTTTTTTTAACTTCTTGAATTTTTTAGCTTTTTTTTTTCGGAATTTCCTTCCAAGGGTCGAGTATGAACGGAATTCTGGCCTAAAATTTTTTTCTTTCTTTCTCGGCCTATCTCATCCCATTTCGGCTAAAAATAATGCCGGAAAGGGGTTTTTTAATTTTTTGAGTTTTTTAGCTATTTTTTTCGGAATTTCCATCCACGGGTCGAGTATGAACAGAATTCTGGTCTAATTTTTTTCTCTCTCTTTCTCCGCCTATCTCATCCCATTCTGGCAAAAAATAATGCCGGAAAGGGGCTTTTTAATTTTTTGATTTTTTTTATAACTTTTTTTGGAATTTTCTTGCCCGGGTCGAGTATGAAGGGAATACGGGTCTAAAATTTTTTTCTCTCTTTCTCCGGCTATCTCATCCCATTTTGGCAAAAAATAATGCAGGAAAGGGTTTTTTTAATTTCTTGAATTTTTTAGCTTTTTTTTTTTTTGGAATTTCCTTGCACGGGTCGTGTATGAACGGAATTCAGGAATAAATTTTTTTTTCTCATTCCTGCCCTCCCCCAACCCGTTTTGGATAGAAACAATGCCGGAATTAACTTTTTTGATTTTTTGAATTTTTTTACTATTTTTTATTTGGAATTTTCAAGCTCGGGTTGGGTAGGAACAGAATTCGGGAGTAGAATTTTTTTCTCTCTTTCTCCGCCTATCTCATCCCATTTTGGCTAAAAATAATGCCAGAAAGAGTTTTTTTAATTTCTTGAATTTTTTAGCAATTTTTTTTCGGAATTTCCTTCCTCGGGTCGAGTATGAACGGAATTCTAGTCTAAAATTTTTTTCTCTCTTTCTCGGCCTATCTCATCCCATTTTGGCTAAAAATAATGCCGGAAAGGGATTTTTAAATTTTCTGATTTTTTTTTTTATATTTCTTTATGAATTTTCTTGCCCGGTTCGAGAATGAACGGAATTCGGGTCTAAAATTTTTTTCCCTCCTTCTCCACCTATCTCATCCCATTTTGGCCAAAAATAATGCCGGAAAAGATTTTTTTAACTTCTTCAATTTTTTAGCTTTTTTTTTTCGGAATTTCCTTGAACAGGTCGAGTATGAACGGAATTCAGGAATAAATTTTTTTTTTCTCATTCCTACCCTCCGCCAACCCGTTTTGGATGGAAATAACGCCGGAATTAACTTTTTTGATTTTTTGTATTTTTTTTACTATTTTTTATTTGGAATTTTCCAGCACGGGTTGGGTAGGAACATAATTCGGGAGTAGAATTTTTTTTTCTCTTTCTCGGCCTATCTCATCCCATTTTCTCTAAAAATAATGCCAGAAATATGTTTTTTAATTTTTTGAGTTTTTGAGCTATTTTTTTTGGAATTTCCTTCCACGGGTCGAGTATGAACGGAATTCAGGAATAAATTTTTTTTTCTCATTCCTGCCCTCCGCCAACCTGTTTTGGATAGAAATAATGCCGATATTAACTTTTTAAATTTTTTGAATTTTTTTACTATTTTTTATTTGGAATTTTCAAGCTCGGATAGGGTAGGAACAGAATTCGGGAGTAGAATTTTTTTCTCTCTTTCTCGGCCTATCTCATCTCGTTTTGGCTAAAAATAACGCCAGAAATAGGTTTTTTTATTTTTTGATATTTTTTTCTATTTTTTTCAGAATTTTCTTGCACGGGTCGAGTATGAACGGAATTCGAGTCTAAAATTTTTCTCTGTCTCTCCCCACCTATGTCATCCAATTTTGGCAAAAAATAATGCCGGAAAGAGTTTTTTTAATTTCTTGAATTTTTTAGCTATTTTTTTCGGAATTTCCTTCCACGGGTCGTGTATGAACGGAATTCAGGTCTAAAATTTTTTTCTCTCTTTCTCGGCCTATCTCATCCCATTTTCGCTAAAAATAATGCCGGAAAGGGGTTTTTTAATTTTTTGATTTTTTTTATATTTTTTTCGGAATTTTCTTGCCCGGGTCGATTATGAACGGAATTCGGGTCTAAAATTTTTTTCTCTCCTTCTCATTTTATCTCATCCCATTTTGGCTAAAAATAATGCCGGAAAGAGTTTTTTTTAACTTCTTGAATTTTTTAGCAATTTTTTTCGGAATTTCCTTCCAAGGGTCGAGTATGAACGGAATTCTGGTCTAAAATTTTTTTCTTTCTTTCTCGGCCTATCTCATCCCATTTCGGCTAAAAATAATGCCGGAAAGGGGTTTTTATATTTTTTATTTTTTTAATATTTTTTTCGGAATTTTCTTGCCCGGGTCGATTATGAACGGAATTCGGGTCTAAAATTTTTTTCTCTTCTTCTCCGCCTATCTCATCCCATTTTGGCTAAAAATAATGCCGGAAAGGGGTTTTTTAATTTTTTAATTTTTTTTTTTATATTTTTTTCGAAATTTTCTTGCCCGCGTCGATTATGAACGGAATTCGGGTCTAAAATTTTTTTCTCTCCTTCTCCGCCTATCTCATCCCATTTTGGCTAAAAATAATGCCGGAAAGAGTTTTTTTTAACTTCTTGAATTTTTTAGCTATTTTTTTCGGAATTTCCTTCCAAGGGTCGAGTATGAACGGAATTGTGGTCTAAAATTTTTTTCTTTCTTTCTCGGCCTATCTCATCCCATTTCGGCTAAAAATAACGCCGGAAATGGGTTTTTTAATTTTTTGAGTTTTTTAGCTATTTTTTTCAGAATTTCCATCCACGGGTCGAGTATGAACGGAATTCTGTGTAAAATTTTTTTCTCTCTTTCTCCACCTATCTCATCCCATTTCGGCAAAAAATAATGCCGGAAAGGTGTTTTTTAATTTTTTGATTTTTTTATATTTTTTTCGGAATTTTCTTGCCCAGGTCGATCATGAACGGAATTCGGGTCTAAAATTTTTTTATCTCCTTCTCTGCCTATCTCATCCCATTTTGGCTAAAAATAATGCCGGAAAGAGTTTTTTTTAACTTCTTGAATTTTTTAGCTATTTTTTTTGGAATTTCCTTCCAAGGGTCGAGTATGAACGGAATTCTGGTCTAAAATTTTTTTCTTTCTTTCTCGGCCTATCTCATCCCATTTTGGCTAAAAATAATGCCGGAAAGAGTTTTTTCTAACTTCTTGAATTTTTTAGCTATTTTTTTCGGAATTTCCTTCCAAGGGTCGAGCATGAACGGAATTCTGGTCTAAAATTTTTTTCTCTCTTTCTCGGCCTATCTCATCCCATTTTCGCTAAAAATAATGCCGGAAAGGGGTTTTTTAATTTTTTGATTTTTTTTATATTTTTTTCGGAATTTTCCTGCCCGGGTCGATTATGAACAGAATTCGGGACTAAAATTTTTTTCTCTCCTTCTCCTTCTGTCTCATCCCATTTTGGCTAAAAATAATGTCGGAAAGAGTTTTTTTTAACTTCTTGAATTTTTTAGCTATTTTTTTTCGGAATTTCCTTCCAAGGGTCGAGTATGAACGGAATTTTGGTCTAAAATTTTTTTCTTTCTTTCTCGGCCTATCTCATCCCATTTCGGCTAAAAATAATGCCGGAAATGGGTTTTTTAATTTTTTGAGTTTTTTAGCTATTTTTTTCGGAAATTCCATCCACGGGTCGAGTATGAACGGAATTCTGGTCTAAAATTTTTTTCTCTCTTACTCCGCCTATCTCATCCCATTTTGGCAAAAAATAATGCCGGAAAGAGTTTTTTTTAACTTCTTGAATTTTTTAGCTACTTTTTTTCGGAATTTCCTTCCAAGGGTCGAGTATGAACGGAATTCAGGCCTAAAATTTTTTTCTTTCTTTCTCGGCCTATCTCATCCCATTTCGGCTAAAAACAATACCGGAAAGGGGTTTTTTAATTTTTTGAGTTTTTTAGCTATTTTTTTCGGAATTTCCATCCACGGGTCGATTATGAACAGAATTCTGGTCTAAATTTTTCTCTCTCTTTCTCCGCCTATCTCATCCCATTCTGGCAAAAAATAATGCCGGAAAGGGGCTTTTTAATTTTTTCATTTTTTTTATAACTTTTTTCGGAATTTTCTTGCCCGGGTCGAGTATTAAGGGAATACGGGACTAAAATTTTTTTCTCTCTTTCTCCGGCTATCTCATCCCATTTTGGCTAAAAATAATGCAGGAAAGGGTTTTTTTAATTTCTTGAATTTTTTAGCTTTTTTTTTTTTTTTCGGAATTTCCATCCACGGGTCGAGTATGAACGGAATTCTGTGTAAAATTTTTTTCTCTCTTTCTCCGCCTATCTCATCCCATTTTGGCAAAAAATAATGCCGGAAAGGGGTTTTTTTATTTTTTGATTTTTTTTATATTTTTTTCGGAATTTTCTTGCCCGGGTCGATTATGAACGGAATTCGGGTCTAAAATTTTTCTCTCTCCTTCTCCGCCTATCTCATCCCATTTTGGCTAAAAATAATGCCGGAAAGAGTTTTTTTTAACTTCTTGAATTTTTTAGTTATTTTTTTCGGAATTTCCTTCCAAGGGTCGTGTATAAACGGAATTCTGGTCTAAAATTTTTTTCTTTCTTTCTCGGCCTATCTCATCCCATTTCGGCTAAAAATAATGCCGGAAAGGGGTTTTTTAATTTTTTGAGTTTTTTAGCTATTTTTTTCGGAATTTCCATCCACGGGTCGAGTATGAACGGAATTCTGTGTAAAAATTTTTTCTCTCTTTCTCCGCCTATCTCATCCCATTTTGGCAAAAAATAATGCCGGAAAGGTGTTTTTTAATTTTTTGATTTTTTTATATTTTTTTCGGAATTTTCTTGCCCGGGTCGATCATGAACGGAATTCGGGTCTAAAATTTTTTTATCTCCTTCTCTGCCTATCTCATCCCATTTTGGCTAAAAATAATGCCGGAAAGAGTTTTTTTTAACTTCTTGAATTTTTTAGTTATTTTTTTCGGAATTTCCTTCCAAGGGTCAAGTATGAACGGAATTCTGGTCTAAAATTTTTTTCTTTCTTTCTCGGCCTATCTCATCCCATTTCGGCTAAAAATAATGCCGGAAAGGGGTTTTTTAAATTTTTGAGTTTTTTAGCTATTTTTTTCGGAATTTCCATCCACGGGTCGGGTATGAACGGAATTCTGTGTAAAATTTTTTTCTCTCTTTCTCCGCCTATCTCATCCCATTTTGGCAAAAAATAATGCCGGAAAGGTGTTTTTTAATTTTTTGATTTTTTTATATTTTTTTCGGAATTTTCTTGCCCGGGTCGATCATGAACGGAATTCGGGTCTAAAATTTTTTTATCTCCTTCTCTGCCTATCTCATCCCATTTTGGCTAAAAATAATGCCGGAAAGAGTTTTTTTTAACTTCTTGAATTTTTTAGCTATTTTTTTTGGAATTTCCTTCCAAGGGTCGAGTATGAACGGAATTCTGGTTTAAAATTTTTTTCTTTCTTTCTCGGCCTATCTCATCCCATTTTGGCTAAAAATAATGCCGGAAAGAGTTTTTTCTAACTTCTTGAATTTTTTAGCTATTTTTTTCGGAATTTCCTTCCAAGGGTCGAGCATGAACGGAATTCTGGTCTAAAATTTTTTTCTCTCTTTCTCGGCCTATCTCATCCCATTTTCGCTAAAAATAATGCCGGAAAGGGGTTTTTTAATTTTTTGATTTTTTTTATATTTTTTTCGGAATTTTCCTGCCCGGGTCGATTATGAACGGAATTCGGGACTAAAATTTTTTTCTCTCCTTCTCCTTCTGTCTCATCCCATTTTGGCTAAAAATAATGCCGGAAAGAGTTTTTTTTAACTTCTTGAATTTTTTAGCTATTTTTTTTCGGAATTTCCTTCCAAGGGTCGAGTATGAACGGAATTTTGGTCTAAAATTTTTTTCTTTCTTTCTCGGCCTATCTCATCCCATTTCGGCTAAAAATAATGCCGGAAATGGGTTTTTTAATTTTTTGAGTTTTTTAGCTATTTTTTTCGGAAATTCCATCCACGGGTCGAGTATGAACGGAATTCTGGTCTAAAATTTTTTTCTCTCTTACTCCGCCTATCTCATCCCATTTTGGCAAAAAATAATGCCGGAAAGAGTTTTTTTTAATTTCTTGAATTTTTTAGCTACTTTTTTTCGGAATTTCCTTCCAAGGGTCGAGTATGAACGGAATTCTGGCCTAAAATTTTTTTCTTTCTTTCTCGGCCTATCTCATCCCATTTCGGCTAAAAACAATACCGGAAAGGGGTTTTTTAATTTTTTGAGTTTTTTAGCTATTTTTTTCGGAATTTCCATCCACGGGTCGAGTATGAACAGAATTCTGGTCTAAATTTTTTCTCTCTCTTTCTCCGCCTATCTCATCCCATTCTGGCAAAAAATAATGCCGGAAAGGGGCTTTTTAATTTTTTGATTTTTTTTATAACTTTTTTCGGAATTTTCTTGCCCGGGTCGAGTATTAAGGGAATACGGGTCTAAAATTTTTTTCTCTCTTTCTCCGGCTATCTCATCCCATTTTGGCTAAAAATAATGCCGGAAAGGGGTTTTTTAATTTTTTGATTTTTTTTTATATTTTTTTCGGAATTTTCTTTCCCGGGTCGATTATGAACGGAATTCGGGTCTAAAATTTTTTTCTCTCCTTCTCCGCCTATCTCATCCCATTTTGGCTAAAAATAATGCCGGAAAGGGGTTTTTTAATTTTTTGATTTTTTTTTTATATTTTTTTCGGAATTTTCTTGCCCGGGTCGATTATGAACGGAATTCGGGTCTAAAATTTTTTTCTCTCCTTCTCCGCCTATCTCATCCCATTTTGGCTAAAAATAATGCCGGAAAGGGGTTTTTTAATTTTTTGATTTTTTTTTTATATTTTTTTCGGAATTTTCTTGCCCGGGTCGATTATGAACGGAATTCGGGTCTAAAATTTTTCTCTCTCCTTCTCCGCCTATCTCATCCCATTTTGGCTAAAAATAATGCCGGAAAGAGTTTTTTTTAACTTCTTGAATTTTTTAGTTATTTTTTTCGGAATTTCCTTCCAAGGGTCGAGTATGAACGGAATTCTGGTCTAAAATTTTTTTCTTTCTTTCTCGGCCTATCTCATCCCATTTCGGCTAAAAATAATGCCGGAAAGGGGTTTTTTAATTTTTTGAGTTTTTTAGCTATTTTTTTCGGAATTTCCATCCACGGGTCGAGTATGAACGGAATTCTGTGTAAAAATTTTTTCTCTCTTTCTCCGCCTATCTCATCCCATTTTGGCTAAAAATAATGCCGGAAAGGTGTTTTTTAATTTTTTGATTTTTTTATATTTTTTTCGGAATTTTCTTGCCCGGGTCGATCATGAACGGAATTCGGGTCTAAAATTTTTTTATCTCCTTCTCTGCCTATCTCATCCCATTTTGGCTAAAAATAATGCCGGAAAGAGTTTTTTTTAACTTCTTGAATTTTTTAGTTATTTTTTTCGGAATTTCCTTCCAAGGGTCAAGTATGAACGGAATTCTGGTCTAAAATTTTTTTCTTTCTTTCTCGGCCTATCTCGTCCCATTTCGGCTAAAAATAATGCCGGAAAGGGGTTTTTTAAATTTTTGAGTTTTTTAGCTATTTTTTTCGGAATTTCCATCCACGGGTCGGGTATGAACGGAATTCTGTGTAAAATTTTTTTCTCTCTTTCTCCGCCTATCTCATCCCATTTTGGCAAAAAATAATGCCGGAAAGGTGTTTTTTAATTTTTTGATTTTTTTATATTTTTTTCGGAATTTTCTTGCCCGGGTCGATCATGAACGGAATTCGGGTCTAAAATTTTTTTATCTCCTTCTCTGCCTATCTCATCCCATTTTGGCTAAAAATAATGCCGGAAAGAGTTTTTTTTAACTTCTTGAATTTTTTAGCTATTCTTTTTGGAATTTCCTTCCAAGGGTCGAGTATGAACGGAATTCTGGTCTAAAATTTTTTTCTTTCTTTCTCGGCCTATCTCATCCCATTTCGGCTAAAAATAATGCCGGAAAGGGGTTTTTTAATTTTTTGAGTTTTTTAGCTATTTTTTTCGGAATTTCCATCCACGGGTCGAGTATGAACGGAATTTTGGTCTAAAATTTTTTTCTCTCTTTCTCCGCCTTTCTCATCCCATTTTCGCTAAAAATAATGCCGGAAAGGGGTTTTTTAATTTTTTGATTTTTTTTATAATTTTTTCGGAATTTTCTTGCCCGGGTCGATTATGAACGGAATTCGGGTCTAAAATTTTTTTCTCTCCTTCTCCTTCTATCTCATCCCATTTTGGCTAAAAATAATGCCGGAAAGAGTTTTTTTTAAGTTCTTGAATTTTTTAGCTATTTTTTTCGGAATTTCCTTCCAAGGGTCGAGTATAAACGGAATTCTGGTCTAAAATTTTTTTCTTTCTTTCTCGGCCTATCTCATCCCATTTCGGCTAAAAATAATGCCGGAAAGGGGTTTTTTAATTTTTGAGTTTTTTAGCTATTTTTTTCGGAATTTCCATCCACGGGTCGAGTATGAACGGAATTCTGGTCTAAAATTTTTTTCTCTCTTACTCCGCCTATCTCATCCCATTTTGGCAAAAAATAATGCCGGAAAGAGTTTTTTTTAACTTCTTGAATTTTTTAGCTATTTTTTTTCGGAATTTCCTTCCAAGGGTCGAGTATGAACGGAATTCTGGCCTAAAATTTTTTTCTTTCTTTCTCGGCCTATCTCATCCCATTTCGGCTAAAAATAATGCCGGAAAGGGATTTTTTAATTTTTTGAGTTTTTTAGATATTTTTTTCGGAATTTCCATCCACGGGTCGAGTATGAATAGGATTCTGGTCTAAATTTTTTCTCTCTCTTTCTCCACCTATCCTATCCCATTCTGGCAAAAAATAATGCCGGAAAGGGGCTTTTTAATTTTTTGATTTTTTTTATAACTTTTTTTCGGAATTTTCTTGCCCGGGTCGAGTATGAAGGGAATACGGGTCTAAAATTTTTTTCTCTCTTTCTCCGGCTATCTCATCCCATTTTGGCTAAAAATAATGCAGGAAAGGGTTTTTTTAATTTCTTGAATTTTTTAGCTTTTTTTTTTTTTTGGAATTTCCTTGCACGGGTCGTGTATGAACAGAATTCAGGAATAAATTTTTTTTTCTCATTCCTGCCCTCCCCCAACCCGTTTTGGATAGAAACAATGCCGGAATTAACTTTTTTGATTTTTTGAATTTTTTTACTATTTTTTATTTGGAATTTTCAAGCTCGGGTTGGGTAGGAACAGAATTCGGGAGTAGAATTTTTTTCTCTCTTTCTCGGCCTATCTCATCCCATTTCGGCTAAAAATAATGCCGGAAAGGGGTTTTTTAATTTTTTGAGTTTTTTAGCTATTTTTTTCGGAAATTCCATCCACGGGTCGAGTATGAACGGAATTCTGGTCTAAAATTTTTTTCTCTCTTACTCCGCCTATCTCATCCCATTTTGGCAAAAAATAATGCCGGAAAGAGTTTTTTTTAACTTCTTGAATTTTTTAGCTATTTTTTTTCGGAATTTCCTTCGAAGGGTCGAGTATGAACGGAATTCTGGCCTAAAATTTTTTTCTTTCTTTCTCGGCCTATCTCATCCCATTTCGGCTAAAAACAATACCGGAAAGGGGTTTTTTAATTTTTTGAGTTTTTTAGCTATTTTTTTCGGAATTTCCATCCACGGGTCGAGTATGAACAGAATTCTGGTCTAAATTTTTTCTCTCTCTTTCTCCGCCTATCTCATCCCATTCTGGCAAAAAATAATGCCGGAAAGGGGCTTTTTAATTTTTTGATTTTTTTTATAACTTTTTTCGGAATTTTCTTGCCCGGGTCGAGTATTAAGGGAATACGGGTCTAAAATTTTTTTCTCTCTTTCTCCGGCTATCTCATCCCATTTTGGCTAAAAATAATGCAGGAAAGGGTTTTTTTAATTTCTTGAATTTTTTAGCTTTTTTTTTTTTCGGAATTTCCATCCACGGGTCGAGTATGAACGGAATTCTGTGTAAAATTTTTTTCTCTCTTTCTCCGCCTATCTCATCCCATTTTGGCAAAAAATAATGCCGGAAAGGGGTTTTTATATTTTTTGATTTTTTTTATATTTTTTTCGGAATTTTCTTTCCCGGGTCGATTATGAACGGAATTCGGGTCTAAAATTTTTTTCTCTCCTTCTCCGCTTATCTCATCCCATTTTGGCTAAAAATAATGCCGGAAAGGGGTTTTTTAATTTTTTGATTTTTTTTTTATATTTTTTTCGGAATTTTCTTGCCCGGGTCGATTATGAACGGAATTCGGGTCTAAAATTTTTTTCTCTCCTTCTCCGCCTATCTCATCCCATTTTGGCTAAAAATAATGCCGGAAAGGGGTTTTTTAATTTTTTGATTTTTTTTTTATATTTTTTTCGGAATTTTCTTGCCCGGGTCGATTATGAACGGAATTCGGGTCTAAAATTTTTTTATCTCCTTCTCTGCCTATCTCATCCCATTTTGGCTAAAAATAATGCCGGAAAGAGTTTTTTTTAACTTCTTGAATTTTTTAGTTATTTTTTTCGGAATTTCCTTCCAAGGGTCGAGTATGAACGGAATTCTGGTCTAAAATTTTTTTCTTTCTTTCTCGGCCTATCTCATCCCATTTCGGCTAAAAATAATGCCGGAAAGGGGTTTTTTAATTTTTTGAGTTTTTTAGCTATTTTTTTCGGAATTTCCATCCACGGGTCGAGTATGAACGGAATTCTGTGTAAAATTTTTTTCTCTCTTTCTCCGCCTATCTCATCCCATTTTGGCAAAAAATAATGCCGGAAAGGTGTTTTTTAATTTTTTGATTTTTTTATATTTTTTTCGGAATTTTCTTGCCCGGGTCGATCATGAACGGAATTCGGGTCTAAAATTTTTTTATCTCCTTCTCTGCCTATCTCATCCCATTTTGGCTAAAAATAATGCCGGAAAGAGTTTTTTTTAACTTCTTGAATTTTTTAGTTATTTTTTTCGGAATTTCCTTCCAAGGGTCAAGTATGAACGGAATTCTGGTCTAAAATTTTTTTCTTTCTTTCTCGGCCTATCTCATCCCATTTCGGCTAAAAATAATGCCGGAAAGGGGTTTTTTAAATTTTTGAGTTTTTTAGCTATTTTTTTCGGAATTTCCATCCACGGGTCGGGTATGAACGGAATTCTGTGTAAAATTTTTTTCTCTCTTTCTCCGCCTATCTCATCCCATTTTGGCAAAAAATAATGCCGGAAAGGTGTTTTTTAATTTTTTGATTTTTTTATATTTTTTTCGGAATTTTCTTGCCCGGGTCGATCATGAACGGAATTCGGGTCTAAAATTTTTTTATCTCCTTCTCTGCCTATCTCATCCCATTTTGGCTAAAAATAATGCCGGAAAGAGTTTTTTTTAACTTCTTGAATTTTTTAGCTATTTTTTTTGGAATTTCCTTCCAAGGGTCGAGTATGAACGGAATTCTGGTCTAAAATTTTTTTCTTTCTTTCTCGGCCTATCTCATCCCATTTTGGCTAAAAATAATGCCGGAAAGAGTTTTTTCTAACTTCTTGAATTTTTTAGCTATTTTTTTCGGAATTTCCTTCCAAGGGTCGAGCATGAACGGAATTCTGGTCTAAAATTTTTTTCTCTCTTTCTCGGCCTATCTCATCCCATTTTCGCTAAAAATAATGCCGGAAAGGGGTTTTTTAATTTTTTGATTTTTTTTATATTTTTTTCGGAATTTTCCTGCCCGGGTCGATTATGAACGGAATTCGGGACTAAAATTTTTTTCTCTCCTTCTCCTTCTGTCTCATCCCATTTTGGCTAAAAATAATGCCGGAAAGAGTTTTTTTTAACTTCTTGAATTTTTTAGCTATTTTTTTTCGGAATTTCCTTCCAAGGGTCGAGTATGAACGGAATTTTGGTCTAAAATTTTTTTCTTTCTTTCTCGGCCTATCTCATCCCATTTCGGCTAAAAATAATGCCGGAAATGGGTTTTTTAATTTTTTGAGTTTTTTAGCTATTTTTTTCGGAAATTCCATCCACGGGTCGAGTATGAACGGAATTCTGGTCTAAAATTTTTTTCTCTCTTACTCCGCCTATCTCATCCCATTTTGGCAAAAAATAATGCCGGAAAGAGTTTTTTTTAACTTCTTGAATTTTTTAGCTACTTTTTTTCGGAATTTCCTTCCAAGGGTCGAGTATGAACGGAATTCTGGCCTAAAATTTTTTTCTTTCTTTCTCGGCCTATCTCATCCCATTTCGGCTAAAAACAATACCGGAAAGGGGTTTTTTAATTTTTTGAGTTTTTTAGCTATTTTTTTCGGAATTTCCATCCACGGGTCGAGTATGAACGGAATTTTGGTCTAAAATTTTTTTCTCTCTTTCTCCGCCTTTCTCATCCCATTTTCGCTAAAAATAATGCCGGAAAGGGGTTTTTTAATTTTTTGATTTTTTTTATAATTTTTTCGGAATTTTCTTGCCCGGGTCGATCATGAACGGAATTCTGGTCTAAAATTTTTTTCTCTCTTACTCCGCCTATCTCATCCCATTTTGGCTAAAAATAATGCCGGAAAGAGTTTTTTTTAACTTCTTGAATTTTTTAGTTATTTTTTTCGGAATTTCCTTCCAAGGGTCAAGTATGAACGGAATTCTGGTCTAAAATTTTTTTCTTTCTTTCTCGGCCTATCTCATCCCATTTCGGCTAAAAATAATGCCGGAAAGGGGTTTTTTAAATTTTTTAGTTTTTTAGCTATTTTTTTCGGAATTTCCATCCACGGGTCGGGTATGAACGGAATTCTGTGTAAAATTTTTTTCTCTCTTTCTCCGCCTATCTCATCCCATTTTGGCAAAAAATAATGCCGGAAAGGTGTTTTTTAATTTTTTGATTTTTTTATATTTTTTTCGGAATTTTCTTGCCCGGGTCGATCATGAACGGAATTCGGGTCTAAAATTTTTTTATCTCCTTCTCTGCCTATCTCATCCCATTTTGGCTAAAAATAATGCCGGAAAGAGTTTTTTTTAACTTCTTGAATTTTTTAGCTATTTTTTTTGGAATTTCCTTCCAAGGGTCGAGTATGAACGGAATTCTGGTCTAAAATTTTTTTCTTTCTTTCTCGGCCTATCTCATCCCATTTTGGCTAAAAATAATGCCGGAAAGAGTTTTTTCTAACTTCTTGAATTTTTTAGCTATTTTTTTCGGAATTTCCTTCCAAGGGTCGAGCATGAACGGAATTCTGGTCTAAAATTTTTTTCTCTCTTTCTCGGCCTATCTCATCCCATTTTCGCTAAAAATAATGCCGGAAAGGGGTTTTTTAATTTTTTGATTTTTTTTATATTTTTTTCGGAATTTTCCTGCCCGGGTCGATTATGAACGGAATTCGGGACTAAAATTTTTTTCTCTCCTTCTCCTTCTGTCTCATCCCATTTTGGCTAAAAATAATGCCGGAAAGAGTTTTTTTTAACTTCTTGAATTTTTTAGCTATTTTTTTTCGGAATTTCCTTCCAAGGGTCGAGTATGAATGGAATTTTGGTCTAAAATTTTTTTCTTTCTTTCTCGGCCTATCTCATCCCATTTCGGCTAAAAATAATGCCGGAAATGGGTTTTTTAATTTTTTGAGTTTTTTAGCTATTTTTTTCGGAAATTCCATCCACGGGTCGAGTATGAACGGAATTCTGGTCTAAAATTTTTTTCTCTCTTACTCCGCCTATCTCATCCCATTTTGGCAAAAAATAATGCCGGAAAGAGTTTTTTTTAACTTCTTGAATTTTTTAGCTACTTTTTTTCGGAATTTCCTTCCAAGGGTCGAGTATGAACGGAATTCTGGCCTAAAATTTTTTTCTTTCTTTCTCGGCCTATCTCATCCCATTTCGGCTAAAAACAATACCGGAAAGGGGTTTTTAAATTTTTTGAGTTTTTTAGCTATTTTTTTCGGAATTTCCATCCACGGGTCGAGTATGAACAGAATTCTGGTCTAAATTTTTTCTCTCTCTTTCTCCGCCTATCTCATCCCATTCTGGCAAAAAATAATGCCGGAAAGGGGCTTTTTAATTTTTTGATTTTTTTTATAACTTTTTTCGGAATTTTCTTGCCCGGGTCGAGTATTAAGGGAATACGGGTCTAAAATTTTTTTCTCTCTTTCTCCGGCTATCTCATCCCATTTTGGCTAAAAATAATGCAGGAAAGGGTTTTTTTAATTTCTTGAATTTTTTAGCTTTTTTTTTTTTTTTCGGAATTTCCATCCACGGGTCGAGTATGAACGGAATTCTGTGTAAAATTTTTTTCTCTCTTTCTCCTCCTATCTCATCCCATTTTGGCAAAAAATAATGCCGGAAAGGGGTTTTTATATTTTTTGATTTTTTTTATATTTTTTTCGGAATTTTCTTTCCCGGGTCGATTATGAACGGAATTCGGGTCTAAAATTTTTTTCTCTCCTTCTCCGCCTATCTCATCCCATTTTGGCTAAAAATAATGCCGGAAAGGGGTTTTTTAATTTTTTGATTTTTTTTTATATTTTTTTCGGAATTTTCTTGCCCGGGTCGATTATGAACGGAATTCGGGTCTAAAATTTTTTTCTCTCCTTCTCCGCCTATCTCATCCCATTTTGGCTAAAAATAATGCCGGAAAGGGGTTTTTTAATTTTTTGATTTTTTTTTTATATTTTTTTCGGAATTTTCTTGCCCGGGTCGATTATGAACGGAATTCGGGTCTAAAATTTTTCTCTCTCCTTCTCCGCCTATCTCATCCCATTTTGGCTAAAAATAATGCCGGAAAGAGTTTTTTTTAACTTCTTGAATTTTTTAGTTATTTTTTTCGGAATTTCCTTCCAAGGGTCGAGTATGAACGGAATTCTGGTCTAAAATTTTTTTCTTTCTTTCTCGGCCTATCTCATCCCATTTCGGCTAAAAATAATGCCGGAAAGGGGTTTTTTAATTTTTTGAGTTTTTAGCTATTTTTTTCGGAATTTCCATCCACGGGTCGAGTATGAACGGAATTCTGTGTAAAAATTTTTTCTCTCTTTCTCCGCCTATCTCATCCCATTTTGGCTAAAAATAATGCCGGAAAGGTGTTTTTTAATTTT
This sequence comes from Quercus berberidifolia, assembly GCA_028535905.1. NCBI lineage: Eukaryota > Viridiplantae > Streptophyta > Magnoliopsida > Fagales > Fagaceae > Quercus > Quercus berberidifolia. Next base: position 19,661,256 of record JAPQVW010000008.1, read on the forward strand.
TTGATTTTTTTATATTTTTTTCGGAATTTTCTTGCCCGGGTCGATCATGAACGGAATTCGGGTCTAAAATTTTTTTATCTCCTTCTCTGCCTATCTCATCCCATTTTGGCTAAAAATAATGCCGGAAAGAGTTTTTTTTAACTTCTTGAATTTTTTAGTTATTTTTTTCGGAATTTCCTTCCAAGGGTCAAGTATGAACGGAATTCTGGTCTAAAATTTTTTTCTTTCCTTCTCTGCCTATCTCATCCCATTTTGGCTAAAAATAATGCCGGAAAGAGTTTTTTTTAAATTCTTGAATTTTTTAGCTATTTTTTTTGGAATTTCCTTCCAAGGGTCGAGTATGAACGGAATTCTGGTCTAAAATTTTTTTCTTTCTTTCTCGGCCTATCTCATCCCATTTTGGCTAAAAATAATGCCGGAAAGAGTTTTTTCTAACTTCTTGAATTTTTTAGCTATTTTTTTCGGAATTTCCTTCCAAGGGTCGAGCATGAACGGAATTCTGGTCTAAAATTTTTTTCTCTCTTTCTCGGCCTATCTCATCCCATTTTCGCTAAAAATAATGCCGGAAAGGGGTTTTTTAATTTTTTGATTTTTTTTATATTTTTTTCAGAATTTTCCTGCCCGGGTCGATTATGAACGGAATTCGGGACTAAAATTTTTTTCTCTCCTTCTCCTTCTGTCTCATCCCATTTTGGCTAAAAATAATGCCGGAAAGAGTTTTTTTTAACTTCTTGAATTTTTTAGCTATTTTTTTTCGGAATTTCCTTCCAAGGGTCGAGTATGAACGGAATTTTGGTCTAAAATTTTTTTCTTTCTTTCTCGGCCTATCTCATCCCATTTCGGCTAAAAATAATGCCGGAAATGGGTTTTTTAATTTTTTGAGTTTTTTAGCTATTTTTTTCGGAAATTCCATCCACGGGTCGAGTATGAACGGAATTCTGGTCTAAAATTTTTTTCTCTCTTACTCCGCCTATCTCATCCCATTTTGGCAAAAAATAATGCCGGAAAGAGTTTTTTTTAACTTCTTGAATTTTTTAGCTATTTTTTTTCGGAATTTCCTTCCAAGGGTCGAGTATGAACGGAATTTTGGTCTAAAATTTTTTTCTTTCTTTCTCGGCCTATCTCATCCCATTTCGGCTAAAAATAATGCCGGAAATGGGTTTTTTAATTTTTTGAGTTTTTTAGCTATTTTTTTCGGAAATTCCATCCACGGGTCGAGTATGAACGGAATTCTGGTCTAAAATTTTTTTCTCTCTTACTCCGCCTATCTCATCCCATTTTGGCAAAAAATAATGCCGGAAAGAGTTTTTTTTAACTTCTTGAATTTTTTAGCTACTTTTTTTCGGAATTTCCTTCCAAGGGTCGAGTATGAACGGAATTCTGGCCTAAAATTTTTTTCTTTCTTTCTCGGCCTATCTCATCCCATTTCGGCTAAAAATAATGCCGGAAAGGGATTTTTTAATTTTTTGAGTTTTTTAGATATTTTTTTCGGAATTTCCATCCACGGGTCGAGTATGAATAGGATTCTGGTCTAAATTTTTTCTCTCTCTTTCTCCACCTATCCTATCCCATTCTGGCAAAAAATAATGCCGGAAAGGGGCTTTTTAATTTTTTGATTTTTTTTATAACTTTTTTTCGGAATTTTCTTGCCCGGGTCGAGTATGAAGGGAATACGGGTCTAAAATTTTTTTCTCTCTTTCTCCGGCTATCTCATCCCATTTTGGCTAAAAATAATGCAGGAAAGGGTTTTTTTAATTTCTTGAATTTTTTAGCTTTTTTTTTTTTTGGAATTTCCTTGCACGGGTCGTGTATGAACAGAATTCAGGAATAAATTTTTTTTTCTCATTCCTGCCCTCCCCCAACCCATTTTGGATAGAAACAATGCCGGAATTAACTTTTTTGATTTTTTGAATTTTTTTACTATTTTTTATTTGGAATTTTCAAGCTCGGGTTGGGTAGGAACAGAATTCGGGAGTAGAATTTTTTTCTCTCTTTCTCGGCCTATCTCATCCCATTTCGGCTAAAAATAATGCCGGAAAGGGGTTTTTCAATTTTTTGAGTTTTTTAGCTATTTTTTTCGGAAATTCCATCCACGGGTCGAGTATGAACGGAATTCTGGTCTAAAATTTTTTTCTCTCTTACTCCGCCTATCTCATCCCATTTTGGCAAAAAATAATGCCGGAAAGAGTTTTTTTTAACTTCTTGAATTTTTTAGCTATTTTTTTTCGGAATTTCCTTCCAAGGGTCGAGTATGAACGGAATTCTGGCCTAAAATTTTTTTCTTTCTTTCTCGGCCTATCTCATCCCATTTCGGCTAAAAACAATACCGGAAAGGGGTTTTTTTAATTTTTTGAGTTTTTTAGCTATTTTTTTCGGAATTTCCATCCACGGGTCGAGTATGAACAGAATTCTGGTCTAAATTTTTTCTCTCTCTTTCTCCGCCTATCTCATCCCATTCTGGCAAAAAATAATGCCGGAAAGGGGCTTTTTAATTTTTTGATTTTTTTTATAACTTTTTTCGAAATTTTCTTGCCCGGGTCGAGTATTAAGGGAATACGGGTCTAAAATTTTTTTCTCTCTTTCTCCGGCTATCTCATCCCATTTTGGCTAAAAATAATGCAGGAAAGGGTTTTTTTAATTTCTTGAATTTTTTAGCTTTTTTTTTTTTTGGAATTTCCTTGCACGGGTCGTGTATGAACAGAATTCAGGAATAAATTTTTTTTTCTCATTCCTGCCCTCCCCCAACCCGTTTTGGATAGAAACAATGCCGGAATTAACTTTTTTGATTTTTTGAATTTTTTTACTATTTTTTATTTGGAATTTTCAAGCTCGGGTTGGGTAGGAACAGAATTCGGGAGTAGAATTTTTTTCTCTCTTTCTCGGCCTATCTCATCCCATTTCGGCTAAAAATAATGCCGGAAAGGGGTTTTTTAATTTTTTGAGTTTTTTAGCTATTTTTTTCGGAAATTCCATCCACGGGTCGAGTATGAACGGAATTCTGGTCTAAAATTTTTTTCTCTCTTACTCCGCCTATCTCATCCCATTTTGGCAAAAAATAATGCCGGAAAGAGTTTTTTTTAACTTCTTGAATTTTTTAGCTATTTTTTTTCGGAATTTCCTTCCAAGGGTCGAGTATGAACGGAATTCTGGCCTAAAATTTTTTTCTTTCTTTCTCGGCCTATCTCATCCCATTTCGGCTAAAAACAATACCGGAAAGGGGTTTTTTAATTTTTTGAGTTTTTTAGCTATTTTTTTCGGAATTTCCATCCACGGGTCGAGTATGAACAGAATTCTGGTCTAAATTTTTTCTCTCTCTTTCTCCGCCTATCTCATCCCATTCTGGCAAAAAATAATGCCGGAAAGGGGCTTTTTAATTTTTTGATTTTTTTTATAACTTTTTTCGAAATTTTCTTGCCCGGGTCGAGTTTTAAGGGAATACGGGTCTAAAATTTTTTTCTCTCTTTCTCCGGCTATCTCATCCCATTTTGGCTAAAAATAATGCAGGAAAGGGTTTTTTTAATTTCTTGAATTTTTTAGCTTTTTTTTTTTTTCGGAATTTCCATCCACGGGTCGAGTATGAACGGAATTCTGTGTAAAATTTTTTTCTCTCTTTCTCCGCCTATCTCATCCCATTTTGGCAAAAAATAATGCCGGAAAGGGGTTTTTATATTTTTTGATTTTTTTATATTTTTTTCGGAATTTTCTTTCCCGGGTCGATTATGAACGGAATTCGGGTCTAAAATTTTTTTTCTCTCCTTCTCCGCTTATCTCATCCCATTTTGGCTAAAAATAATGCCGGAAAGGGGTTTTTTAATTTTTTGATTTTTTTTTTTATATTTTTTTCGGAATTTTCTTGCCCGGGTCGATTATGAACGGAATTCGGGTCTAAAATTTTTTTCTCTCCTTCTCCGCCTATCTCATCCCATTTTGGCTAAAAATAATGCCGGAAAGGGGTTTTTTAATTTTTTGACTTTTTTTTTTATATTTTTTTCGGAATTTTCTTGCCCGGGTCGATTATGAACGGAATTCGGGTCTAAAATTTTTTTATCTCCTTCTCTGCCTATCTCATCCCATTTTGGCTAAAAATAATGCCGGAAAGAGTTTTTTTTAACTTCTTGAATTTTTTAGCTATTTTTTTTGGAATTTCCTTCCAAGGGTCGAGTATGAACGGAATTCTGGTCTAAAATTTTTTTCTTTCTTTCTCGGCCTATCTCATCCCATTTCGGCTAAAAATAATGCCGGAAAGGGGTTTTTTAATTTTTTGAGTTTTTTAGCTATTTTTTTCGGAATTTCCATCCACGGGTCGAGTATGAACGGAATTTTGGTCTAAAATTTTTTTCTCTCTTTCTCCGCCTTTCTCATCCCATTTTCGCTAAAAATAATGCCGGAAAGGGGTTTTTTAATTTTTTGATTTTTTTTATAATTTTTTCGGAATTTTCTTGCCCGGGTCGATTATGAACGGAATTCGGGTCTAAAATTTTTTTATCTCCTTCTCTGCCTATCTCATCCCATTTTGGCTAAAAATAATGCCGGAAAGAGTTTTTTTTAACTTCATGAATTTTTTAGTTATTTTTTTCGGAATTTCCTTCCAAGGGTCAAGTATGAACGGAATTCTGGTCTAAAATTTTTTTCTTTCTTTCTCGGCCTATCTCATCCCATTTCGGCTAAAAATAATGCCGGAAAGGGGTTTTTTAAATTTTTGAGTTTTTTAGCTATTTTTTTCGGAATTTCCATCCACGGGTCGGGTATGAACGGAATTCTGTGTAAAATTTTTTTCTCTCTTTCTCCGCCTATCTCATCCCATTTTGGCAAAAAATAATGCCGGAAAGGTGTTTTTTAATTTTTTGATTTTTTTTATAATTTTTTCGGAATTTTCTTGCCCGGGTCGATCATGAACGGAATTCGGGTCTAAAATTTTTTTATCTCCTTCTCTGCCTATCTCATCCCATTTTGGCTAAAAATAATGCCGGAAAGAGTTTTTTTTAACTTCTTGAATTTTTTAGCTATTTTTTTTGGAATTTCCTTCCAAGGGTCGAGTATGAACGGAATTCTGGTCTAAAATTTTTTTCTTTCTTTCTCGGCCTATCTCATCCCATTTCGGCTAAAAAAAATGCCGGAAAGGGGTTTTTTAATTTTTTGAGTTTTTTAGCTATTTTTTTCGGAATTTCCATTCACGGGTCGAGTATGAACGGAATTTTGGTCTAAAATTTTTTTCTCTCTTTCTCCGCCTTTCTCATCCCATTTTCGCTAAAAATAATGCCGGAAAGGGGTTTTTTAATTTTTTGATTTTTTTTATAATTTTTTCGGAATTTTCTTGCCCGGGTCGATTATGAACGGAATTCGGGTCTAAAATTTTTTTCTCTCCTTCTCCTTCTATCTCATCCCATTTTGGCTAAAAATAATGCCGGAAAGAGTTTTTTTTAACTTCTTGAATTTTTTAGCTATTTTTTACGGAATTTCCTTCCAAGGGTCGAGTATAAACGGAATTCTGGTCTAAAATTTTTTTCTTTCTTTCTCGGCCTATGTCATCCCATTTCGGCTAAAAATAATGCCGGAAAGGGGTTTTTTAATTTTTGAGTTTTTTAGCTATTTTTTTCGGAATTTCCATCCACGGGTCGAGTATGAACGGAATTCTGGTCTAAAATTTTTTTCTCTCTTACTCCGCCTATCTCATCCCATTTTGGCAAAAAATAATGCCGGAAAGAGTTTTTTTTAACTTCTTGAATTTTTTAGCTATTTTTTTCGGAATTTCCTTCCAAGGGTCGAGTATGAACGGAATTCTGGCCTAAAATTTTTTTCTTTCTTTCTCGGCCTATCTCATCCCATTTCGGCTAAAAATAATGCCGGAAAGGGATTTTTTAATTTTTTGAGTTTTTTAGATATTTTTTTCGGAATTTCCATCCACGGGTCGAGTATGAATAGGATTCTGGTCTAAATTTTTTCTCTCTCTTTCTCCACCTATCCTATCCCATTCTGGCAAAAAATAATGCCGGAAAGGGGCTTTTTAATTTTTTGATTTTTTTTATAACTTTTTTTCGGAATTTTCTTGCCCGGGTCGAGTATGAAGGGAATACGGGTCTAAAATTTTTTTCTCTCTTTCTCCGGCTATCTCATCCCATTTTGGCTAAAAATAATGCAGGAAAGGGTTTTTTTAATTTCTTGAATTTTTTAGCTTTTTTTTTTTTTGGAATTTCCTTGCACGGGTCGTGTATGAACAGAATTCAGGAATAAATTTTTTTTTCTCATTCCTGCCCTCCCCCAACCCGTTTTGGATAGAAACAATGCCGGAATTAACTTTTTTGATTTTTTGAATTTTTTTACTATTTTTTATTTGGAATTTTCAAGCTCGGGTTGGGTAGGAACAGAATTCGGGAGTAGAATTTTTTTCTCTCTTTCTCGGCCTATCTCATCCCATTTCGGCTAAAAATAATGCCGGAAAGGGGTTTTTTAATTTTTTGAGTTTTTTAGCTATTTTTTTCGGAAATTCCATCCACGGGTCGAGTATGAACGGAATTCTGGTCTAAAATTTTTTTCTCTCTTACTCCGCCTATCTCATCCCATTTTGGCAAAAAATAATGCCGGAAAGAGTTTTTTTTAACTTCTTGAATTTTTTAGCTATTTTTTTTCGGAATTTCCTTCCAAGGGTCGAGTATGAACGGAATTCTGGCCTAAAATTTTTTTCTTTCTTTCTCGGCCTATCTCATCCCATTTCGGCTAAAAACAATACCGGAAAGGGGTTTTTTAATTTTTTGAGTTTTTTAGCTATTTTTTTCGGAATTTCCATCCACGGGTCGAGTATGAACAGAATTCTGGTCTAAATTTTTTCTCTCTCTTTCTCCGCCTATCTCATCCCATTCTGGCAAAAAATAATGCCGTAAAGGGGCTTTTTAATTTTTTGATTTTTTTTATAACTTTTTTCGAAATTTTCTTGCCCGGGTCGAGTATTAAGGGAATACGGGTCTAAAATTTTTTTCTCTCTTTCTCCGGCTATCTCATCCCATTTTGGCTAAAAATAATGCAGGAAAGGGTTTTTTTAATTTCTTGAATTTTTTAGCTTTTTTTTTTTTCGGAATTTCCATCCACGGGTCGAGTATGAACGGAATTCTGTGTAAATTTTTTTCTCTCTTTCTCCGCCTATCTCATCCCATTTTGGCAAAAAATAATGCCGGAAAGGGGTTTTTATATTTTTTGATTTTTTTTAAATTTTTTTCGGAATTTTCTTTCCCGGGTCGATTATGAACGGAATTCGGGTCTAAAATTTTTTTCTCTCCTTCTCCGCTTATCTCATCCCATTTTGGCTAAAAATAATGCCGGAAAGGGGTTTTTTAATTTTTTGATTTTTTTTTTTATATTTTTTTCGGAATTTTCTTGCCCGGGTCGATTATGAACGGAATTCGGGTCTAAAATTTTTTTCTCTCCTTCTCCGCCTATCTCATCCCATTTTGGCTAAAAATAATGCCGGAAAGGGGTTTTTTAATTTTTTGATTTTTTTTTTTATATTTTTTTCGGAATTTTCTTGCCCGGGTCGATTATGAACGGAATTCGGGTCTAAAATTTTTTTATCTCCTTCTCTGCCTATCTCATCCCATTTTGGCTAAAAATAATGCCGGAAAGAGTTTTTTTTAACTTCTTGAATTTTTTAGCTATTTTTTTTGGAATTTCCTTCCAAGGGTCGAGTATGAACGGAATTCTGGTCTAAAATTTTTTTCTTTCTTTCTCGGCCTATCTCATCCCATTTCGGCTAAAAATAATGCCGGAAAGGGGTTTTTTAATTTTTTGAGTTTTTTAGCTATTTTTTTCGGAATTTCCATCCACGGGTCGAGTATGAACGGAATTTTGGTCTAAAATTTTTTTCTCTCTTTCTCCGCCTTTCTCATCCCATTTTCGCTAAAAATAATGCCGGAAAGGGGTTTTTTAATTTTTTGATTTTTTTTATAATTTTTTCGGAATTTTCTTGCCCGGGTCGATTATGAACGGAATTCGGGTCTAAAATTTTTTTATCTCCTTCTCTGCCTATCTCATCCCATTTTGGCTAAAAATAATGCCGGAAAGAGTTTTTTTTAAATTCTTGAATTTTTTAGTTATTTTTTTCGGAATTTCCTTCCAAGGGTCAAGTATGAACGGAATTCTGGTCTAAAATTTTTTTCTTTCTTTCTCGGCCTATCTCATCCCATTTCGGCTAAAAATAATGCCGGAAAGGGGTTTTTTAAATTTTTGAGTTTTTTAGCTATTTTTTTCGGAATTTCCATCCACGGGTCGGGTATGAACGGAATTCTGTGTCAAATTTTTTTCTCTCTTTCTCCGCCTATCTCATCCCATTTTGGCAAAAAATAATGCCGGAAAGGTGTTTTTTAATTTTTTGATTTTTTTATATTTTTTTCGGAATTTTCTTGCCCGGGTCGATCATGAACGGAATTCGGGTCTAAAATTTTTTTATCTCCTTCTCTGCCTATCTCATCCCATTTTGGCTAAAAATAATGCCGGAAAGAGTTTTTTTTAACTTCTTGAATTTTTTAGCTATTTTTTTTGGAATTTCCTTCCAAGGGTCGAGTATGAACGGAATTCTGGTCTAAAATTTTTTTCTTTCTTTCTCGGCCTATCTCATCCCATTTCGGCTAAAAATAATGCCGGAAAGGGGTTTTTTAATTTTTTGAGTTTTTTAGCTATTTTTTTCGGAATTTCCATCCACGGGTCGAGTATGAACGGAATTTTGGTCTAAAATTTTTTTCTCTCTTTCTCCGCCTTTCTCATCCCATTTTCGCTAAAAATAATGCCGGAAAGGGGTTTTTTAATTTTTTGATTTTTTTTATAATTTTTTCGGAATTTTCTTGCCCGGGTCGATTATGAACGGAATTCGGGTCTAAAATTTTTTTCTCTCCTTCTCCTTCTATCTCATCCCATTTTGGCTAAAAATAATGCCGGAAAGAGTTTTTTTTAACTTCTTGAATTTTTTAGCTATTTTTTACGGAATTTCCTTCCAAGGGTCGAGTATAAACGGAATTCTGGTCTAAAATTTTTTTCTTTCTTTCTCGGCCTATCTCATCCCATTTCGGCTAAAAATAATGCCGGAAAGGGGTTTTTTAATTTTTGAGTTTTTTAGCTATTTTTTTCGGAATTTCCATCCACGGGTCGAGTATGAACGGAATTCTGGTCTAAAATTTTTTTCTCTCCTTCTCCGCCTATCTCATCCCATTTTGGCTAAAAATAATGCCGGAAAGGGGTTTTTTTAATTTTTTGACTTTTTTTTTTATATTTTTTTCGGAATTTTCTTGCCCGGGTCGATTATGAACGGAATTCGGGTCTAAAATTTTTTTATCTCCTTCTCTGCCTATCTCATCCCATTTTGGCTAAAAATAATGCCGGAAAGAGTTTTTTTTAACTTCTTGAATTTTTTAGCTATTTTTTTTGGAATTTCCTTCCAAGGGTCGAGTATGAACGGAATTCTGGTCTAAAATTTTTTTCTTTCTTTCTCGGCCTATCTCATCCCATTTCGGCTAAAAATAATGCCGGAAAGGGGTTTTTTAATTTTTTGAGTTTTTTAGCTATTTTTTTCGGAATTTCCATCCACGGGTCGAGTATGAACGGAATTTTGGTCTAAAATTTTTTTCTCTCTTTCTCCGCCTTTCTCATCCCATTTTCGCTAAAAATAATGCCGGAAAGGGGTTTTTTAATTTTTTGATTTTTTTTATAATTTTTTCGGAATTTTCTTGCCCGGGTCGATTATGAACGGAATTCGGGTCTAAAATTTTTTTATCTCCTTCTCTGCCTATCTCATCCCATTTTGGCTAAAAATAATGCCGGAAAGAGTTTTTTTTAACTTCATGAATTTTTTAGTTATTTTTTTCGGAATTTCCTTCCAAGGGTCAAGTATGAACGGAATTCTGGTCTAAAATTTTTTTCTTTCTTTCTCGGCCTATCTCATCCCATTTCGGCTAAAAATAATGCCGGAAAGGGGTTTTTTAAATTTTTGAGTTTTTTAGCTATTTTTTTCGGAATTTCCATCCACGGGTCGGGTATGAACGGAATTCTGTGTAAAATTTTTTTCTCTCTTTCTCCGCCTATCTCATCCCATTTTGGCAAAAAATAATGCCGGAAAGGTGTTTTTTAATTTTTTGATTTTTTTTATAATTTTTTCGGAATTTTCTTGCCCGGGTCGATCATGAACGGAATTCGGGTCTAAAATTTTTTTATCTCCTTCTCTGCCTATCTCATCCCATTTTGGCTAAAAATAATGCCGGAAAGAGTTTTTTTTAACTTCTTGAATTTTTTAGCTATTTTTTTTGGAATTTCCTTCCAAGGGTCGAGTATGAACGGAATTCTGGTCTAAAATTTTTTTCTTTCTTTCTCGGCCTATCTCATCCCATTTCGGCTAAAAATAATGCCGGAAAGGGGTTTTTTAATTTTTTGAGTTTTTTAGCTATTTTTTTCGGAATTTCCATCCACGGGTCGAGTATGAACGGAATTTTGGTCTAAAATTTTTTTCTCTCTTTCTCCGCCTTTCTCATCCCATTTTCGCTAAAAATAATGCCGGAAAGGGGTTTTTTAATTTTTTGATTTTTTTTATAATTTTTTCGGAATTTTCTTGCCCGGGTCGATTATGAACGGAATTCGGGTCTAAAATTTTTTTCTCTCCTTCTCCTTCTATCTCATCCCATTTTGGCTAAAAATAATGCCGGAAAGAGTTTTTTTTAACTTCTTGAATTTTTTAGCTATTTTTTACGGAATTTCCTTCCAAGGGTCGAGTATAAACGGAATTCTGGTCTAAAATTTTTTTCTTTCTTTCTCGGCCTATCTCATCCCATTTCGGCTAAAAATAATGCCGGAAAGGGGTTTTTTAATTTTTGAGTTTTTTAGCTATTTTTTTCGGAATTTCCATCCACGGGTCGAGTATGAACGGAATTCTGGTCTAAAATTTTTTTCTCTCTTACTCCGCCTATCTCATCCCATTTTGGCAAAAAATAATGCCGGAAAGAGTTTTTTTTAACTTCTTGAATTTTTTAGCTATTTTTTTCGGAATTTCCTTCCAAGGGTCGAGTATGAACGGAATTCTGGCCTAAAATTTTTTTCTTTCTTTCTCGGCCTATCTCATCCCATTTCGGCTAAAAATAATGCCGGAAAGGGATTTTTTAATTTTTTGAGTTTTTTAGATATTTTTTTCGGAATTTCCATCCACGGGTCGAGTATGAATAGGATTCTGGTCTAAATTTTTTCTCTCTCTTTCTCCACCTATCCTATCCCATTCTGGCAAAAAATAATGCCGGAAAGGGGCTTTTTAATTTTTTGATTTTTTTTATAACTTTTTTTCGGAATTTTCTTGCCCGGGTCGAGTATGAAGGGAATACGGGTCTAAAATTTTTTTCTCTCTTTCTCCGGCTATCTCATCCCATTTTGGCTAAAAATAATGCAGGAAAGGGTTTTTTTAATTTCTTGAATTTTTTAGCTTTTTTTTTTTTTGGAATTTCCTTGCACGGGTCGTGTATGAACAGAATTCAGGAATAAATTTTTTTTTCTCATTCCTGCCCTCCCCCAACCCGTTTTGGATAGAAACAATGCCGGAATTAACTTTTTTGATTTTTTGAATTTTTTTACTATTTTTTATTTGGAATTTTCAAGCTCGGGTTGGGTAGGAACAGAATTCGGGAGTAGAATTTTTTTCTCTCTTTCTCGGCCTATCTCATCCCATTTCGGCTAAAAATAATGCCGGAAAGGGGTTTTTTAATTTTTTGAGTTTTTTAGCTATTTTTTTCGGAAATTCCATCCACGGGTCGAGTATGAACGGAATTCTGGTCTAAAATTTTTTTCTCTCTTACTCCGCCTATCTCATCCCATTTTGGCAAAAAATAATGCCGGAAAGAGTTTTTTTTAACTTCTTGAATTTTTTAGCTATTTTTTTTCGGAATTTCCTTCCAAGGGTCGAGTATGAACGGAATTCTGGCCTAAAATTTTTTTCTTTCTTTCTCGGCCTATCTCATCCCATTTCGGCTAAAAACAATACCGGAAAGGGGTTTTTTAATTTTTTGAGTTTTTTAGCTATTTTTTTCGGAATTTCCATCCACGGGTCGAGTATGAACAGAATTCTGGTCTAAATTTTTTCTCTCTCTTTCTCCGCCTATCTCATCCCATTCTGGCAAAAAATAATGCCGGAAAGGGGCTTTTTAATTTTTTGATTTTTTTTATAACTTTTTTCGAAATTTTCTTGCCCGGGTCGAGTATTAAGGGAATACGGGTCTAAAATTTTTTTCTCTCTTTCTCCGGCTATCTCATCCCATTTTGGCTAAAAATAATGCAGGAAAGGGTTTTTTTAATTTCTTGAATTTTTTAGCTTTTTTTTTTTTCGGAATTTCCATCCACGGGTCGAGTATGAACGGAATTCTGTGTAAATTTTTTTCTCTCTTTCTCCGCCTATCTCATCCCATTTTGGCAAAAAATAATGCCGGAAAGGGGTTTTTATATTTTTTGATTTTTTTTAAATTTTTTTCGGAATTTTCTTTCCCGGGTCGATTATGAACGGAATTCGGGTCTAAAATTTTTTTCTCTCCTTCTCCGCTTATCTCATCCCATTTTGGCTAAAAATAATGCCGGAAAGGGGTTTTTTAATTTTTTGATTTTTTTTTTTATATTTTTTTCGGAATTTTCTTGCCCGGGTCGATTATGAACGGAATTCGGGTCTAAAATTTTTTTCTCTCCTTCTCCGCCTATCTCATCCCATTTTGGCTAAAAATAATGCCGGAAAGGGGTTTTTTAATTTTTTGATTTTTTTTTTTATATTTTTTTCGGAATTTTCTTGCCCGGGTCGATTATGAACGGAATTCGGGTCTAAAATTTTTTTATCTCCTTCTCTGCCTATCTCATCCCATTTTGGCTAAAAATAATGCCGGAAAGAGTTTTTTTTAACTTCTTGAATTTTTTAGCTATTTTTTTTGGAATTTCCTTCCAAGGGTCGAGTATGAACGGAATTCTGGTCTAAAATTTTTTTCTTTCTTTCTCGGCCTATCTCATCCCATTTCGGCTAAAAATAATGCCGGAAAGGGGTTTTTTAATTTTTTGAGTTTTTTAGCTATTTTTTTCGGAATTTCCATCCACGGGTCGAGTATGAACGGAATTTTGGTCTAAAATTTTTTTCTCTCTTTCTCCGCCTTTCTCATCCCATTTTCGCTAAAAATAATGCCGGAAAGGGGTTTTTTAATTTTTTGATTTTTTTTATAATTTTTTCGGAATTTTCTTGCCCGGGTCGATTATGAACGGAATTCGGGTCTAAAATTTTTTTATCTCCTTCTCTGCCTATCTCATCCCATTTTGGCTAAAAATAATGCCGGAAAGAGTTTTTTTTAACTTCTTGAATTTTTTAGTTATTTTTTTCGGAATTTCCTTCCAAGGGTCAAGTATGAACGGAATTCTGGTCTAAAATTTTTTTCTTTCTTTCTCGGCCTATCTCATCCCATTTCGGCTAAAAATAATGCCGGAAAGGGGTTTTTTAAATTTTTGAGTTTTTTAGCTATTTTTTTCGGAATTTCCATCCACGGGTCGGGTATGAACGGAATTCTGTGTCAAATTTTTTTCTCTCTTTCTCCGCCTATCTCATCCCATTTTGGCAAAAAATAATGCCGGAAAGGTGTTTTTTAATTTTTTGATTTTTTTATATTTTTTTCGGAATTTTCTTGCCCGGGTCGATCATGAACGGAATTCGGGTCTAAAATTTTTTTATCTCCTTCTCTGCCTATCTCATCCCATTTTGGCTAAAAATAATGCCGGAAAGAGTTTTTTTTAACTTCTTGAATTTTTTAGCTATTTTTTTTGGAATTTCCTTCCAAGGGTCGAGTATGAACGGAATTCTGGTCTAAAATTTTTTTCTTTCTTTCTCGGCCTATCTCATCCCATTTCGGCTAAAAATAATGCCGGAAAGGGGTTTTTTAATTTTTTGAGTTTTTTAGCTATTTTTTTCGGAATTTCCATCCACGGGTCGAGTATGAACGGAATTTTGGTCTAAAATTTTTTTCTCTCTTTCTCCGCCTTTCTCATCCCATTTTCGCTAAAAATAATGCCGGAAAGGGGTTTTTTAATTTTTTGATTTTTTTTATAATTTTTTCGGAATTTTCTTGCCCGGGTCGATTATGAACGGAATTCGGGTCTAAAATTTTTTTCTCTCCTTCTCCTTCTATCTCATCCCATTTTGGCTAAAAATAATGCCGGAAAGAGTTTTTTTTAACTTCTTGAATTTTTTAGCTATTTTTTACGGAATTTCCTTCCAAGGGTCGAGTATAAACGGAATTCTGGTCTAAAATTTTTTTCTTTCTTTCTCGGCCTATCTCATCCCATTTCGGCTAAAAATAATGCCGGAAAGGGGTTTTTTAATTTTTGAGTTTTTTAGCTATTTTTTTCGGAATTTCCATCCACGGGTCGAGTATGAACGGAATTCTGGTCTAAAATTTTTTTCTCTCTTACTCCGCCTATCTCATCCCATTTTGGCAAAAAATAATGCCGGAAAGAGTTTTTTTTAACTTCTTGAATTTTTTAGCTATTTTTTTCGGAATTTCCTTCCAAGGGTCGAGTATGAACAGAATTCTGGCCTAAAATTTTTTTCTTTCTTTCTCGGCCTATCTCATCCCATTTCGGCTAAAAATAATGCCGGAAAGGGATTTTTTAATTTTTTGAGTTTTTTAGATATTTTTTTCGGAATTTCCATCCACGGGTCGAGTATGAATAGGATTCTGGTCTAAATTTTTTCTCTCTCTTTCTCCACCTATCCTATCCCATTCTGGCAAAAAATAATGCCGGAAAGGGGCTTTTTAATTTTTTGATTTTTTTTATAACTTTTTTTCGGAATTTTCTTGCCCGGGTCGAGTATGAAGGGAATACGGGTCTAAAATTTTTTTCTCTCTTTCTCCGGCTATCTCATCCCATTTTGGCTAAAAATAATGCAGGAAAGGGTTTTTTTAATTTCTTGAATTTTTTAGCTTTTTTTTTTTTTGGAATTTCCTTGCACGGGTCGTGTATGAACAGAATTCAGGAATAAATTTTTTTTTCTCATTCCTGCCCTCCCCCAACCCGTTTTGGATAGAAACAATGCCGGAATTAACTTTTTTGATTTTTTGAATTTTTTTACTATTTTTTATTTGGAATTTTCAAGCTCGGGTTGGGTAGGAACAGAATTCGGGAGTAGAATTTTTTTTTCTCTTTCTCGGCCTATCTCATCCCATTTCGGCTAAAAATAATGCCGGAAAGGGGTTTTTTAATTTTTTGAGTTTTTTAGCTATTTTTTTCGGAAATTCCATCCACAGGTCGAGTATGAACGGAATTCTGGTCTAAAATTTTTTTCTCTCTTACTCCGCCTATCTCATCCCATTTTGGCAAAAAATAATGCCGGAAAGAGTTTTTTTTTAACTTCTTGAATTTTTTAGCTATTTTTTTTCGGAATTTCCTTCCAAGGGTCGAGTATGAACGGAATTCTGGCCTAAAATTTTTTTCTTTCTTTCTCGGCCTATCTCATCCCATTTCGGCTAAAAACAATACCGGAAAGGGGTTTTTTAATTTTTTGAGTTTTTTAGCTATTTTTTTCGGAATTTCCATCCACGGGTCGAGTATGAACAGAATTCTGGTCTAAATTTTTTCTCTCTCTTTCTCCGCCTATCTCATCCCATTCTGGCAAAAAATAATGCCGGAAAGGGGCTTTTTAATTTTTTGATTTTTTTTATAACTTTTTTCGGAATTTTCTTGCCCGGGTCGAGTATTAAGGGAATACGGGTCTAAAATTTTTTTCTCTCTTTCTCCGGCTATCTCATCCCATTTTGGCTAAAAATAATGCAGGAAAGGGTTTTTTTAATTTCTTGAATTTTTTAGCTTTTTTTTTTTTTTCGGAATTTCCATCCACGGGTCGAGTATGAACGGAATTCTGTGTAAAATTTTTTTCTCTCTTTCTCCTCCTATCTCATCCCATTTTGGCAAAAAATAATGCCGGAAAGGGGTTTTTATATTTTTTGATTTTTTTTATATTTTTTTCAGAATTTTCTTCCCCGGGTCGATTATGAACGGAATTCGGGTCTAAAATTTTTTTCTCTCCTTCTCCGCCTATCTCATCCCATTTTGGCTAAAAATAATGCCGGAAAGGGGTTTTTTAATTTTTTGATTTTTTTTTATATTTTTTTCGGAATTTTCTTGCCCGGGTCGATTATGAACGGAATTCGGGTCTAAAATTTTTTTCTCTCCTTCTCCGCCTATCTCATCCCATTTTGGCTAAAAATAATGCCGGAAAGGGGTTTTTTAATTTTTTGATTTTTTTTTTATATTTTTTTCGGAATTTTCTTGCCCGGGTCGATTATGAACGGAATTCGGGTCTAAAATTTTTCTCTCTCCTTCTCCGCCTATCTCATCCCATTTTGGCTAAAAATAATGCCGGAAAGAGTTTTTTTTAACTTCTTGAATTTTTTAGTTATTTTTTTCGGAATTTCCTTCCAAGGGTCGAGTATGAACGGAATTCTGGTCTAAAATTTTTTTCTTTCTTTCTCGGCCTATCTCATCCCATTTCGGCTAAAAATAATGCCGGAAAGGGGTTTTTAATTTTTTGAGTTTTTAGCTATTTTTTTCGGAATTTCCATCCACGGGTCGAGTATGAACGGAATTCTGTGTAAAAATTTTTTCTCTCTTTCTCCGCCTATCTCATCCCATTTTGGCTAAAAATAATGCCGGAAAGGTGTTTTTTAATTTTTTGATTTTTTTATATTTTTTTCAGAATTTTCTTGCCCGGGTCGATCATGAACGGAATTCGGGTCTAAAATTTTTTTATCTCCTTCTCTGCCTATCTCATCCCATTTTGGCTAAAAATAATGCCGGAAAGAGTTTTTCTTAACTTCTTGAATTTTTTAGTTATTTTTTTCGGAATTTCCTTCCAAGGGTCAAGTATGAACGGAATTCTGGTCTAAAATTTTTTTCTTTCCTTCTCTGCCTATCTCATCCCATTTTGGCTAAAAATAATGCCGGAAAGAGTTTTTTTTTAAATTCTTGAATTTTTTAGCTATTTTTTTTGGAATTTCCTTCCAAGGGTCGAGTATGAACGGAATTCTGGTCTAAAATTTTTTTCTTTCTTTCTCGGCCTATCTCATCCCATTTTGGCTAAAAATAATGCCGGAAAGAGTTTTTTCTAACTTCTTGAATTTTTTAGCTATTTTTTTCGGAATTTCCTTCCAAGGGTCGAGCATGAACGGAATTCTGGTCTAAAATTTTTTTCTCTCTTTCTCGGCCTATCTCATCCCATTTTCGCTAAAAATAATGCCGGAAAGGGGTTTTTTAATTTTTTGATTTTTTTTATATTTTTTTCGGAATTTTCCTGCCCGGGTCGATTATGAACGGAATTCGGGACTAAAATTTTTTTCTCTCCTTCTCCTTCTGTCTCATCCCATTTTGGCTAAAAATAATGCCGGAAAGAGTTTTTTTTAACTTCTTGAATTTTTTAGCTATTTTTTTTCGGAATTTCCTTCGAAGGGTCGAGTATGAACGGAATTTTGGTCTAAAATTTTTTTCTTTCTTTCTCGGCCTATCTCATCCCATTTCGGCTAAAAATAATGCCGGAAATGGGTTTTTTAATTTTTTGAGTTTTTTAGCTATTTTTTTCGGAAATTCCATCCACGGGTCGAGTATGAACGGAATTCTGGTCTAAAATTTTTTTCTCTCTTACTCCGCCTATCTCATCCCATTTTGGCAAAAAATAATGCCGGAAAGAGTTTTTTTTAACTTCTTGAATTTTTTAGCTACTTTTTTTCGGAATTTCCTTCCAAGGGTCGAGTATGAACGGAATTCTGGCCTAAAATTTTTTTCTTTCTTTCTCGGCCTATCTCATCCCATTTCGGCTAAAAACAATACCGGAAAGGGGTTTTTTAATTTTTTGAGTTTTTTAGCTATTTTTTTCGGAATTTCCATCCACGGGTCGAGTATGAACGGAATTTTGGTCTAAAATTTTTTTCTCTCTTTCTCCGCCTTTCTCATCCCATTTTCGCTAAAAATAATGCCGGAAAGGGGTTTTTTAATTTTTTGATTTTTTTTATAATTTTTTCGGAATTTTCTTGCCCGGGTCGATTATGAACGGAATTCGGGTCTAAAATTTTTTTCTCTCCTTCTCCTTCTATCTCATCCCATTTTGGCTAAAAATAATGCCGGAAAGAGTTTTTTTTAACTTCTTGAATTTTTTAGCTATTTTTTTCGGAATTTCCTTCCAAGGGTCGAGTATAAACGGAATTCTGGTCTAAAATTTTTTTCTTTCTTTCTCGGCCTATCTCATCCCATTTCGGCTAAAAATAATGCCGGAAAGGGGTTTTTTAATTTTTGAGTTTTTTAGCTATTTTTTTCGGAATTTCCATCCACGGGTCGAGTATGAACGGAATTCTGGTCTAAAATTTTTTTCTTTCTTACTCCGCCTATCTCATCCCATTTTGGCAAAAAATAATGCCGGAAAGAGTTTTTTTTAACTTCTTGAATTTTTTAGCTATTTTTTTTCGGAATTTCCTTCCAAGGGTCGAGTATGAACGGAATTCTGGCCTAAAATTTTTTTCTTTCTTTCTCGGCCTATCTCATCCCATTTCGGCTAAAAATAATGCCGGAAAGGGATTTTTTAATTTTTCGAGTTTTTTAGATATTTTTTTCGGAATTTCCATCCACGGGTCGAGTATGAATAGGATTCTGGTCTAAATTTTTTCTCTCTCTTTCTCCACCTATCCTATCCCATTCTGGCAAAAAATAATGCCGGAAAGGGGCTTTTTAATTTTTTGATTTTTTTTATAACTTTTTTTCGGAATTTTCTTGCCCGGGTCGAGTATGAAGGGAATACGGGTCTAAAATTTTTTTCTCTCTTTCTCCGGCTATCTCATCCCATTTTGGCTAAAAATAATGCAGGAAAGGGTTTTTTTAATTTCTTGAATTTTTTAGCTTTTTTTTTTTTTGGAATTTCCTTGCACGGGTCGTGTATGAACAGAATTCAGGAATAAATTTTTTTTTCTCATTCCTGCCCTCCCCCAACCCGTTTTGGATAGAAACAATGCCGGAATTAACTTTTTTGATTTTTTGAATTTTTTTACTATTTTTTATTTGGAATTTTCAAGCTCGGGTTGGGTAGGAACAGAATTCGGGAGTAGAATTTTTTTCTCTCTTTCTCGGCCTATCTCATCCCATTTCGGCTAAAAATAATGCCGGAAAGGGGTTTTTTAATTTTTTGAGTTTTTTAGCTATTTTTTTCGGAAATTCCATCCACGGGTCGAGTATGAACGGAATTCTGGTCTAAAATTTTTTTCTCTCTTACTCCGCCTATCTCATCCCATTTTGGCAAAAAATAATGCCGGAAAGAGTTTTTTTTAACTTCTTGAATTTTTTAGCTATTTTTTTTCGGAATTTCCTTCCAAGGGTCGAGTATGAACGGAATTCTGGCCTAAAATTTTTTTCTTTCTTTCTCGGCCTATCTCATCCCATTTCGGCTAAAAACAATACCGGAAAGGGGTTTTTTAATTTTTTGAGTTTTTTAGCTATTTTTTTCGGAATTTCCATCCACGGGTCGAGTATGAACAGAAGAATTCTGGTCTAAATTTTTTCTCTCTCTTTCTCCGCCTATCTCATCCCATTCTGGCAAAAAATAATGCCGGAAAGGGGCTTTTTAATTTTTTGATTTTTTTTATAACTTTTTTCGAAATTTTCTTGCCCGGGTCGAGTATTAAGGGAATACGGGTCTAAAATTTTTTTCTCTCTTTCTCCGGCTATCTCATCCCATTTTGGCTAAAAATAATGCAGGAAAGGGTTTTTTTAATTTCTTGAATTTTTTAGCTTTTTTTTTTTTCGGAATTTCCATCCACGGGTCGAGTATGAACGGAATTCTGTGTAAATTTTTTTCTCTCTTTCTCCGCCTATCTCATCCCATTTTGGCAAAAAATAATGCCGGAAAGGGGTTTTTATATTTTTGATTTTTTTTAAATTTTTTTCGGAATTTTCTTTCCCGGGTCGATTATGAACGGAATTCGGGTCTAAAATTTTTTTCTCTCCTTCTCCGCTTATCTCATCCCATTTTGGCTAAAAATAATGCCGGAAAGGGGTTTTTTAATTTTTTGATTTTTTTTTTATATTTTTTTCGGAATTTTCTTGCCCGGGTCGATTATGAACGGAATTCGGGTCTAAAATTTTTTTCTCTCCTTCTCCGCCTATCTCATCCCATTTTGGCTAAAAATAATGCCGGAAAGGGGTTTTTTAATTTTTTGATTTTTTTTTTTATATTTTTTTCGGAATTTTCTTGCCGGGTCGATTATGAACGGAATTCGGGTCTAAAATTTTTTTATCTCCTTCTCTGCCTATCTCATCCCATTTTGGCTAAAAATAATGCCGGAAAGAGTTTTTTTTAACTTCTTGAATTTTTTAGCTATTTTTTTTGGAATTTCCTTCCAAGGGTCGAGTATGAACGGAATTCTGGTCTAAAATTTTTTTCTTTCTTTCTCGGCCTATCTCATCCCATTTCGGCTAAAAATAATGCCGGAAAGGGGTTTTTTAATTTTTTGAGTTTTTTAGCTATTTTTTTCGGAATTTCCATCCACGGGTCGAGTATGAACGGAATTTTGGTCTAAAATTTTTTTCTCTCTTTCTCCGCCTTTCTCATCCCATTTTCGCTAAAAATAATGCCGGAAAGGGGTTTTTTAATTTTTTGATTTTTTTTATAATTTTTTCGGAATTTTCTTGCCCGGGTCGATTATGAACGGAATTCGGGTCTAAAATTTTTTTATCTCCTTCTCTGCCTATCTCATCCCATTTTGGCTAAAAATAATGCCGGAAAGAGTTTTTTTTAACTTCTTGAATTTTTTAGTTATTTTTTTCGGAATTTCCTTCCAAGGGTCAAGTATGAACGGAATTCTGGTCTAAAATTTTTTTCTTTCTTTCTCGGCCTATCTCATCCCATTTCGGCTAAAAATAATGCCGGAAAGGGGTTTTTTAAATTTTTGAGTTTTTTAGCTATTTTTTTCGGAATTTCCATCCACGGGTCGGGTATGAACGGAATTCTGTGTCAAATTTTTTTCTCTCTTTCTCCGCCTATCTCATCCCATTTTGGCAAAAAATAATGCCGGAAAGGTGTTTTTTAATTTTTTGATTTTTTTATATTTTTTTCGGAATTTTCTTGCCCGGGTCGATCATGAACGGAATTCGGGTCTAAAATTTTTTTATCTCCTTCTCTGCCTATCTCATCCCATTTTGGCTAAAAATAATGCCGGAAAGAGTTTTTTTTAACTTCTTGAATTTTTTAGCTATTTTTTTTGGAATTTCCTTCCAAGGGTCGAGTATGAACGGAATTCTGGTCTAAAATTTTTTTCTTTCTTTCTCGGCCTATCTCATCCCATTTCGGCTAAAAATAATGCCGGAAAGGGGTTTTTTAATTTTTTGAGTTTTTTAGCTATTTTTTTCGGAATTTCCATCCACGGGTCGAGTATGAACGGAATTTTGGTCTAAAATTTTTTTCTCTCTTTCTCCGCCTTTCTCATCCCATTTTCGCTAAAAATAATGCCGGAAAGGGGTTTTTTAATTTTTTGATTTTTTTTATAATTTTTTCAGAATTTTCTTGCCCGGGTCGATTATGAACGGAATTCGGGTCTAAAATTTTTTTCTCTCCTTCTCCTTCTATCTCATCCCATTTTGGCTAAAAATAATGCCGGAAAGAGTTTTTTTTAACTTCTTGAATTTTTTAGCTATTTTTTACGGAATTTCCTTCCAAGGGTCGAGTATAAACGGAATTCTGGTCTAAAATTTTTTTCTTTCTTTCTCGGCCTATCTCATCCCATTTCGGCTAAAAATAATGCCGGAAAGGGGTTTTTTAATTTTTGAGTTTTTTAGCTATTTTTTTCGGAATTTCCATCCACGGGTCGAGTATGAACGGAATTCTGGTCTAAAATTTTTTTCTCTCTTACTCCGCCTATCTCATCCCATTTTGGCAAAAAATAATGCCGGAAAGAGTTTTTTTTAACTTCTTGAATTTTTTAGCTATTTTTTTCGGAATTTCCTTCCAAGGGTCGAGTATGAACAGAATTCTGGCCTAAAATTTTTTTCTTTCTTTCTCGGCCTATCTCATCCCATTTCGGCTAAAAATAATGCCGGAAAGGGATTTTTTAATTTTTTGAGTTTTTTAGATATTTTTTTCGGAATTTCCATCCACGGGTCGAGTATGAATAGGATTCTGGTCTAAATTTTTTCTCTCTCTTTCTCCACCTATCCTATCCCATTCTGGCAAAAAATAATGCCGGAAAGGGGCTTTTTAATTTTTTGATTTTTTTTATAACTTTTTTTCGGAATTTTCTTGCCCGGGTCGAGTATGAAGGGAATACGGGTCTAAAATTTTTTTCTCTCTTTCTCCGGCTATCTCATCCCATTTTGGCTAAAAATAATGCAGGAAAGGGTTTTTTTAATTTCTTGAATTTTTTAGCTTTTTTTTTTTTTGGAATTTCCTTGCACGGGTCGTGTATGAACAGAATTCAGGAATAAATTTTTTTTTCTCATTCCTGCCCTCCCCCAACCCGTTTTGGATAGAAACAATGCCGGAATTAACTTTTTTGATTTTTTGAATTTTTTTACTATTTTTTATTTGGAATTTTCAAGCTCGGGTTGGGTAGGAACAGAATTCGGGAGTAGAATTTTTTTTTCTCTTTCTCGGCCTATCTCATCCCATTTCGGCTAAAAATAATGCCGGAAAGGGGTTTTTTAATTTTTTGAGTTTTTTAGCTATTTTTTTCGGAAATTCCATCCACAGGTCGAGTATGAACGGAATTCTGGTCTAAAATTTTTTTCTCTCTTACTCCGCCTATCTCATCCCATTTTGGCAAAAAATAATGCCGAAAAGAGTTTTTTTTTAACTTCTTGAATTTTTTAGCTATTTTTTTTCGGAATTTCCTTCCAAGGGTCGAGTATGAACGGAATTCTGGCCTAAAATTTTTTTCTTTCTTTCTCGGCCTATCTCATCCCATTTCGGCTAAAAACAATACCGGAAAGGGGTTTTTTAATTTTTTGAGTTTTTTAGCTATTTTTTTCGGAATTTCCATCCACGGGTCGAGTATGAACAGAATTCTGGTCTAAATTTTTTCTCTCTCTTTCTCCGCCTATCTCATCCCATTCTGGCAAAAAATAATGCCGGAAAGGGGCTTTTTAATTTTTTGATTTTTTTTATAACTTTTTTCGGAATTTTCTTGCCCGGGTCGAGTATTAAGGGAATACGGGTCTAAAATTTTTTTCTCTCTTTCTCCGGCTATCTCATCCCATTTTGGCTAAAAATAATGCAGGAAAGGGTTTTTTTAATTTCTTGAATTTTTTAGCTTTTTTTTTTTTTTCGGAATTTCCATCCACGGGTCGAGTATGAACGGAATTCTGTGTAAAATTTTTTTCTCTCTTTCTCCTCCTATCTCATCCCATTTTGGCAAAAAATAATGCCGGAAAGGGGTTTTTATATTTTTTGATTTTTTTTATATTTTTTTCAGAATTTTCTTTCCCGGGTCGATTATGAACGGAATTCGGGTCTAAAATTTTTTTCTCTCCTTCTCCGCCTATCTCATCCCATTTTGGCTAAAAATAATGCCGGAAAGGGGTTTTTTAATTTTTTGATTTTTTTTTATATTTTTTTCGGAATTTTCTTGCCCGGGTCGATTATGAACGGAATTCGGGTCTAAAATTTTTTTCTCTCCTTCTCCGCCTATCTCATCCCATTTTGGCTAAAAATAATGCCGGAAAGGGGTTTTTTAATTTTTTGATTTTTTTTTTATATTTTTTTCGGAATTTTCTTGCCCGGGTCGATTATGAACGGAATTCGGGTCTAAAATTTTTCTCTCTCCTTCTCCGCCTATCTCATCCCATTTTGGCTAAAAATAATGCCGGAAAGAGTTTTTTTTAACTTCTTGAATTTTTTAGTTATTTTTTTCGGAATTTCCTTCCAAGGGTCGAGTATGAACGGAATTCTGGTCTAAAATTTTTTTCTTTCTTTCTCGGCCTATCTCATCCCATTTCGGCTAAAAATAATGCCGGAAAGGGGTTTTTTAATTTTTTGAGTTTTTAGCTATTTTTTTCGGAATTTCCATCCACGGGTCGATTATGAACGGAATTCTGTGTAAAAATTTTTTCTCTCTTTCTCCGCCTATCTCATCCCATTTTGGCTAAAAATAATGCCGGAAAGGTGTTTTTTAATTTTTTGATTTTTTTATATTTTTTTCAGAATTTTCTTGCCCGGGTCGATCATGAACGGAATTCGGGTCTAAAATTTTTTTATCTCCTTCTCTGCCTATCTCATCCCATTTTGGCTAAAAATAATGCCGGAAAGAGTTTTTCTTAACTTCTTGAATTTTTTAGTTATTTTTTTCGGAATTTCCTTCCAAGGGTCAAGTATGAACGGAATTCTGGTCTAAAATTTTTTTCTTTCCTTCTCTGCCTATCTCATCCCATTTTGGCTAAAAATAATGCCGGAAAGAGTTTTTTTTAAATTCTTGAATTTTTTAGCTATTTTTTTTGGAATTTCCTTCCAAGGGTCGAGTATGAACGGAATTCTGGTCTAAAATTTTTTTCTTTCTTTCTCGGCCTATCTCATCCCATTTTGGCTAAAAATAATGCCGGAAAGAGTTTTTTCTAACTTCTTGAATTTTTTAGCTATTTTTTTCGGAATTTCCTTCCAAGGGTCGAGCATGAACGGAATTCTGGTCTAAAATTTTTTTCTCTCTTTCTCGGCCTATCTCATCCCATTTTCGCTAAAAATAATGCCGGAAAGGGGTTTTTTAATTTTTTGATTTTTTTTATATTTTTTTCGGAATTTTCCTGCCCGGGTCGATTATGAACGGAATTCGGGACTAAAATTTTTTTCTCTCCTTCTCCTTCTGTCTCATCCCATTTTGGCTAAAAATAATGCCGGAAAGAGTTTTTTTTAACTTCTTGAATTTTTTAGCTATTTTTTTTCGGAATTTCCTTCGAAGGGTCGAGTATGAACGGAATTTTGGTCTAAAATTTTTTTCTTTCTTTCTCGGCCTATCTCATCCCATTTCGGCTAAAAATAATGCCGGAAATGGGTTTTTTAATTTTTTGAGTTTTTTAGCTATTTTTTTCGGAAATTCCATCCACGGGTCGAGTATGAACGGAATTCTGGTCTAAAATTTTTTTCTCTCTTACTCCGCCTATCTCATCCCATTTTGGCAAAAAATAATGCCGGAAAGAGTTTTTTTTAACTTCTTGAATTTTTTAGCTACTTTTTTTCGGAATTTCCTTCCAAGGGTCGAGTATGAACGGAATTCTGGCCTAAAATTTTTTTCTTTCTTTCTCGGCCTATCTCATCCCATTTCGGCTAAAAACAATACCGGAAAGGGGTTTTTTAATTTTTTGAGTTTTTTAGCTATTTTTTTCGGAATTTCCATCCACGGGTCGAGTATGAACGGAATTTTGGTCTAAAATTTTTTTCTCTCTTTCTCCGCCTTTCTCATCCCATTTTCGCTAAAAATAATGCCGGAAAGGGGTTTTTTAATTTTTTGATTTTTTTTATAATTTTTTCGGAATTTTCTTGCCCGGGTCGATTATGAACGGAATTCGGGTCTAAAATTTTTTTCTCTCCTTCTCCTTCTATCTCATCCCATTTTGGCTAAAAATAATGCCGGAAAGAGTTTTTTTTAACTTCTTGAATTTTTTAGCTATTTTTTTCGGAATTTCCTTCCAAGGGTCGAGTATAAACGGAATTCTGGTCTAAAATTTTTTTCTTTCTTTCTCGGCCTATCTCATCCCATTTCGGCTAAAAATAATGCCGGAAAGGGGTTTTTTAATTTTTGAGTTTTTTAGCTATTTTTTTCGGAATTTCCATCCACGGGTCGAGTATGAACGGAATTCTGGTCTAAAATTTTTTTCTTTCTTACTCCGCCTATCTCATCCCATTTTGGCAAAAAATAATGCCGGAAAGAGTTTTTTTTAACTTCTTGAATTTTTTAGCTATTTTTTTTCGGAATTTCCTTCCAAGGGTCGAGTATGAACGGAATTCTGGCCTAAAATTTTTTTCTTTCTTTCTCGGCCTATCTCATCCCATTTCGGCTAAAAATAATGCCGGAAAGGGATTTTTTAATTTTTCGAGTTTTTTAGATATTTTTTTCGGAATTTCCATCCACGGGTCGAGTATGAATAGGATTCTGGTCTAAATTTTTTCTCTCTCTTTCTCCACCTATCCTATCCCATTCTGGCAAAAAATAATGCCGGAAAGGGGCTTTTTAATTTTTTGATTTTTTTTATAACTTTTTTTCGGAATTTTCTTGCCCGGGTCGAGTATGAAGGGAATACGGGTCTAAAATTTTTTTCTCTCTTTCTCCGGCTATCTCATCCCATTTTGGCTAAAAATAATGCAGGAAAGGGTTTTTTTAATTTCTTGAATTTTTTAGCTTTTTTTTTTTTTGGAATTTCCTTGCACGGGTCGTGTATGAACAGAATTCAGGAATAAATTTTTTTTTCTCATTCCTGCCCTCCCCCAACCCGTTTTGGATAGAAACAATGCCGGAATTAACTTTTTTGATTTTTTGAATTTTTTTACTATTTTTTATTTGGAATTTTCAAGCTCGGGTTGGGTAGGAACAGAATTCGGGAGTAGAATTTTTTTCTCTCTTTCTCGGCCTATCTCATCCCATTTCGGCTAAAAATAATGCCGGAAAGGGGTTTTTTAATTTTTTGAGTTTTTTAGCTATTTTTTTCGGAAATTCCATCCACGGGTCGAGTATGAACGGAATTCTGGTCTAAAATTTTTTTCTCTCTTACTCCGCCTATCTCATCCCATTTTGGCAAAAAATAATGCCGGAAAGAGTTTTTTTTAACTTCTTGAATTTTTTAGCTATTTTTTTTCGGAATTTCCTTCCAAGGGTCGAGTATGAACGGAATTCTGGCCTAAAATTTTTTTCTTTCTTTCTCGGCCTATCTCATCCCATTTCGGCTAAAAACAATACCGGAAAGGGGTTTTTTAATTTTTTGAGTTTTTTAGCTATTTTTTTCGGAATTTCCATCCACGGGTCGAGTATGAACAGAATTCTGGTCTAAATTTTTTCTCTCTCTTTCTCCGCCTATCTCATCCCATTCTGGCAAAAAATAATGCCGGAAAGGGGCTTTTTAATTTTTTGATTTTTTTTATAACTTTTTTCGAAATTTTCTTGCCCGGGTCGAGTATTAAGGGAATACGGGTCTAAAATTTTTTTCTCTCTTTCTCCGGCTATCTCATCCCATTTTGGCTAAAAATAATGCAGGAAAGGGTTTTTTTAATTTCTTGAATTTTTTAGCTTTTTTTTTTTTCGGAATTTCCATCCACGGGTCGAGTATGAACGGAATTCTGTGTAAATTTTTTTCTCTCTTTCTCCGCCTATCTCATCCCATTTTGGCAAAAAATAATGCCGGAAAGGGGTTTTTATATTTTTTGATTTTTTTTAAATTTTTTTCGGAATTTTCTTTCCCGGGTCGATTATGAACGGAATTCGGGTCTAAAATTTTTTTCTCTCCTTCTCCGCTTATCTCATCCCATTTTGGCTAAAAATAATGCCGGAAAGGGGTTTTTTAATTTTTTGATTTTTTTTTTTATATTTTTTTCGGAATTTTCTTGCCCGGGTCGATTATGAACGGAATTCGGGTCTAAAATTTTTTTCTCTCCTTCTCCGCCTATCTCATCCCATTTTGGCTAAAAATAATGCCGGAAAGGGGTTTTTTAATTTTTTGATTTTTTTTTTTATATTTTTTTCGGAATTTTCTTGCCCGGGTCGATTATGAACGGAATTCGGGTCTAAAATTTTTTTATCTCCTTCTCTGCCTATCTCATCCCATTTTGGCTAAAAATAATGCCGGAAAGAGTTTTTTTTAACTTCTTGAATTTTTTAGCTATTTTTTTTGGAATTTCCTTCCAAGGGTCGAGTATGAACGGAATTCTGGTCTAAAATTTTTTTCTTTCTTTCTCGGCCTATCTCATCCCATTTCGGCTAAAAATAATGCCGGAAAGGGGTTTTTTAATTTTTTGAGTTTTTTAGCTATTTTTTTCGGAATTTCCATCCACGGGTCGAGTATGAACGGAATTTTGGTCTAAAATTTTTTTCTCTCTTTCTCCGCCTTTCTCATCCCATTTTCGCTAAAAATAATGCCGGAAAGGGGTTTTTTAATTTTTTGATTTTTTTTATAATTTTTTCGGAATTTTCTTGCCCGGGTCGATTATGAACGGAATTCGGGTCTAAAATTTTTTTATCTCCTTCTCTGCCTATCTCATCCCATTTTGGCTAAAAATAATGCCGGAAAGAGTTTTTTTTAACTTCTTGAATTTTTTAGTTATTTTTTTCGGAATTTCCTTCCAAGGGTCAAGTATGAACGGAATTCTGGTCTAAAATTTTTTTCTTTCTTTCTCGGCCTATCTCATCCCATTTCGGCTAAAAATAATGCCGGAAAGGGGTTTTTTAAATTTTTGAGTTTTTTAGCTATTTTTTTCGGAATTTCCATCCACGGGTCGGGTATGAACGGAATTCTGTGTCAAATTTTTTTCTCTCTTTCTCCGCCTATCTCATCCCATTTTGGCAAAAAATAATGCCGGAAAGGTGTTTTTTAATTTTTTGATTTTTTTATATTTTTTTCGGAATTTTCTTGCCCGGGTCGATCATGAACGGAATTCGGGTCTAAAATTTTTTTATCTCCTTCTCTGCCTATCTCATCCCATTTTGGCTAAAAATAATGCCGGAAAGAGTTTTTTTTAACTTCTTGAATTTTTTAGCTATTTTTTTTGGAATTTCCTTCCAAGGGTCGAGTATGAACGGAATTCTGGTCTAAAATTTTTTTCTTTCTTTCTCGGCCTATCTCATCCCATTTCGGCTAAAAATAATGCCGGAAAGGGGTTTTTTAATTTTTTGAGTTTTTTAGCTATTTTTTTCGGAATTTCCATCCACGGGTCGAGTATGAACGGAATTTTGGTCTAAAATTTTTTTCTCTCTTTCTCCGCCTTTCTCATCCCATTTTCGCTAAAAATAATGCCGGAAAGGGGTTTTTTAATTTTTTGATTTTTTTTATAATTTTTTCGGAATTTTCTTGCCCGGGTCGATTATGAACGGAATTCGGGTCTAAAATTTTTTTCTCTCCTTCTCCTTCTATCTCATCCCATTTTGGCTAAAAATAATGCCGGAAAGAGTTTTTTTTAACTTCTTGAATTTTTTAGCTATTTTTTACGGAATTTCCTTCCAAGGGTCGAGTATAAACGGAATTCTGGTCTAAAATTTTTTTCTTTCTTTCTCGGCCTATCTCATCCCATTTCGGCTAAAAATAATGCCGGAAAGGGGTTTTTTAATTTTTGAGTTTTTTAGCTATTTTTTTCGGAATTTCCATCCACGGGTCGAGTATGAACGGAATTCTGGTCTAAAATTTTTTTCTCTCTTACTCCGCCTATCTCATCCCATTTTGGCAAAAAATAATGCCGGAAAGAGTTTTTTTTAACTTCTTGAATTTTTTAGCTATTTTTTTCGGAATTTCCTTCCAAGGGTCGAGTATGAACAGAATTCTGGCCTAAAATTTTTTTCTTTCTTTCTCGGCCTATCTCATCCCATTTCGGCTAAAAATAATGCCGGAAAGGGATTTTTTAATTTTTTGAGTTTTTTAGATATTTTTTTCGGAATTTCCATCCACGGGTCGAGTATGAATAGGATTCTGGTCTAAATTTTTTCTCTCTCTTTCTCCACCTATCCTATCCCATTCTGGCAAAAAATAATGCCGGAAAGGGGCTTTTTAATTTTTTGATTTTTTTTATAACTTTTTTTCGGAATTTTCTTGCCCGGGTCGAGTATGAAGGGAATACGGGTCTAAAATTTTTTTCTCTCTTTCTCCGGCTATCTCATCCCATTTTGGCTAAAAATAATGCAGGAAAGGGTTTTTTTAATTTCTTGAATTTTTTAGCTTTTTTTTTTTTTGGAATTTCCTTGCACGGGTCGTGTATGAACAGAATTCAGGAATAAATTTTTTTTTCTCATTCCTGCCCTCCCCCAACCCGTTTTGGATAGAAACAATGCCGGAATTAACTTTTTTGATTTTTTGAATTTTTTTACTATTTTTTATTTGGAATTTTCAAGCTCGGGTTGGGTAGGAACAGAATTCGGGAGTAGAATTTTTTTTTCTCTTTCTCGGCCTATCTCATCCCATTTCGGCTAAAAATAATGCCGGAAAGGGGTTTTTTAATTTTTTGAGTTTTTTAGCTATTTTTTTCGGAAATTCCATCCACAGGTCGAGTATGAACGGAATTCTGGTCTAAAATTTTTTTCTCTCTTACTCCGCCTATCTCATCCCATTTTGGCAAAAAATAATGCCGGAAAGAGTTTTTTTTTAACTTCTTGAATTTTTTAGCTATTTTTTTTCGGAATTTCCTTCCAAGGGTCGAGTATGAACGGAATTCTGGCCTAAAATTTTTTTCTTTCTTTCTCGGCCTATCTCATCCCATTTCGGCTAAAAACAATACCGGAAAGGGGTTTTTTAATTTTTTGAGTTTTTTAGCTATTTTTTTCGGAATTTCCATCCACGGGTCGAGTATGAACAGAATTCTGGTCTAAATTTTTTCTCTCTCTTTCTCCGCCTATCTCATCCCATTCTGGCAAAAAATAATGCCGGAAAGGGGCTTTTTAATTTTTTGATTTTTTTTATAACTTTTTTCGGAATTTTCTTGCCCGGGTCGAGTATTAAGGGAATACGGGTCTAAATTTTTTTTCTCTCTTTCTCCGGCTATCTCATCCCATTTTGGCTAAAAATAATGCAGGAAAGGGTTTTTTTAATTTCTTGAATTTTTTAGCTTTTTTTTTTTTTTCGGAATTTCCATCCACGGGTCGAGTATGAACGGAATTCTGTGTAAAATTTTTTTCTCTCTTTCTCCTCCTATCTCATCCCATTTTGGCAAAAAATAATGCCGGAAAGGGGTTTTTATATTTTTTGATTTTTTTTATATTTTTTTCAGAATTTTCTTTCCCGGGTCGATTATGAACGGAATTCGGGTCTAAAATTTTTTTCTCTCCTTCTCCGCCTATCTCATCCCATTTTGGCTAAAAATAATGCCGGAAAGGGGTTTTTTAATTTTTTGATTTTTTTTTATATTTTTTTCGGAATTTTCTTGCCCGGGTCGATTATGAACGGAATTCGGGTCTAAAATTTTTTTCTCTCCTTCTCCGCCTATCTCATCCCATTTTGGCTAAAAATAATGCCGGAAAGGGGTTTTTTAATTTTTTGATTTTTTTTTTATATTTTTTTCGGAATTTTCTTGCCCGGGTCGATTATGAACGGAATTCGGGTCTAAAATTTTTCTCTCTCCTTCTCCGCCTATCTCATCCCATTTTGGCTAAAAATAATGCCGGAAAGAGTTTTTTTTAACTTCTTGAATTTTTTAGTTATTTTTTTCGGAATTTCCTTCCAAGGGTCGAGTATGAACGGAATTCTGGTCTAAAATTTTTTTCTTTCTTTCTCGGCCTATCTCATCCCATTTCGGCTAAAAATAATGCCGGAAAGGGGTTTTTTAATTTTTTGAGTTTTTAGCTATTTTTTTCGGAATTTCCATCCACGGGTCGAGTATGAACGGAATTCTGTGTAAAAATTTTTTCTCTCTTTCTCCGCCTATCTCATCCCATTTTGGCTAAAAATAATGCCGGAAAGGTGTTTTTTAATTTTTTGATTTTTTTATATTTTTTTCAGAATTTTCTTGCCCGGGTCGATCATGAACGGAATTCGGGTCTAAAATTTTTTTATCTCCTTCTCTGCCTATCTCATCCCATTTTGGCTAAAAATAATGCCGGAAAGAGTTTTTCTTAACTTCTTGAATTTTTTAGTTATTTTTTTCGGAATTTCCTTCCAGGGGTCAAGTATGAACGGAATTCTGGTCTAAAATTTTTTTCTTTCCTTCTCTGCCTATCTCATCCCATTTTGGCTAAAAATAATGCCGGAAAGAGTTTTTTTTAAATTCTTGAATTTTTTAGCTATTTTTTTTGGAATTTCCTTCCAAGGGTCGAGTATGAACGGAATTCTGGTCTAAAATTTTTTTCTTTCTTTCTCGGCCTATCTCATCCCATTTTGGCTAAAAATAATGCCGGAAAGAGTTTTTTCTAACTTCTTGAATTTTTTAGCTATTTTTTTCGGAATTTCCTTCCAAGGGTCGAGCATGAACGGAATTCTGGTCTAAAATTTTTTTCTCTCTTTCTCGGCCTATCTCATCCCATTTTCGCTAAAAATAATGCCGGAAAGGGGTTTTTTAATTTTTTGATTTTTTTTATATTTTTTTCGGAATTTTCCTGCCCGGGTCGATTATGAACGGAATTCGGGACTAAAATTTTTTTCTCTCCTTCTCCTTCTGTCTCATCCCATTTTGGCTAAAAATAATGCCGGAAAGAGTTTTTTTTAACTTCTTGAATTTTTTAGCTATTTTTTTTCGGAATTTCCTTCGAAGGGTCGAGTATGAACGGAATTTTGGTCTAAAATTTTTTTCTTTCTTTCTCGGCCTATCTCATCCCATTTCGGCTAAAAATAATGCCGGAAATGGGTTTTTTAATTTTTTGAGTTTTTTAGCTATTTTTTTCGGAAATTCCATCCACGGGTCGAGTATGAACGGAATTCTGGTCTAAAATTTTTTTCTCTCTTACTCCGCCTATCTCATCCCATTTTGGCAAAAAATAATGCCGGAAAGAGTTTTTTTTAACTTCTTGAATTTTTTAGCTACTTTTTTTCGGAATTTCCTTCCAAGGGTCGAGTATGAACGGAATTCTGGCCTAAAATTTTTTTCTTTCTTTCTCGGCCTATCTCATCCCATTTCGGCTAAAAACAATACCGGAAAGGGGTTTTTTAATTTTTTGAGTTTTTTAGCTATTTTTTTCGGAATTTCCATCCACGGGTCGAGTATGAACGGAATTTTGGTCTAAAATTTTTTTCTCTCTTTCTCCGCCTTTCTCATCCCATTTTCGCTAAAAATAATGCCGGAAAGGGGTTTTTTAATTTTTTGATTTTTTTTATAATTTTTTCGGAATTTTCTTGCCCGGGTCGATTATGAACGGAATTCGGGTCTAAAATTTTTTTCTCTCCTTCTCCTTCTATCTCATCCCATTTTGGCTAAAAATAATGCCGGAAAGAGTTTTTTTTAACTTCTTGAATTTTTTAGCTATTTTTTTCGGAATTTCCTTCCAAGGGTCGAGTATAAACGGAATTCTGGTCTAAAATTTTTTTCTTTCTTTCTCGGCCTATCTCATCCCATTTCGGCTAAAAATAATGCCGGAAAGGGGTTTTTTAATTTTTGAGTTTTTTAGCTATTTTTTTCGGAATTTCCATCCACGGGTCGAGTATGAACGGAATTCTGGTCTAAAATTTTTTTCTTTCTTACTCCGCCTATCTCATCCCATTTTGGCAAAAAATAATGCCGGAAAGAGTTTTTTTTAACTTCTTGAATTTTTTAGCTATTTTTTTTCGGAATTTCCTTCCAAGGGTCGAGTATGAACGGAATTCTGGCCTAAAATTTTTTTCTTTCTTTCTCGGCCTATCTCATCCCATTTCGGCTAAAAATAATGCCGGAAAGGGATTTTTTAATTTTTTGAGTTTTTTAGCTATTTTTTTCGGAATTTCCATCCACGGGTCGAGTATGAACAGAATTCTGGTCTAAATTTTTTCTCTCTCTTTCTCCGCCTATCTCATCCCATTCTGGCAAAAAATAATGCCGGAAAGGGGCTTTTTAATTTTTTGATTTTTTTTATAACTTTTTTCGAAATTTTCTTGCCCGGGTCGAGTATTAAGGGAATACGGGTCTAAAATTTTTTTCTCTCTTTCTCCGGCTATCTCATCCCATTTTGGCTAAAAATAATGCAGGAAAGGGTTTTTTTAATTTCTTGAATTTTTTAGCTTTTTTTTTTTTTGGAATTTCCTTGCACGGGTCGTGTATGAACAGAATTCAGGAATAAATTTTTTTTTCTCATTCCTGCCCTCCCCCAACCCGTTTTGGATAGAAACAATGCCGGAATTAACTTTTTTGATTTTTTGAATTTTTTTACTATTTTTTATTTGGAATTTTCAAGCTCGGGTTGGGTAGGAACAGAATTCGGGAGTAGAATTTTTTTCTCTCTTTCTCGGCCTATCTCATCCCATTTCGGCTAAAAATAATGCCGGAAAGGGGTTTTTTAATTTTTTGAGTTTTTTAGCTATTTTTTTCGGAAATTCCATCCACGGGTCGAGTATGAACGGAATTCTGGTCTAAAATTTTTTTCTCTCTTACTCCGCCTATCTCATCCCATTTTGGCAAAAAATAATGCCGGAAAGAGTTTTTTTTAACTTCTTGAATTTTTTAGCTATTTTTTTTCGGAATTTCCTTCCAAGGGTCGAGTATGAACGGAATTCTGGCCTAAAATTTTTTTCTTTCTTTCTCGGCCTATCTCATCCCATTTCGGCTAAAAACAATACCGGAAAGGGGTTTTTTAATTTTTTGAGTTTTTTAGCTATTTTTTTCGGAATTTCCATCCACGGGTCGAGTATGAACAGAATTCTGGTCTAAATTTTTTCTCTCTCTTTCTCCGCCTATCTCATCCCATTCTGGCAAAAAATAATGCCGGAAAGGGGCTTTTTAATTTTTTGATTTTTTTTATAACTTTTTTCGAAATTTTCTTGCCCGGGTCGAGTTTTAAGGGAATACGGGTCTAAAATTTTTTTCTCTCTTTCTCCGGCTATCTCATCCCATTTTGGCTAAAAATAATGCAGGAAAGGGTTTTTTTAATTTCTTGAATTTTTTAGCTTTTTTTTTTTTCGGAATTTCCATCCACGGGTCGAGTATGAACGGAATTCTGTGTAAAATTTTTTTCTCTCTTTCTCCGCCTATCTCATCCCATTTTGGCAAAAAATAATGCCGGAAAGGGGTTTTTATATTTTTTGATTTTTTTTATATTTTTTTCGGAATTTTCTTTCCCGGGTCGATTATGAACGGAATTCGGGTCTAAAATTTTTTTCTCTCCTTCTCCGCTTATCTCATCCCATTTTGGCTAAAAATAATGCCGGAAAGGGGTTTTTTAATTTTTTGATTTTTTTTTAATATTTTTTTCGGAATTTTCTTGCCCGGGTCGATTATGAACGGAATTCGGGTCTAAAATTTTTTTCTCTCCTTCTCCGCCTATCTCATCCCATTTTGGCTAAAAATAATGCCGGAAAGGGGTTTTTTAATTTTTTGATTTTTTTTTTTATATTTTTTTCGGAATTTTCTTGCCCGGGTCGAATATGAACGGAATTCGGGTCTAAAATTTTTTTATCTCCTTCTCTACCTATCTCATCCCATTTTGGCTAAAAATAATGCCGGAAAGAGTTTTTTTTAACTTCTTGAATTTTTTAGCTATTTTTTTTGGAATTTCCTTCCAAGGGTCGAGTATGAACGGAATTCTGGTCTAAAATTTTTTTCTTTCTTTCTCGGCCTATCTCATCCCATTTCGGCTAAAAATAATGCCGGAAAGGGGTTTTTTAATTTTTTGAGTTTTTTAGCTATTTTTTTCAGAATTTCCATCCACGGGTCGAGTATGAACGGAATTTTGGTCTAAAATTTTTTTCTCTCTTTCTCCGCCTTTCTCATCCCATTTTCGCTAAAAATAATGCCGGAAAGGGGTTTTTTAATTTTTTGATTTTTTTTATAATTTTTTCGGAATTTTCTTGCCCGGGTCGATTATGAACGGAATTCGGGTCTAAAATTTTTTTATCTCCTTCTCTGCCTATCTCATCCCATTTTGGCTAAAAATAATGCCGGAAAGAGTTTTTTTTAACTTCTTGAATTTTTTAGTTATTTTTTTCGGAATTTCCTTCCAAGGGTCAAGTATGAACGGAATTCTGGTCTAAAATTTTTTTCTTTCTTTCTCGGCCTATCTCATCCCATTTCGGCTAAAAATAATGCCGGAAAGGGGTTTTTTAAATTTTTGAGTTTTTTAGCTATTTTTTTCGGAATTTCCATCCACGGGTCGGGTATGAACGGAATTCTGTGTAAAATTTTTTTCTCTCTTTCTCCGCCTATCTCATCCCATTTTGGCAAAAAATAATGCCGGAAAGGTGTTTTTTAATTTTTTGATTTTTTTATATTTTTTTCGGAATTTTCTTGCCCGGGTCGATCATGAACGGAATTCGGGTCTAAAATTTTTTTATCTCCTTCTCTGCCTATCTCATCCCATTTTGGCTAAAAATAATGCCGGAAAGAGTTTTTTTTAACTTCTTGAATTTTTTAGCTATTTTTTTTGGAATTTCCTTCCAAGGGTCGAGTATGAACGGAATTCTGGTCTAAAATTTTTTTCTTTCTTTCTCGGCCTATCTCATCCCATTTCGGCTAAAAGAAATGCCGGAAAGGGGTTTTTTAATTTTTTGAGTTTTTTAGCTATTTTTTTCGGAATTTCCATCCACGGGTCGAGTATGAACGGAATTTTGGTCTAAAATTTTTTTCTCTCTTTCTCCGCCTTTCTCATCCCATTTTCGCTAAAAATAATGCCGGAACGGGGTTTTTTAATTTTTTGATTTTTTTTATAATTTTTTCGGAATTTTCTTGCCCGGGTCGATTATGAACGGAATTCGGGTCTAAAATTTTTTTCTCTCCTTCTCCTTCTATCTCATCCCATTTTGGCTAAAAATAATGCCGGAAAGAGTTTTTTTTAACTTCTTGAATTTTTTAGCTATTTTTTACGGAATTTCCTTCCAAGGGTCGAGTATAAACGGAATTCTGGTCTAAAATTTTTTTCTTTCTTTCTCGGCCTATCTCATCCCATTTCGGCTAAAAATAATGCCGGAAAGGGGTTTTTTAATTTTTGAGTTTTTTAGCTATTTTTTTCGGAATTTCCATCCACGGGTCGAGTATGAACGGAATTCTGGTCTAAAATTTTTTTCTCTCTTACTCAGCCTATCTCATCCCATTTTGGCAAAAAATAATGCCGGAAAGAGTTTTTTTTAACTTCTTGAATTTTTTAGCTATTTTTTTCGGAATTTCCTTCCAAGGGTCGAGTATGAACGGAATTCTGGCCTAAAATTTTTTTCTTTCTTTCTCGGCCTATCTCATCCCATTTCGGCTAAAAACAATACCGGAAAGGGGTTTTTTTAATTTTTTGAGTTTTTTAGCTATTTTTTTCGGAATTTCCATCCACGGGTCGAGTATGAACAGAATTCTGGTCTAAATTTTTTCTCTCTCTTTCTCCGCCTATCTCATCCCATTCTGGCAAAAAATAATGCCGGAAAGGGGCTTTTTAATTTTTTGATTTTTTTTATAACTTTTTTCGAAATTTTCTTGCCCGGGTCGAGTATTAAGGGAATACGGGTCTAAAATTTTTTTCTCTCTTTCTTCGGCTATCTCATCCCATTTTGGCTAAAAATAATGCAGGAAAGGGTTTTTTTAATTTCTTGAATTTTTTAGCTTTTTTTTTTTTTTGGAATTTCCTTGCACGGGTCGTGTATGAACAGAATTCAGGAATAAATTTTTTTTTCTCATTCCTGCCCTCCCCCAACCCGTTTTGGATAGAAACAATGCCGGAATTAACTTTTTTGATTTTTTGAATTTTTTTACTATTTTTTATTTGGAATTTTCAAGCTCGGGTTGGGTAGGAACAGAATTCGGGAGTAGAATTTTTTTTTCTCTTTCTCGGCCTATCTCATCCCATTTCGGCTAAAAATAATGCCGGAAAGGGGTTTTTTAATTTTTTGAGTTTTTTAGCTATTTTTTTCGGAAATTCCATCCACGGGTCGAGTATGAACGGAATTCTGGTCTAAAATTTTTTTCTCTCTTACTCCGCCTATCTCATCCCATTTTGGCAAAAAATAATGCCGGAAAGAGTTTTTTTTAACTTCTTGAATTTTTTAGCTATTTTTTTTCGGAATTTCCTTCCAAGGGTCGAGTATGAACGGAATTCTGGCCTAAAATTTTTTTCTTTCTTTCTCGGCCTAGCTCATCCCATTTCGGCTAAAAACAATACCGGAAAGGGGTTTTTTAATTTTTTGAGTTTTTTAGCTATTTTTTTCGGAATTTCCATCCACGGGTCGAGTATGAACAGAATTCTGGTCTAAATTTTTTCTCTCTCTTTCTCCGCCTATCTCATCCCATTCTGGCAAAAAATAATGCCGGAAAGGGGCTTTTTAATTTTTTGATTTTTTTTATAACTTTTTTCGAAATTTTCTTGCCCGGGTCGAGTTTTAAGGGAATACGGGTCTAAAATTTTTTTCTCTCTTTCTCCGGCTATCTCATCCCATTTTGGCTAAAAATAATGCAGGAAAGGGTTTTTTTAATTTCTTGAATTTTTTAGCTTTTTTTTTTTTCGGAATTTCCATCCACGGGTCGAGTATGAACGGAATTCTGTGTAAAAATTTTTTCTCTCTTTCTCCGCCTATCTCATCCCATTTTGGCAAAAATAATGCCGGAAAGGGGTTTTTATATTTTTTGATTTTTTTTATATTTTTTTCGGAATTTTCTTTCCCGGGTCGATTATGAACGGAATTCGGGTCTAAAATTTTTTTCTCTCCTTCTCCGCTTATCTCATCCCATTTTGGCTAAAAATAATGCCGGAAAGGGGTTTTTTAATTTTTTGATTTCTTTTTTTATATTTTTTTCGGAATTTTCTTGCCCGGGTCGATTATGAACGGAATTCGGGTCTAAAATTTTTTTCTCTCCTTCTCCGCCTATCTCATCCCATTTTGGCTAAAAATAATGCCGGAAAGGGGTTTTTTAATTTTTTGATTTTTTTTTTATATTTTTTTCGGAATTTTCTTGCCCGGGTCGATTATGAACGGAATTCGGGTCTAAAATTTTTTTATCTCCTTCTCTGCCTATCTCATCCCATTTTGGCTAAAAATAATGCCGGAAAGAGTTTTTTTTAACTTCTTGAATTTTTTAGCTATTTTTTTTGGAATTTCCTTCCAAGGGTCGAGTATGAACGGAATTCTGGTCTAAAATTTTTTTCTTTCTTTCTCGGCCTATCTCATCCCATTTCGGCTAAAAATAATGCCGGAAAGGGGTTTTTTAATTTTTTGAGTTTTTTAGCTATTTTTTTCGGAATTTCCATCCACGGGTCGAGTATGAACGGAATTTTGGTCTAAAATTTTTTTCTCTCTTTCTCCGCCTTTCTCATCCCATTTTCGCTAAAAATAATGCCGGAAAGGGGTTTTTTAATTTTTTGATTTTTTTTATAATTTTTTCGGAATTTTCTTGCCCGGGTCGATTATGAACGGAATTCGGGTCTAAAATTTTTTTATCTCCTTCTCTGCCTATCTCATCCCATTTTGGCTAAAAATAATGCCGGAAAGAGTTTTTTTTAACTTCTTGAATTTTTTAGTTATTTTTTTCGGAATTTCCTTCCAAGGGTCAAGTATGAACGGAATTCTGGTCTAAAATTTTTTTCTTTCTTTCTCGGCCTATCTCATCCCATTTCGGCTAAAAATAATGCCGGAAAGGGGTTTTTTAAATTTTTGAGTTTTTTAGCTATTTTTTTCGGAATTTCCATCCACGGGTCGGGTATGAACGGAATTCTGTGTAAAATTTTTTTCTCTCTTTCTCCGCCTATCTCATCCCATTTTGGCAAAAAATAATGCCGGAAAGGTGTTTTTTAATTTTTTGATTTTTTTATATTTTTTTCGGAATTTTCTTGCCCGGGTCGATCATGAACGGAATTCGGGTCTAAAATTTTTTTATCTCCTTCTCTGCCTATCTCATCCCATT
This sequence comes from Quercus berberidifolia, assembly GCA_028535905.1. Taxonomy (NCBI): domain Eukaryota; kingdom Viridiplantae; phylum Streptophyta; class Magnoliopsida; order Fagales; family Fagaceae; genus Quercus; species Quercus berberidifolia. Next base: position 19,700,917 of record JAPQVW010000008.1, read on the forward strand.
TTGGCTAAAAATAATGCCGGAAAGAGTTTTTTTTAACTTCTTGAATTTTTTAGCTATTTTTTTTGGAATTTCCTTCCAAGGGTCGAGTATGAACGGAATTCTGGTCTAAAATTTTTTTCTTTCTTTCTCGGCCTATCTCATCCCATTTCGGCAAAAAATAATGCCGGAAAGGGGTTTTTTAATTTTTTGAGTTTTTTAGCTATTTTTTTCGGAATTTCCATCCACGGGTCGAGTATGAACGGAATTTTGGTCTAAAATTTTTTTCTCTCTTTCTCCGCCTTTCTCATCCCATTTTCGCTAAAAATAATGCCGGAACGGGGTTTTTTAATTTTTTGATTTTTTTTATAATTTTTTCGGAATTTTCTTGCCCGGGTCGATTATGAACGGAATTCGGGTCTAAAATTTTTTTCTCTCCTTCTCCTTCTATCTCATCCCATTTTGGCTAAAAATAATGCCGGAAAGAGTTTTTTTTAACTTCTTGAATTTTTTAGCTATTTTTTACGGAATTTCCTTCCAAGGGTCGAGTATAAACGGAATTCTGGTCTAAAATTTTTTTCTTTCTTTCTCGGCCTATCTCATCCCATTTCGGCTAAAAATAATGCCGGAAAGGGGTTTTTTAATTTTTGAGTTTTTTAGCTATTTTTTTCGGAATTTCCATCCACGGGTCGAGTATGAACGGAATTCTGGTCTAAAATTTTTTTCTCTCTTACTCCGCCTATCTCATCCCATTTTGGCAAAAAATAATGCCGGAAAGAGTTTTTTTTAACTTCTTGAATTTTTTAGCTATTTTTTTCGGAATTTCCTTCCAAGGGTCGAGTATGAACAGAATTCTGGCCTAAAATTTTTTTCTTTCTTTCTCGGCCTATCTCATCCCATTTCGGCTAAAAATAATGCCGGAAAGGGATTTTTTAATTTTTTGAGTTTTTTAGATATTTTTTTCGGAATTTCCATCCACGGGTCGAGTATGAATAGGATTCTGGTCTAAATTTTTTCTCTCTCTTTCTCCACCTATCCTATCCCATTCTGGCAAAAAATAATGCCGGAAAGGGGCTTTTTAATTTTTTGATTTTTTTTATAACTTTTTTTCGGAATTTTCTTGCCCGGGTCGAGTATGAAGGGAATACGGGTCTAAAATTTTTTTCTCTCTTTCTCCGGCTATCTCATCCCATTTTGGCTAAAAATAATGCAGGAAAGGGTTTTTTTAATTTCTTGAATTTTTTAGCTTTTTTTTTTTTGGAATTTCCTTGCACGGGTCGTGTATGAACAGAATTCAGGAATAAATTTTTTTTTCTCATTCCTGCCCTCCCCCAACCCGTTTTGGATAGAAACAATGCCGGAATTAACTTTTTTGATTTTTTGAATTTTTTTACTATTTTTTATTTGGAATTTTCAAGCTCGGGTTGGGTAGGAACAGAATTCGGGAGTAGAATTTTTTTCTCTCTTTCTCGGCCTATCTCATCCCATTTCGGCTAAAAATAATGCCGGAAAGGGGTTTTTTAATTTTTTGAGTTTTTTAGCTATTTTTTTCGGAAATTCCATCCACGGGTCGAGTATGAACGGAATTCTGGTCTAAAATTTTTTTCTCTCTTACTCCGCCTATCTCATCCCATTTTGGCAAAAAATAATGCCGGAAAGAGTTTTTTTTAACTTCTTGAATTTTTTAGCTATTTTTTTTCGGAATTTCCTTCCAAGGGTCGAGTATGAACGGAATTCTGGCCTAAAATTTTTTTCTTTCTTTCTCGGCCTATCTCATCCCATTTCGGCTAAAAACAATACCGGAAAGGGGTTTTTTTAATTTTTTGAGTTTTTTAGCTATTTTTTTCGGAATTTCCATCCACGGGTCGAGTATGAACAGAATTCTGGTCTAAATTTTTTCTCTCTCTTTCTCCGCCTATCTCATCCCATTCTGGCAAAAAATAATGCCGGAAAGGGGCTTTTTAATTTTTTGATTTTTTTTATAACTTTTTTCGAAATTTTCTTGCCCGGGTCGAGTATTAAGGGAATACGGGTCTAAAATTTTTTTCTCTCTTTCTCCGGCTATCTCATCCCATTTTGGCTAAAAATAATGCAGGAAAGGGTTTTTTTAATTTCTTGAATTTTTTAGCTTTTTTTTTTTTTCGGAATTTCCATCCACGGGTCGAGTATGAACGGAATTCTGTGTAAAATTTTTTTCTCTCTTTCTCCGCCTATCTCATCCCATTTTGGCAAAAAATAATGCCGGAAAGGGGTTTTTATATTTTTTGATTTTTTTTAAATTTTTTTCGGAATTTTCTTTCCCGGGTCGATTATGAACGGAATTCGGGTCTAAAATTTTTTTCTCTCCTTCTCCGCCTATCTCATCCCATTTTGGCTAAAAATAATGCCGGAAAGGGGTTTTTTAATTTTTTGATTTTTTTTTTATATTTTTTTCGGAATTTTCTTGCCCGGGTCGATTATGAACGGAATTCGGGTCTAAAATTTTTTTATCTCCTTCTCTGCCTATCTCATCCCATTTTGGCTAAAAATAATGCCGGAAAGAGTTTTTTTTAACTTCTTGAATTTTTTAGCTATTTTTTTTGGAATTTCCTTCCAAGGGTCGAGTATGAACGGAATTCTGGTCTAAAATTTTTTTCTTTCTTTCTCGGCCTATCTCATCCCATTTCGGCTAAAAATAATGCCGGAAAGGGGTTTTTTAATTTTTTGAGTTTTTTAGCTATTTTTTTCGGAATTTCCATCCACGGGTCGAGTATGAACGGAATTTTGGTCTAAAATTTTTTTCTCTCTTTCTCCGCCTTTCTCATCCCATTTTCGCTAAAAATAATGCCGGAAAGGGGTTTTTTAATTTTTTGATTTTTTTTATAATTTTTTCGGAATTTTCTTGCCCGGGTCGATTATGAACGGAATTCGGGTCTAAAATTTTTTTATCTCCTTCTCTGCCTATCTCATCCCATTTTGGCTAAAAATAATGCCGGAAAGAGTTTTTTTTAACTTCTTGAATTTTTTAGTTATTTTTTTCGGAATTTCCTTCCAAGGGTCAAGTATGAACGGAATTCTGGTCTAAAATTTTTTTCTTTCTTTCTCGGCCTATCTCATCCCATTTCGGCTAAAAATAATGCAGGAAAGGGGTTTTTTAAATTTTTGAGTTTTTTAGCTATTTTTTTCGGAATTTCCATCCACGGGTCGGGTATGAACGGAATTCTGTGTAAAATTTTTTTCTCTCTTTCTCCGCCTATCTCATCCCATTTTGGCAAAAAATAATGCCGGAAAGGTGTTTTTTAATTTTTTGATTTTTTTATATTTTTTTCGGAATTTTCTTGCCCGGGTCGATCATGAACGGAATTCGGGTCTAAAATTTTTTTATCTCCTTCTCTGCCTATCTCATCCCATTTTGGCTAAAAATAATGCCGGAAAGAGTTTTTTTTAACTTCTTGAATTTTTTAGCTATTTTTTTTGGAATTTCCTTCCAAGGGTCGAGTATGAACGGAATTCTGGTCTAAAATTTTTTTCTTTCTTTCTCGGCCTATCTCATCCCATTTCGGCTAAAAATAATGCCGGAAAGGGGTTTTTAAATTTTTTGAGTTTTTTAGCTATTTTTTTCGGAATTTCCATCCACGGGTCGAGTATGAACGGAATTTTGGTCTAAAATTTTTTTCTCTCTTTCTCCGTCTTTCTCATCCCATTTTCGCTAAAAATAATGCCGGAAAGGGGTTTTTTAATTTTTTGATTTTTTCTATATTTTTTTCGGAATTTTCTTGCCCGGGTCGATTATGAACGGAATTCGGGTCTAAAATTTTTTTCTCTCCTTCTCTGCCTATTTCATCCCATTTTGGCCAAAAATAATGCCGGAAAGAGTTTTTTCTAACTTCTTGAATTTTTTAGCTATTTTTTTTCGGAATTTCCTTCCAAGGGTCGAGTATGAACGGAATTCTGGTCTAAAATTTTTTTCTCTCTTTCTCGGCCTATCTCATCCCATTTTCGCTAAAAATAATGCCGGAAAGGGGTTTTTTAATTTTTTGATTTTTTTTATATTTTTTTCGGAATTTTCTTGCCCGGGTCAATTATGAACGGAATTCGGGTCTAAAATTTTTTTCTCTCCTTCTCCGCCTATCTCATCCAATTTTGGCTAAAAATAATGCCGGAAAGGGGTTTTTTAATTTTTTGATTTTTTTTAATATTTTTTTCGGAATTTTCTTGCCCGGGTCGATTATGAACGGAATTCGGGTCTAAAATTTTTTTCTCTCCTTCTCCGCCTATCTCATCCCATTTTGGCTAAAAATAATGCCGGAAAGGGGTTTTTTAATTTTTTGATTTTTTTTTATATTTTTTTCGGAATTTTCTTGCCCGGGTCAATTATGAACGGAATTCGGGTCTAAAATTTTTTTCTCTCTTACTCCGCCAATCTCATCCCATTTTGGCGAAGAATAATGCCGGAAAGGGGTTTTTTAATTTTTTTGATTTTTTTTATATTTTTTTCGGAATTTTCTTGCCCGGGTCAATTATGAACGGAATTCGGGTCTAAAATTTTTTTCTCTCCTTCTCCGCCTATCTCATCCCATTTTGGCTAAAAATAATGCCGGAAAGGGGTTTTTTAATTTTTTGATTTTTTTTATATTTTTTTCGGAATTTTCTTGCCCGGGTCGATTATGAACGGAATTCGGGTCTAAAATTTTTTTCTCTCCTTCTCCGCCTATCTCATCCCATTTTGGCTTAAAATAATGCCGGAAAGGGGTTTTTAAATTTTTTGATTATTTTTATATTTTTTTCGGAATTTTCTTGCCCGGGTCGATTATGAACGGAATTCGGGTCTAAAATTATTTTCTCTCCTTCTCCGTCTATCTCATCCCATTTTGGCTAAAAATAATGCCGGAAAGAGTTTTTTTTTAACTTGAATTTTTTAGCTATTTTTTTTGGAATTTCCTTCCAAGGGTCGAGTATGAACGAAATTCTGGTCTAAAATTTTTTTCTTTCTTTCTCGGCCTATCTCATCCCATTTCGGCTAAAAATAATGCCGGAAAGGGGTTTTTTAATTTTTTGAGTTTTTTAGCTATTTTTTTCAGAATTTCCATCCACGGGTCGAGTAAGAACGGAATTCTGGTCTAAAATTTTTTTCTCTCTTTCTCGGCCTATCTAATCCCATTTTCGCAAAAAATAATGCCAGAAAGGGGTTTTTTCATTTTTTGGTTTTTTTTATATTTTTTTCGGAATTTTCTTGCCCGGGTCGATTATGAACGGAATTCGGGTCTAAAATTTTTTTCTCTCTTTCTCCGCCTTTCTCATCCCATTTTCGCTAAAAATAATGCCGGAACGGGGTTTTTTAATTTTTTGATTTTTTTTATAATTTTTTCGGAATTTTCTTGCCCCGGTCGATTATGAACGGAATTCGGGTCTAAAATTTTTTTCTCTCCTTCTCCTTCTATCTCATCCCATTTTGGCTAAAAATAATGCCGGAAAGAGTTTTTTTTAACTTCTTGAATTTTTTAGCTATTTTTTACGGAATTTCCTTCCAAGGGTCGAGTATAAACGGAATTCTGGTCTAAAATTTTTTTCTTTCTTTCTCGGCCTATCTCATCCCATTTCGGCTAAAAATAATGCCGGAAAGGGGTTTTTTAATTTTTGAGTTTTTTAGCTATTTTTTTCGGAATTTCCATCCACGGGTCGAGTATGAACGGAATTCTGGTCTAAAATTTTTTTCTCTCTTACTCAGCCTATCTCATCCCATTTTGGCAAAAAATAATGCCGGAAAGAGTTTTTTTTAACTTCTTGAATTTTTTAGCTATTTTTTTCGGAATTTCCTTCCAAGGGTCGAGTATGAACGGAATTCTGGCCTAAAATTTTTTTCTTTCTTTCTCGGCCTATCTCATCCCATTTCGGCTAAAAACAATACCGGAAAGGGGTTTTTTTAATTTTTTGAGTTTTTTAGCTATTTTTTTCGGAATTTCCATCCACGGGTCGAGTATGAACAGAATTCTGGTCTAAATTTTTTCTCTCTCTTTCTCCGCCTATCTCATCCCATTCTGGCAAAAAATAATGCCGGAAAGGGGCTTTTTAATTTTTTGATTTTTTTTATAACTTTTTTCGAAATTTTCTTGCCCGGGTCGAGTATTAAGGGAATACGGGTCTAAAATTTTTTTCTCTCTTTCTTCGGCTATCTCATCCCATTTTGGCTAAAAATAATGCAGGAAAGGGTTTTTTTAATTTCTTGAATTTTTTAGCTTTTTTTTTTTTTGGAATTTCCTTGCACGGGTCGTGTATGAACAGAATTCAGGAATAAATTTTTTTTTCTCATTCCTGCCCTCCCCCAACCCGTTTTGGATAGAAACAATGCCGGAATTAACTTTTTTGATTTTTTGAATTTTTTTACTATTTTTTATTTGGAATTTTCAAGCTCGGGTTGGGTAGGAACAGAATTCGGGAGTAGAATTTTTTTTTCTCTTTCTCGGCCTATCTCATCCCATTTCGGCTAAAAATAATGCCGGAAAGGGGTTTTTTAATTTTTTGAGTTTTTTAGCTATTTTTTTCGGAAATTCCATCCACGGGTCGAGTATGAACGGAATTCTGGTCTAAAATTTTTTTCTCTCTTACTCCGCCTATCTCATCCCATTTTGGCAAAAAATAATGCCGGAAAGAGTTTTTTTTAACTTCTTGAATTTTTTAGCTATTTTTTTTCGGAATTTCCTTCCAAGGGTCGAGTATGAACGGAATTCTGGCCTAAAATTTTTTTCTTTCTTTCTCGGCCTAGCTCATCCCATTTCGGCTAAAAACAATACCGGAAAGGGGTTTTTTAATTTTTTGAGTTTTTTAGCTATTTTTTTCGGAATTTCCATCCACGGGTCGAGTATGAACAGAATTCTGGTCTAAATTTTTTCTCTCTCTTTCTCCGCCTATCTCATCCCATTCTGGCAAAAAATAATGCTGGAAAGGGGCTTTTTAATTTTTTGATTTTTTTTATAACTTTTTTCGAAATTTTCTTGCCCGGGTCGAGTTTTAAGGGAATACGGGTCTAAAATTTTTTTCTCTCTTTCTCCGGCTATCTCATCCCATTTTGGCTAAAAATAATGCAGGAAAGGGTTTTTTTAATTTCTTGAATTTTTTAGCTTTTTTTTTTTTCGGAATTTCCATCCACGGGTCGAGTATGAACGGAATTCTGTGTAAAAATTTTTTCTCTCTTTCTCCGCCTATCTCATCCCATTTTGGCAAAAATAATGCCGGAAAGGGGTTTTTATATTTTTTGATTTTTTTTATATTTTTTTCGGAATTTTCTTTCCCGGGTCGATTATGAACGGAATTCGGGTCTAAAATTTTTTTCTCTCCTTCTCCGCTTATCTCATCCCATTTTGGCTAAAAATAATGCCGGAAAGGGGTTTTTTAATTTTTTGATTTCTTTTTTTATATTTTTTTCGGAATTTTTTTGCCCGGGTCGATTATGAACGGAATTCGGGTCTAAAATTTTTTTCTCTCCTTCTCCGCCTATCTCATCCCATTTTGGCTAAAAATAATGCCGGAAAGGGGTTTTTTAATTTTTTGATTTTTTTTTTATATTTTTTTCGGAATTTTCTTGCCCGGGTCGATTATGAACGGAATTCGGGTCTAAAATTTTTTTATCTCCTTCTCTGCCTATCTCATCCCATTTTGGCTAAAAATAATGCCGGAAAGAGTTTTTTTTAACTTCTTGAATTTTTTAGCTATTTTTTTTGGAATTTCCTTCCAAGGGTCGAGTATGAACGGAATTCTGGTCTAAAATTTTTTTCTTTCTTTCTCGGCCTATCTCATCCCATTTCGGCTAAAAATAATGCCGGAAAGGGGTTTTTTAATTTTTTGAGTTTTTTAGCTATTTTTTTCGGAATTTCCATCCACGGGTCGAGTATGAACGGAATTTTGGTCTAAAATTTTTTTCTCTCTTTCTCCGCCTTTCTCATCCCATTTTCGCTAAAAATAATGCCGGAAAGGGGTTTTTTAATTTTTTGATTTTTTTTATAATTTTTTCGGAATTTTCTTGCCCGGGTCGATTATGAACGGAATTCGGGTCTAAAATTTTTTTATCTCCTTCTCTGCCTATCTCATCCCATTTTGGCTAAAAATAATGCCGGAAAGAGTTTTTTTTAACTTCTTGAATTTTTTAGTTATTTTTTTCGGAATTTCCTTCCAAGGGTCAAGTATGAACGGAATTCTGGTCTAAAATTTTTTTCTTTCTTTCTCGGCCTATCTCATCCCATTTCGGCTAAAAATAATGCCGGAAAGGGGTTTTTTAAATTTTTGAGTTTTTTAGCTATTTTTTTCGGAATTTCCATCCACGGGTCGGGTATGAACGGAATTCTGTGTAAAATTTTTTTCTCTCTTTCTCCGCCTATCTCATCCCATTTTGGCAAAAAATAATGCCGGAAAGGTGTTTTTTAATTTTTTGATTTTTTTATATTTTTTTCGGAATTTTCTTGCCCGGGTCGATCATGAACGGAATTCGGGTCTAAAATTTTTTTATCTCCTTCTCTGCCTATCTCATCCCATTTTGGCTAAAAATAATGCCGGAAAGAGTTTTTTTTAACTTCTTGAATTTTTTAGCTATTTTTTTTGGAATTTCCTTCCAAGGGTCGAGTATGAACGGAATTCTGGTCTAAAATTTTTTTCTTTCTTTCTCGGCCTATCTCATCCCATTTCGGCTAAAAATAATGCCGGAAAGGGGTTTTTTAATTTTTTGAGTTTTTTAGCTATTTTTTTCGGAATTTCCATCCACGGGTCGAGTATGAACGGAATTTTGGTCTAAAATTTTTTTCTCTCTTTCTCCGCCTTTCTCATCCCATTTTCGCTAAAAATAATGCCGGAACGGGGTTTTTTAATTTTTTGATTTTTTTTATAATTTTTTCGGAATTTTCTTGCCCGGGTCGATTATGAACGGAATTCGGGTCTAAAATTTTTTTCTCTCCTTCTCCTTCTATCTCATCCCATTTTGGCTAAAAATAATGCCGGAAAGAGTTTTTTTTAACTTCTTGAATTTTTTAGCTATTTTTTACGGAATTTCCTTCCAAGGGTCGAGTATAAACGGAATTCTGGTCTAAAATTTTTTTCTTTCTTTCTCGGCCTATCTCATCCCATTTCGGCTAAAAATAATGCCGGAAAGGGGTTTTTTAATTTTTGAGTTTTTTAGCTATTTTTTTCGGAATTTCCATCCACGGGTCGAGTATGAACGGAATTCTGGTCTAAAATTTTTTTCTCTCTTACTCCGCCTATCTCATCCCATTTTGGCAAAAAATAATGCCGGAAAGAGTTTTTTTTAACTTCTTGAATTTTTTAGCTATTTTTTTCGGAATTTCCTTCCAAGGGTCGAGTATGAACGGAATTCTGGCCTAAAATTTTTTTCTTTCTTTCTCGGCCTATCTCATCCCATTTCGGCTAAAAATAATGCCGGAAAGGGATTTTTTAATTTTTTGAGTTTTTTAGATATTTTTTTCGGAATTTCCATCCACGGGTCGAGTATGAATAGGATTCTGGTCTAAATTTTTTCTCTCTCTTTCTCCACCTATCCTATCCCATTCTGGCAAAAAATAATGCCGGAAAGGGGCTTTTTAATTTTTTGATTTTTTTTATAACTTTTTTTCGGAATTTTCTTGCCCGGGTCGAGTATGAAGGGAATACGGGTCTAAAATTTTTTTCTCTCTTTCTCCGGCTATCTCATCCCATTTTGGCTAAAAATAATGCAGGAAAGGGTTTTTTTAATTTCTTGAATTTTTTAGCTTTTTTTTTTTTTGGAATTTCCTTGCACGGGTCGTGTATGAACAGAATTCAGGAATAAATTTTTTTTTCTCATTCCTGCCCTCCCCCAACCCGTTTTGGATAGAAACAATGCCGGAATTAACTTTTTTGATTTTTTGAATTTTTTTACTATTTTTTATTTGGAATTTTCAAGCTCGGGTTGGGTAGGAACAGAATTCGGGAGTAGAATTTTTTTCTCTCTTTCTCGGCCTATCTCATCCCATTTCGGCTAAAAATAATGCCGGAAAGGGGTTTTTTAATTTTTTGAGTTTTTTAGCTATTTTTTTCGGAAATTCCATCCACGGGTCGAGTATGAACGGAATTCTGGTCTAAAATTTTTTTCTCTCTTACTCCGCCTATCTCATCCCATTTTGGCAAAAAATAATGCCGGAAAGAGTTTTTTTTAACTTCTTGAATTTTTTAGCTATTTTTTTTCAGAATTTCCTTCCAAGGGTCGAGTATGAACGGAATTCTGGCCTAAAATTTTTTTCTTTCTTTCTCGGCCTATCTCATCCCATTTCGGCTAAAAACAATACCGGAAAGGGGTTTTTTTAATTTTTTGAGTTTTTTAGCTATTTTTTTCGGAATTTCCATCCACGGGTCGAGTATGAACAGAATTCTGGTCTAAATTTTTTCTCTCTCTTTCTCCGCCTATCTCATCCCATTCTGGCAAAAAATAATGCCGGAAAGGGGCTTTTTAATTTTTTGATTTTTTTTATAACTTTTTTCGAAATTTTCTTGCCCGGGTCGAGTATTAAGGGAATACGGGTCTAAAATTTTTTTCTCTCTTTCTCCGGCTATCTCATCCCATTTTGGCTAAAAATAATGCAGGAAAGGGTTTTTTTAATTTCTTGAATTTTTTAGCTTTTTTTTTTTTCGGAATTTCCATCCACGGGTCGAGTATGAACGGAATTCTGTGTAAAATTTTTTTCTCTCTTTCTCCGCCTATCTCATCCCATTTTGGCAAAAAATAATGCCGGAAAGGGGTTTTTATATTTTTTGATTTTTTTTATATTTTTTTCGGAATTTTCTTTCCCGGGTCGATTATGAACGGAATTCGGGTCTAAAATTTTTTTCTCTCCTTCTCCGCTTATCTCATCCCATTTTGGCTAAAAATAATGCCGGAAAGGGGTTTTTTAATTTTTTGATTTTTTTTTTTATATTTTTTTCGGAATTTTCTTGCCCGGGTCGATTATGAACGGAATTCGGGTCTAAAATTTTTTTCTCTCCTTCTCCGCCTATCTCATCCCATTTTGGCTAAAAATAATGCCGGAAAGGGGTTTTTTAATTTTTTGATTTTTTTTTTATATTTTTTTCGGAATTTTCTTGCCCGGGTCGATTATGAACGGAATTCGGGTCTAAAATTTTTTTATCTCCTTCTCTGCCTATCTCATCCCATTTTGGCTAAAAATAATGCCGGAAAGAGTTTTTTTTAACTTCTTGAATTTTTTAGCTATTTTTTTTGGAATTTCCTTCCAAGGGTCGAGTATGAACGGAATTCTGGTCTAAAATTTTTTTCTTTCTTTCTCGGCCTATCTCATCCCATTTCGGCTAAAAATAATGCCGGAAAGGGGTTTTTTAATTTTTTGAGTTTTTTAGCTATTTTTTTCGGAATTTCCATCCACGGGTCGAGTATGAACGGAATTTTGGTCTAAAATTTTTTTCTCTCTTTCTCCGCCTTTCTCATCCCATTTTCGCTAAAAATAATGCCGGAAAGGGGTTTTTTAATTTTTTGATTTTTTTTATAATTTTTTCGGAATTTTCTTGCCCGGGTCGATTATGAACGGAATTCGGGTCTAAAATTTTTTTATCTCCTTCTCTGCCTATCTCATCCCATTTTGGCTAAAAATAATGCCGGAAAGAGTTTTTTTTAACTTCTTGAATTTTTTAGTTATTTTTTTCGGAATTTCCTTCCAAGGGTCAAGTATGAACGGAATTCTGGTCTAAAATTTTTTTCTTTCTTTCTCGGCCTATCTCATCCCATTTCGGCTAAAAATAATGCAGGAAAGGGGTTTTTTAAATTTTTGAGTTTTTTAGCTATTTTTTTCGGAATTTCCATCCACGGGTCGGGTATGAACGGAATTCTGTGTAAAATTTTTTTCTCTCTTTCTCCGCCTATCTCATCCCATTTTGGCAAAAAATAATGCCGGAAAGGTGTTTTTTAATTTTTTGATTTTTTTATATTTTTTTCGGAATTTTCTTGCCCGGGTCGATCATGAACGGAATTCGGGTCTAAAATTTTTTTATCTCCTTCTCTGCCTATCTCATCCCATTTTGGCTAAAAATAATGCCGGAAAGAGTTTTTTTTAACTTCTTGAATTTTTTAGCTATTTTTTTTGGAATTTCCTTCCAAGGGTCGAGTATGAACGGAATTCTGGTCTAAAATTTTTTTCTTTCTTTCTCGGCCTATCTCATCCCATTTCGGCTAAAAATAATGCCGGAAAGGGGTTTTTAAATTTTTTGAGTTTTTTAGCTATTTTTTTCGGAATTTCCATCCACGGGTCGAGTATGAACGGAATTTTGGTCTAAAATTTTTTTCTCTCTTTCTCCGTCTTTCTCATCCCATTTTCGCTAAAAATAATGCCGGAAAGGGGTTTTTTAATTTTTTGATTTTTTCTATATTTTTTTCGGAATTTTCTTGCCCGGGTCGATTATGAACGGAATTGGGGTCTAAAATTTTTTTCTCTCCTTCTCTGCCTATTTCATCCCATTTTGGCCCAAAATAATGCCGGAAAGAGTTTTTTCTAACTTCTTGAATTTTTTAGCTATTTTTTTTCGGAATTTCCTTCCAAGGGTCGAGTATGAACGGAATTCTGGTCTAAAATTTTTTTCTCTCTTTCTCGGCCTATCTCATCCCATTTTCGCTAAAAATAATGCCGGAAAGGGGTTTTTTAATTTTTTGATTTTTTTTATATTTTTTTCGGAATTTTCTTGCCCGGGTCAATTATGAACGGAATTCGGGTCTAAAATTTTTTTCTCTCCTTCTCCGCCTATCTCATCCCATTTTGGCTAAAAATAATGCCGGAAAGGGGTTTTTTAATTTTTTGATTTTTTTTAATATTTTTTTCGGAATTTTCTTGCCCGGGTCGATTATGAACGGAATTCGGGTCTAAAATTTTTTTCTCTCCTTCTCCGCCTATCTCATCCCATTTTGGCTAAAAATAATGCCGGAAAGGGGTTTTTTAATTTTTTGATTTTTTTTTATATTTTTTTCGGAATTTTCTTGCCCGGGTCAATTATGAACGGAATTCGGGTCTAAAATTTTTTTCTCTCTTACTCCGCCAATCTCATCCCATTTTGGCGAAGAATAATGCCGGAAAGGGGTTTTTTAATTTTTTTGATTTTTTTTATATTTTTTTCGGAATTTTCTTGCCCGGGTCAATTATGAACGGAATTCGGGTCTAAAATTTTTTTCTCTCCTTCTCCGCCTATCTCATCCCATTTTGGCTAAAAATAATGCCGGAAAGGGGTTTTTTAATTTTTTGATTTTTTTTATATTTTTTTCGGAATTTTCTTGCCCGGGTCGATTATGAACGGAATTCGGGTCTAAAATTTTTTTCTCTCCTTCTCCGCCTATCTCATCCCATTTTGGCTAAAAATAATGCCGGAAAGGGGTTTTTAAATTTTTTGATTATTTTTATATTTTTTTCGGAATTTTCTTGCCCGGGTCGATTATGAACGGAATTCGGGTCTAAAATTATTTTCTCTCCTTCTCCGTCTATCTCATCCCATTTTGGCTAAAAATAATGCCGGAAAGAGTTTTTTTTTAACTTGAATTTTTTAGCTATTTTTTTTGGAATTTCCTTCCAAGGGTCGAGTATGAACGAAATTCTGGTCTAAAATTTTTTTCTTTCTTTCTCGGCCTATCTCATCCCATTTCGGCTAAAAATAATGCCGGAAAGGGGTTTTTTAATTTTTTGAGTTTTTTAGCTATTTTTTTCAGAATTTCCATCCACGGGTCGAGTAAGAACGGAATTCTGGTCTAAAATTTTTTTCTCTCTTTCTCGGCCTATCTAATCCCATTTTCGCAAAAAATAATGCCAGAAAGGGGTTTTTTCATTTTTTGGTTTTTTTTATATTTTTTTCGGAATTTTCTTGCCCGGGTCGATTATGAACGGAATTCGGGTCTAAAATTTTTTTCTCTCCTTCTCCGCCTATCTCATCCCATTTTGGCTAAAAATAATGCCGGAAAGGGGTTTTTTAATTTTTTGATTTTTTTTTTTATATTTTTTTCGGAATTTTCTTGCCCGGGTCGATTATGAACGGAATTCGGGTCTAAAATTTTTCTCTCTCCTTCTCCGCCTATCTCATCCCATTTTGGCTAAAAATAATGCCGGAAAGAGTTTTTTTTAACTTCTTGAATTTTTTAGCTATTTTTTTCGGAATTTCCTTCCAAGGGTCGAGTATGAACGGAATTCTGGTCTAAAATTTTTTTCTTTCTTTCTCGGCCTATCTCATCCCATTTCGGCTAAAAATAATGCCGGAAATGGGTTTTTTAATTTTTTGAGTTTTTTAGCTATTTTTTTCGGAATTTCCATCCACGGGTCAAGTATGAACGGAATTCTGTGTAAAATTTTTTTCTCTCTTTCTCCGCCTATCTCATCCCATTTTGGCAAAAAATAATGCCGGAAAGGTGTTTTTTAATTTTTTTGATTTTTTTATATTTTTTTCGGAATTTTCTTGCCCGGGTCGATCATGAACGGAATTCGGGTCTAAAATTTTTTTATCTCCTTCTCTGCCTATCTCATCCCATTTTGGCTAAAAATAATGCCGGAAAGAGTTTTTTTTAACTTCTTGAATTTTTTAGCTATTTTTTTGGAATATCCTTCCAAGGGTCGAGTGTGAACGGAATTCTGGTCTAAAATTTTGTTCTTTCTTTCTCGGCCTATCTCATCCCATTTCGGCTAAAAATAATGCCGGAAAGGGGTTTTTTAATTTTTTGAGTTTTTTAGCTATTTTTTTCGGAATTTCCATCCACGGGTCGAGTATGAACGGAATTCTGGTCTAAAATTTTTTTCTCTCTTTCTCCGCCTATCTCATCCCATTTTGGCAAAAAATAATGCCGGAAAGGGGTTTTTTAATTTTTTGATTTTTTTTTTATATTTTTTCGGAATTTTCTTGCCCGGGTCGATTATGAACGGAATTCGGGTCTAAAATTTTTTTCTCTCCTTCTCTGCCTATTTCATCCCATTTTGGCTAAAAATAATGCCGGAAAGAGTTTTTTTTAACTTCTTGAATTTTTTAGTTATTTTTTTCGGAATTTCCTTCCAAGGGTCGAGTATGAACGGAATTCTGGTCTAAAATTTTTTTATTTCTTTCTCGGCCTATCTCATCCCATTTCGGCTAAAAATAATGCCGGAAAGGGGTTTTTTAATTTTTTGAGTTTTTTAGCTATTTTTTTCGGAATTTCCATCCACGGGTCGAGTATGAACGGAATTCTGTGTAAAATTTTTTTCTCTCTTTCTCCGCCTATCTCATCCCATTTTGGCAAAAAATAATGCCGGAAAGGTGTTTTTTAATTTTTTGATTTTTTTATATTTTTTTCGGAATTTTCTTGCCCGGGTCGATCATGAACGGAATTCGGGTCTAAAATTTTTTTATCTCCTTCTCTGCCTATCTCATCCCATTTTGGCTAAAAATAATGCCGGAAAGGGGTTTTTTAATTTTTTGAGTTTTTTAGCTATTTTTTTCGGAATTTCCATCCACGGGTCGAGTATGAACGGAATTCTGTGTAAAATTTTTTTCTCTCTTTCTCGGCCTATCTCATCCCGTTTTCTCTAAAAATAATGCCAGAAATATGTTTTTTAATTTTTTGATTTTTTTTTTATATTTTTTCGTAATTTTCTTACCCGGGTCGATCATGAACGGAATTCGGGTCTAAAATTTTTTTATCTCCTTCTCTGCCTATCTCATCCCATTTTGGCTAAAAATAATGTCGGAAAGAGTTTTTTTTAACTTCTTGAATTTTTTAGCTATTTTTTTTGGAATTTCCATCCAAGGGTCGAGTATGAACGGAATTCTGGTCTAAAATTTTTTTCATTCTTTCTCGGCCTATCTCATCCCATTTCGGCTAAAAATAATGCCGGAAAGAAGTTTTTAAATTTTTTGAGTTTTTTAGCTATTTTTTTCGGAATTTCCATCCACGGGTCGAGTATGAATGGAATTTTGGTCTAAAATTTTTTTCTCTCTTTCTCCGCGTATCTCATCCCATTTTGGCAAAAAATAATGCCGGAAAGGGGTTTTTTAATTTTTTGATTTTTTTTCTATATTTTTTTCGGAATTTTCTTGCCCGGGTCGATTATGAACGGAATTCGGGTCTAAAATTTTTTTCTCTCCTTCTCTGCCTATTTCATCCCATTTTGGCTAAAAATAATGCCGGAAAGAGTTTTTTTTAACTTCTTGAATTTTTTAGTTATTTTTTTTGGAATTTCCATCCAAGGGTCGATCATGAACGGAATTCGGGTCTAAAATTTTTTTATCTCCTTCTCTGCCTATCTCATCCCATTTTGGCTAAAAAAAATGCCGGAAAGGGGTTTTTAAATTTTTTGAGTTTTTTAGCTATTTTTTTCGGAATTTCCATCCACGGGTCGAGTATGAACGGAATTCTGTGTAAAATTTTTTTCTCTCTTTCTCCGCCTATCTCATCCCATTTTGGCAAAAAATAATGCCGGAAAGGTGTTTTTTAATTTTTTGATTTTTTTATATTTTTTTCGGAATTTTCTTGCCCGGGTCGATCATGAACGGAATTCGGGCCTGAAATTTTTTTATCTCCTTCTCTGCCTATCTCATCCCATTTTGGCTAAAAATAATGTCGGAAAGAGTTTTTTTTAACTTCTTGAATTTTTTAGCTATTTTTTTTGGAATTTCCTTCCAAGGGTCGAGTATGAACGGAATTCTGGTCTAAAATTTTTTTCTTTCTTTCTCGGCCTATCTCATCCCATTTCGGCTAAAAATAATGCCGGAAAGAAGTTTTTAAATTTTTTGAGTTTTTTAGCTATTTTTTTCGGAATTTCCATCCACGGGTCGAGTATGAACGGAATTTTGGTCTAAAATTTTTTTCTCTCTTTCTCCGCGTATCTCATCCCATTTTGGCAAAAAATATTGCCGGAAAGGGGTTTTTTAATTTTTTGATTTTTTTTCTATATTTTTTTCGGAATTTTCTTGCCCGGGTCGATTATGAACGGAATTCGGGTCTAAAATTTTTTTCTCTCCTTCTCTGCCTATTTCATCCCATTTTGGCCAAAAATAATGCCGGAAAGAGTTTTTTCTAACTTCTTGAATTTTTTAGCTATTTTTTTCGGAATTTCCTTCCAAGGGTCGAGTATGAACGGAATTCTGGTCTAAAATTTTTTTTTCTCTTTCTCGGCCTATCTCATCCCATTTTTGCTAAAAATAATGCCGGAAAGGGGTTTTTTAATTTTTTGATTTTTTTTATATTTTTTTCGGAATTTTCTTGCCCGGGTCAATTATGAACGGAATTCGGGTCTAAAATTTTTTTCTCTCCTTCTCCGCCTATCTCATCCCATTTTGGCTAAAAATAATGCCGGAAAGGGGTTTTTTAATTTTTTGATTTTTTTAATATTTTTTTCGGAATTTTCTTGCCCGGGTCGATTATGAACGGAATTCGGGTCTAAAATTTTTTTCTCTCCTTCTCCGCCTATCTTATCCCATTTTGGCTAAAAATAATGCCGGAAAGGGGTTTTTTAATCTTTTGATTTTTTTTTATATTTTTTTCGGAATTTTCTTGCCCGGGTCAATTATGAACGGAATTCGGGTCTAAAATTTTTTTCTCTCTTACTCCACCTATCTCATCCCATTTTGGCGAAGAATAATGCCGGAAAGGGGTTTTTTAATTTTTTTGATTTTTTTTATATTTTTTTCGGAATTTTCTTGCCCGGGTCAATTATGAACGGAATTCGGGTCTAAAATTTTTTTCTCTCCTTCTCCGCCTATCTCATCCCATTTTGGCTAAAAATAATGCCGGAAAGGGGTTTTTTAATTTTTTGATTTTTTTTATATTTTTTTCGGAATTTTCTTGCTCGGGTCGATTATGAACGGAATTCGGGTCTAAAATTTTTTTCTCTCCTTCTCCGCCTATCTCATCCCATTTTGGCTAAAAATAATGCCGGAAAGGGGTTTTTAAATTTTTTGATTTTTTTTATATTTTTTTTCGGAATTTTCTTGCCCGGGTCGATTATGAACGGAATTCGGGTCTAAAATTATTTTCTCTCCTTCTCCGCCTATCTCATCCCATTTTGGCTAAAAATAATGCCGGAAAGAGTTTTTTTTTTAACTTGAATTTTTTAGCTATTTTTTTTGGAATTTCCTTCCAAGGGTCGAGTATGAACGAAATTCTGGTCTAAAATTTTTTTCTTTCTTTCTCGGCCTATCTCATCCCATTTCGGCTAAAAATAATGCCGGAAAGGGGTTTTTTAATTTTTTGAGTTTTTTAGCTATTTTTTTCAGAATTTCCATCCACGGGTCGAGTAAGAACGGAATTCTGGTCTAAAATTTTTTTCTCCCTTTCTCCGCCTATCTAATCCCATTTTCGCAAAAAATAATGCCGGAAAGGGGTTTTTTCATTTTTTTCATTTTTTTATATTTTTTTCGGAATTTTCTTGCCCGGGTCGATTATGAACGGAATTCGGGTCTAAAATTTTTTTCTCTCCTTCTCCGCCTATCTCATCCCATTTTGGCTAAAAATAATGCCGGAAAGGGGTTTTTTAATTTTTTGATTTTTTTTTTTATATTTTTTTCGGAATTTTCTTGCCCGGGTCGATTATGAACGGAATTCGGGTCTAAAATTTTTCTCTCTCCTTCTCCGCCTATCTCATCCCATTTTGGCTAAAACTAATGACGGAAAGAGTTTTTTTTAACTTCTTGAATTTTTTAGCTATTTTTTTCGGAATTTCCTTCCAAGGGTCGAGTATGAACGGAATTCTGGTCTAAAATTTTTTTCTTTCTTTCTCAGCCTATCTCATCCCATTTCGGCTAAAAATAATGCCGGAAAGGGGTTTTTTAATTTTTTGAGTTTTTTAGCTATTTTTTTCGGAATTTCCATCCACGGGTCGAGTATGAACGGAATTCTGTGTAAAATTTTTTTCTCTCTTTCTCCGCCTATCTCATCCCATTTTGGCAAAAAATAATGCCGGAAAGATGTTTTTTAATTTTTTGATTTTTTTATATTTTTTTCGGAATTTTCTTGCCCGGGTCGATCATGAACGGAATTCGGGTCTAAAATTTTTTTATCTCCTTCTCTGCCTATCTCATCCCATTTTGGCTAAAAATAATGCCGGAAAGGGGTTTTTTAATTTTTTGAGTTTTTTAGCTATTTTTTTCGGAATTTCCATCCACGGGTCGAGTATGAACGGAATTCTGTGTAAAATTTTTTTCTCTCTTTCTCTGCCTATCTCATCCCGTTTTCTCTAAAAATAATGCCAGAAATATGTTTTTTAATTTTTTGATTTTTTTTTTATATTTTTTCGGAATTTTCTTACCCGGGTCGATCATGAACGGAATTCGGGTCTAAATTTTTTTTATCTCCTTCTCTGCCTATCTCATCCCATTTTGGCTAAAAATAATGTCGGAAAGAGTTTTTTTTAACTTCTTGAATTTTTTAGCTATTTTTTTTGGAATTTCCGTCCAAGGGTCGAGTATGAACGGAATTCTGGTCTAAAATTTTTTTCTTTCTTTCTCGGCCTATCTCATCCCATTTCGGCTAAAAATAATGCCGGAAAAAAGTTTTTAAATTTTTTGAGTTTTTTAGCTATTTTTTTCGGAATTTCCATCCACGGGTCGAGTATGAACGGAATTTTGGTCTAAAATTTTTTTCTCTCTTTCTCCGCGTATCTCATCCCATTTTGGCAAAAAATATTGCCGGAAAGGGGTTTTTTAATTTTTTGATTTTTTTTCTATATTTTTTTCGAAATTTTCTTGCCCGGGTCGATTATGAACGGAATTCGGGTCTAAAATTTTTTTCTCTCCTTCTCTGCCTATTTCATCCCATTTTGGCCAAAAATAATGCCGGAAAGAGTTTTTTCTAACTTCTTGAATTTTTTAGCTATTTTTTTCGGAATTTCCTTCCAAGGGTCGAGTATGAACGGAATTCTGGTCTAAAATTTTTTTTTCTCTTTCTCGGCCTATCTCATCCCATTTTCGCTAAAAATAATGCCGGAAAGGGGTTTTTTAATTTTTTGATTTTTTTTATATTTTTTTCGGAATTTTCTTGCCCGGGTCAATTATGAACGGAATTCGGGTCTAAAATTTTTTTCTCTCCTTCTCCGCCTATCTCATCCCATTTTGGCTAAAAATAATGCCGGAAAGGGGTTTTTTAATTTTTTGATTTTTTTAATATTTTTTTCGGAATTTTCTTGCCCGGGTCGATTATGAACGGAATTCGGGTCTAAAATTTTTTTCTCTCCTTCTCCGCCTATCTCATCCCATTTTGGCTAAAAATAATGCCGGAAAGGGGTTTTTTAATCCTTTGATTTTTTTTTTTATATTTTTTTCGGAATTTTCTTGCCCGGGTCAGTTATGAACGGAATTCGGGTCTAAATTTTTTTTCTCTCTTACTCCACCTATCTCATCCCATTTTGGCGAAGAATAATGCCGGAAAGGGGTTTTTTAATTTTTTTGATTTTTTTTATATTTTTTTCGGAATTTTCTTGCCCGGGTCAATTATGAACGGAATTCGGGTCTAAAATTTTTTTCTCTCCTTCTCCGCCTATCTCATCCCATTTTGGCTAAAAATAATGCCGGAAAGGGGTTTTTTAATTTTTTGATTTTTTTTATATTTTTTTCGGAATTTTCTTGCTCGGGTCGATTATGAACGGAATTCGGGTCTAAAATTTTTTTCTCTCCTTCTCCGCCTATCTCATCCCATTTTGGCTAAAAATAATGCCGGAAAGGGGTTTTTAAATTTTTTGATTTTTTTTATATTTTTTTTCGGAATTTTCTTGCCCGGGTCGATTATGAACGGAATTCGGGTCTAAAATTATTTTCTCTCCTTCTCCGCCTATCTCATCCCATTTTGGCTAAAAATAATGCCGGAAAGAGTTTTTTTTTTAACTTGAATTTTTTAGCTATTTTTTTTGGAATTTCCTTCCAAGGGTCGAGTATGAACGAAATTCTGGTCTAAAATTTTTTTCTTTCTTTCTCGGCCTATCTCATCCCATTTCGGCTAAAAATAATGCCGGAAAGGGGTTTTTTAATTTTTTGAGTTTTTTAGCTATTTTTTTCAGAATTTCCATCCACGGGTCGAGTAAGAACGGAATTCTGGTCTAAAATTTTTTTCTCTCTTTCTCCGCCTATCTAATCCCATTTTCGCAAAAAATAATGCCGGAAAGGGGTTTTTTCATTATTTTCATTTTTTTATATTTTTTTCGGAATTTTCTTGCCCGGGTCGATTATGAAAGGAATTCGGGTCTAAAATTTTTTTCTCTCCTTCTCCGCCTATCTCATCCCATTTTGGCTAAAAATAATGCCGGAAAGGGGTTTTTTAATTTTTTGATTTTTTTTTTTATATTTTTTTCGGAATTTTCTTGCCCGGGTCGATTATGAACGGAATTCGGGTCTAAAATTTTTCTCTCTCCTTCTCCGCCTATCTCATCCCATTTTGGCTAAAACTAATGACGGAAAGAGTTTTTTTTAACTTCTTGAATTTTTTAGCTATTTTTTTCGGAATTTCCTTCCAAGGGTCGAGTATGAACGGAATTCTGGTCTAAAATTTTTTTCTTTCTTTCTCAGCCTATCTCATCCCATTTCGGCTAAAAATAATGCCGGAAAGGGGTTTTTTAATTTTTTGAGTTTTTTAGCTATTTTTTTCGGAATTTCCATCCACGGGTCGAGTATGAACGGAATTCTGTGTAAAATTTTTTTCTCTCTTTCTCCGCCTATCTCACCCCATTTTGGCAAAAAATAATGCCGGAAAGGTGTTTTTTAATTTTTTGATTTTTTTATATTTTTTTCGGAATTTTCTTGCCCGGGTCGATCATGAACGGAATTCGGGTCTAAAATTTTTTTATCTCCTTCTCTGCCTATCTCATCCCATTTTGGCTAAAAATAATGCCGGAAAGGGGGTTTTTAATTTTTTGAGTTTTTTAGCTATTTTTTTCGGAATTTCCATCCACGGGTCGAGTATGAACGGAATTCTGTGTAAAATTTTTTTCTCTCTTTCTCGGCCTATCTCATCCCGTTTTCTCTAAAAATAATGCCAGAAATATGTTTTTTAATTTTTTGATTTTTTTTTTATATTTTTTCGGAATTTTCTTACCCGGGTCGATCATGAACGGAATTCGGGTCTAAAATTTTTTTATCTCCTTCTCTGCCTATCTCATCCCATTTTGGCTAAAAATAATGTCGGAAAGAGTTTTTTTTAACTTCTTGAATTTTTTAGCTATTTTTTTTGGAATTTCCTTCCAAGGGTCGAGTATGAACGGAATTCTGGTCTAAAATTTTTTTCTTTCTTTCTCGGCCTATCTCATCCCATTTCGGCTAAAAATAATGCCGGAAAGAAGTTTTTAAATTTTTTGAGTTTTTTAGCTATTTTTTTCGGAATTTCCATCCACGGGTCGAGTATGAACGGAATTTTGGTCTAAAATTTTTTTCTCTCTTTCTCCGCGTATCTCATCCCATTTTGGCAAAAAATATTGCCGGAAAGGGGTTTTTTAATTTTTTGATTTTTTTTCTATATTTTTTTCGGAATTTTCTTGCCCGGGTCGATTATGAACGGAATTCGGGTCTAAAATTTTTTTCTCTCCTTCTCTGCCTATTTCATCCCATTTTGGCCAAAAATAATGCCGGAAAGAGTTTTTTCTAACTTCTTGAATTTTTTAGCTATTTTTTTCGGAATTTCCTTCCAAGGGTCGAGTATGAACGGAATTCTGGTCTAAAATTTTTTTTTCTCTTTCTCGGCCTATCTCATCCCATTTTCGCTAAAAATAATGCCGGAAAGGGGTTTTTTAATTTTTTGATTTTTTTTATATTTTTTTCGGAATTTTCTTGCCCGGGTCAATTATGAACGGAATTCGGGTCTAAAATTTTTTTCTCTCCTTCTCCGCCTATCTCATCCCATTTTGGCTAAAAATAATGCCGGAAAGGGGTTTTTTAATTTTTTGATTTTTTTAATATTTTTTTCGGAATTTTCTTGCCCGGGTCGATTATGAACGGAATTCGGGTCTAAAATTTTTTTCTCTCCTTCTCGGCCTATCTCATCCCATTTTCGCTAAAAATAATGCCGGAAAGGGGTTTTTTAATTTTTTGATTTTTTTTATATTTTTTTCGGAATTTTCTTGCTCGGGTCGATTATGAACGGAATTCGGGTCTAAAATTTTTTTCTCTCCTTCTCCGCCTATCTCATCCCATTTTGGCGAAGAATAATGCCGGAAAGGGGTTTTTTAATTTTTTTGATTTTTTTTATATTTTTTTCGGAATTTTCTTGCCCGGGTCAATTATGAACGGAATTCGGGTCTAAAATTTTTTTCTCTCCTTCTCCGCCTATCTCATCCCATTTTGGCTAAAAATAATGCCGGAAAGGGGTTTTTTAATTTTTTGATTTTTTTTATATTTTTTTCGGAATTTTCTTGCTCGGGTCGATTATGAACGGAATTCGGGTCTAAAATTTTTTTCTCTCCTTCTCCGCCTATCTCATCCCATTTTGGCTAAAAATAATGCCGGAAAGGGGTTTTTAAATTTTTTGATTTTTTTTATATTTTTTTTCGGAATTTTCTTGCCCGGGTCGATTATGAACGGAATTCGGGTCTAAAATTATTTTCTCTCCTTCTCCGCCTATCTCATCCCATTTTGGCTAAAAATAATGCCGGAAAGAGTTTTTTTTTTAACTTGAATTTTTTAGCTATTTTTTTTGGAATTTCCTTCCAAGGGTCGAGTATGAACGAAATTCTGGTCTAAAATTTTTTTCTTTCTTTCTCGGCCTATCTCATCCCATTTCGGCTAAAAATAATGCCGGAAAGGGGTTTTTTAATTTTTTGAGTTTTTTAGCTATTTTTTTCAGAATTTCCATCCACGGGTCGAGTAAGAACGGAATTCTGGTCTAAAATTTTTTTCTCTCTTTCTCCGCCTATCTAATCCCATTTTCGCAAAAAATAATGCCGGAAAGGGGTTTTTTCATTTTTTTCATTTTTTTATATTTTTTTCGGAATTTTCTTGCCCGGGTCGATTATGAAAGGAATTCGGGTCTAAAATTTTTTTCTCTCCTTCTCCGCCTATCTCATCCCATTTTGGCTAAAAATAATGCCGGAAAGGGGTTTTTTAATTTTTTGATTTTTTTTTTTTATATTTTTTTCGGAATTTTCTTGCCCGGGTCGATTATGAACGGAATTCGGGTCTAAAATTTTTCTCTCTCCTTCTCCGCCTATCTCATCCCATTTTGGCTAAAACTAATGACGGAAAGAGTTTTTTTTAACTTCTTGAATTTTTTAGCTATTTTTTTCGGAATTTCCTTCCAAGGGTCGAGTATGAACGGAATTCTGGTCTAAAATTTTTTTCTTTCTTTCTCAGCCTATCTCATCCCATTTCGGCTAAAAATAATGCCGGAAATGGGTTTTTAATTTTTTGAGTTTTTTAGCTATTTTTTTCGGAATTTCCATCCACGGGTCGAGTATGAACGGAATTCTGTGTAAAATTTTTTTCTCTCTTTCTCCGCCTATCTCATCCCATTTTGGCAAAAAATAATGCCGGAAAGGTGTTTTTTAATTTTTTGATTTTTTTATATTTTTTTCGGAATTTTCTTGCCCGGGTCGATCATGAACGGAATTCGGGTCTAAAATTTTTTTATCTCCTTCTCTGCCTATCTCATCCCATTTTGGCTAAAAATAATGCCGGAAAGAGTTTTTTTTAACTTCTTGAATTTTTTAGCTATTTTTTTGGAATTTCCTTCCAAGGGTCGAGTGTGAACGGAATTCTGGTCTAAAATTTTGTTCTTTCTTTCTCGGCCTATCTCATCCCATTTCGGCCAAAAATAATGCCGGAAAGGGGTTTTTTAATTTTTTGAGTTTTTTAGCTATTTTTTTCGGAATTTCCATCCACGGGTCGAGTATGAACGGAATTCTGGTGTAAAATTTTTTTCTCTCTTTCTCCGCCTATCTCATCCCATTTTGGCAAAAAATAATGCCGGAAAGGGGTTTTTTAATTTTTTGATTTTTTTTTATATTTTTTCGGAATTTTCTTGCCCGGGTCGATTATGAACGGAATTCGGGTCTAAAATTTTTTTCTCTCCTTCTCTGCCTATTTCATCCCATTTTGGCTAAAAATAATGCCGGAAAGAGTTTTTTTTAACTTCTTGAATTTTTTAGTTATTTTTTTCGGAATTTCCTTCCAAGGGTCGAGTATGAAAGGAATTCTGGTCTGAAATTTTTTTCTTTCTTTCTCGGCCTATCTCGTCCCATTTCGGCTAAAAATAATGCCGGAAAGGGGTTTTTTAATTTTTTGAGTTTTTTAGCTATTTTTTTCGGAATTTCCATCCACGGGTCGAGTATGAACGGAATTCTGTGTAAAAATTTTTTCTCTCTTTCTCCGCCTATCTCATCCCATTTTGGCAAAAAATAATGCCGGAAAGGTGTTTTTTAATTTTTTGATTTTTTTATATTTTTTTCGGAATTTTCTTGCCCGGGTCGATCATGAACGGAATTCGGGTCTAAAATTTTTTTATCTCCTTCTCTGCCTATCTCATCCCATTTTGGCTAAAAATAATGCCGGAAAGGGGTTTTTTAATTTTTTGATTTTTTTTATATTTTTTTCGGAATTTTCTTGCTCGGGTCGATTATGAACGGAATTCGGGTCTAAAATTTTTTTCTCTCCTTCTCCGCCTATCTCATCCCATTTTGGCTAAAAATAATGCCGGAAAGGGGTTTTTAAATTTTTTGATTTTTTTTATATTTTTTTTCGGAATTTTCTTGCCCGGGTCGATTATGAACGGAATTCGGGTCTAAAATTATTTTCTCTCCTTCTCCGCCTATCTCATCCCATTTTGGCTAAAAATAATGCCGGAAAGAGTTTTTTTTTTAACTTGAATTTTTTAGCTATTTTTTTTGGAATTTCCTTCCAAGGGTCGAGTATGAACGAAATTCTGGTCTAAAATTTTTTTCTTTCTTTCTCGGCCTATCTCATCCCATTTCGGCTAAAAATAATGCCGGAAAGGGGTTTTTTAATTTTTTGAGTTTTTTAGCTATTTTTTTCAGAATTTCCATCCACGGGTCGAGTAAGAACGGAATTCTGGTCTAAAATTTTTTTCTCCCTTTCTCCGCCTATCTAATCCCATTTTCGCAAAAAATAATGCCGGAAAGGGGTTTTTTCATTTTTTTCATTTTTTTATATTTTTTTCGGAATTTTCTTGCCCGGGTCGATTATGAACGGAATTCGGGTCTAAAATTTTTTTCTCTCCTTCTCCGCCTATCTCATCCCATTTTGGCTAAAAATAATGCCGGAAAGGGGTTTTTTAATTTTTTGATTTTTTTTTTTATATTTTTTTCGGAATTTTCTTGCCCGGGTCGATTATGAACGGAATTCGGGTCTAAAATTTTTCTCTCTCCTTCTCCGCCTATCTCATCCCATTTTGGCTAAAACTAATGACGGAAAGAGTTTTTTTTAACTTCTTGAATTTTTTAGCTATTTTTTTCGGAATTTCCTTCCAAGGGTCGAGTATGAACGGAATTCTGGTCTAAAATTTTTTTCTTTCTTTCTCAGCCTATCTCATCCCATTTCGGCTAAAAATAATGCCGGAAAGGGGTTTTTTAATTTTTTGAGTTTTTTAGCTATTTTTTTCGGAATTTCCATCCACGGGTCGAGTATGAACGGAATTCTGTGTAAAATTTTTTTCTCTCTTTCTCCGCCTATCTCATCCCATTTTGGCAAAAAATAATGCCGGAAAGATGTTTTTTAATTTTTTGATTTTTTTATATTTTTTTCGGAATTTTCTTGCCCGGGTCGATCATGAACGGAATTCGGGTCTAAAATTTTTTTATCTCCTTCTCTGCCTATCTCATCCCATTTTGGCTAAAAATAATGCCGGAAAGGGGTTTTTTAATTTTTTGAGTTTTTTAGCTATTTTTTTCGGAATTTCCATCCACGGGTCGAGTATGAACGGAATTCTGTGTAAAATTTTTTTCTCTCTTTCTCTGCCTATCTCATCCCGTTTTCTCTAAAAATAATGCCAGAAATATGTTTTTTAATTTTTTGATTTTTTTTTTATATTTTTTCGGAATTTTCTTACCCGGGTCGATCATGAACGGAATTCGGGTCTAAATTTTTTTTATCTCCTTCTCTACCTATCTCATCCCATTTTGGCTAAAAATAATGTCGGAAAGAGTTTTTTTTAACTTCTTGAATTTTTTAGCTATTTTTTTTGGAATTTCCGTCCAAGGGTCGAGTATGAACGGAATTCTGGTCTAAAATTTTTTTCTTTCTTTCTCGGCCTATCTCATCCCATTTCGGCTAAAAATAATGCCGGAAAAAAGTTTTTAAATTTTTTGAGTTTTTTAGCTATTTTTTTCGGAATTTCCATCCACGGGTCGAGTATGAACGGAATTTTGGTCTAAAATTTTTTTCTCTCTTTCTCCGCGTATCTCATCCCATTTTGGCAAAAAATATTGCCGGAAAGGGGTTTTTTAATTTTTTGATTTTTTTTCTATATTTTTTTCGAAATTTTCTTGCCCGGGTCGATTATGAACGGAATTCGGGTCTAAAATTTTTTTCTCTCCTTCTCTGCCTATTTCATCCCATTTTGGCCAAAAATAATGCCGGAAAGAGTTTTTTCTAACTTCTTGAATTTTTTAGCTATTTTTTTCGGAATTTCCTTCCAAGGGTCGAGTATGAACGGAATTCTGGTCTAAAATTTTTTTTTCTCTTTCTCGGCCTATCTCATCCCATTTTCGCTAAAAATAATGCCGGAAAGGGGTTTTTTAATTTTTTGATTTTTTTTATATTTTTTTCGGAATTTTCTTGCCCGGGTCAATTATGAACGGAATTCGGGTCTAAAATTTTTTTCTCTCCTTCTCCGCCTATCTCATCCCATTTTGGCTAAAAATAATGCCGGAAAGGGGTTTTTTAATTTTTTGATTTTTTTAATATTTTTTTCGGAATTTTCTTGCCCGGGTCGATTATGAACGGAATTCGGGTCTAAAATTTTTTTCTCTCCTTCTCCGCCTATCTCATCCCATTTTGGCTAAAAATAATGCCGGAAAGGGGTTTTTTAATCCTTTGATTTTTTTTTTTATATTTTTTTCGGAATTTTCTTGCCCGGGTCAGTTATGAACGGAATTCGGGTCTAAATTTTTTTTCTCTCTTACTCCACCTATCTCATCCCATTTTGGCGAAGAATAATGCCGGAAAGGGGTTTTTTAATTTTTTTGATTTTTTTTATATTTTTTTCGGAATTTTCTTGCCCGGGTCAATTATGAACGGAATTCGGGTCTAAAATTTTTTTCTCTCCTTCTCCGCCTATCTCATCCCATTTTGGCTAAAAATAATGCCGGAAAGGGGTTTTTTAATTTTTTGATTTTTTTTATATTTTTTTCGGAATTTTCTTGCTCGGGTCGATTATGAACGGAATTCGGGTCTAAAATTTTTTTCTCTCCTTCTCCGCCTATCTCATCCCATTTTGGCTAAAAATAATGCCGGAAAGGGGTTTTTAAATTTTTTGATTTTTTTTATATTTTTTTTCGGAATTTTCTTGCCCGGGTCGATTATGAACGGAATTCGGGTCTAAAATTATTTTCTCTCCTTCTCCGCCTATCTCATCCCATTTTGGCTAAAAATAATGCCGGAAAGAGTTTTTTTTTTAACTTGAATTTTTTAGCTATTTTTTTTGGAATTTCCTTCCAAGGGTCGAGTATGAACGAAATTCTGGTCTAAAATTTTTTTCTTTCTTTCTCGGCCTATCTCATCCCATTTCGGCTAAAAATAATGCCGGAAAGGGGTTTTTTAATTTTTTGAGTTTTTTAGCTATTTTTTTCAGAATTTCCATCCACGGGTCGAGTAAGAACGGAATTCTGGTCTAAAATTTTTTTCTCTCTTTCTCCGCCTATCTAATCCCATTTTCGCAAAAAATAATGCCGGAAAGGGGTTTTTTCATTTTTTTCATTTTTTTATATTTTTTTCGGAATTTTCTTGCCCGGGTCGATTATGAAAGGAATTCGGGTCTAAAATTTTTTTCTCTCCTTCTCCGCCTATCTCATCCCATTTTGGCTAAAAATAATGCCGGAAAGGGATTTTTTAATTTTTTGATTTTTTTTTTTATATTTTTTTCGGAATTTTCTTGCCCGGGTCGATTATGAACGGAATTCGGGTCTAAAATTTTTCTCTCTCCTTCTCCGCCTATCTCATCCCATTTTGGCTAAAACTAATGACGGAAAGAGTTTTTTTTAACTTCTTGAATTTTTTAGCTATTTTTTTCGGAATTTCCTTCCAAGGGTCGAGTATGAACGGAATTCTGGTCTAAAATTTTTTTCTTTCTTTCTCAGCCTATCTCATCCCATTTCGGCTAAAAATAATGCCGGAAAGGGGTTTTTTAATTTTTTGAGTTTTTTAGCTATTTTTTTCGGAATTTCCATCCACGGGTCGAGTATGAACGGAATTCTGTGTAAAATTTTTTTCTCTCTTTCTCCGCCTATCTCACCCCATTTTGGCAAAAAATAATGCCGGAAAGGTGTTTTTTAATTTTTTGATTTTTTTATATTTTTTTCGGAATTTTCTTGCCCGGGTCGATCATGAACGGAATTCGGGTCTAAAATTTTTTTATCTCCTTCTCTGCCTATCTCATCCCATTTTGGCTAAAAATAATGCCGGAAAGGGGGTTTTTAATTTTTTGAGTTTTTTAGCTATTTTTTTCGGAATTTCCATCCACGGGTCGAGTATGAACGGAATTCTGTGTAAAATTTTTTTCTCTCTTTCTCGGCCTATCTCATCCCGTTTTCTCTAAAAATAATGCCAGAAATATGTTTTTTAATTTTTTGATTTTTTTTTTATATTTTTTCGGAATTTTCTTACCCGGGTCGATCATGAACGGAATTCGGGTCTAAAATTTTTTTATCTCCTTCTCTGCCTATCTCATCCCATTTTGGCTAAAAATAATGTCGGAAAGAGTTTTTTTTAACTTCTTGAATTTTTTAGCTATTTTTTTTGGAATTTCCTTCCAAGGGTCGAGTATGAACGGAATTCTGGTCTAAAATTTTTTTCTTTCTTTCTCGGCCTATCTCATCCCATTTCGGCTAAAAATAATGCCGGAAAGAAGTTTTTAAATTTTTTGAGTTTTTTAGCTATTTTTTTCGGAATTTCCATCCACGGGTCGAGTATGAACGGAATTTTGGTCTAAAATTTTTTTCTCTCTTTCTCCGCGTATCTCATCCCATTTTGGCAAAAAATATTGCCGGAAAGGGGTTTTTTAATTTTTTGATTTTTTTTCTATATTTTTTTCGGAATTTTCTTGCCCGGGTCGATTATGAACGGAATTCGGGTCTAAAATTTTTTTCTCTCCTTCTCTGCCTATTTCATCCCATTTTGGCCAAAAATAATGCCGGAAAGAGTTTTTTCTAACTTCTTGAATTTTTTAGCTATTTTTTTCGGAATTTCCTTCCAAGGGTCGAGTATGAACGGAATTCTGGTCTAAAATTTTTTTTTCTCTTTCTCGGCCTATCTCATCCCATTTTCGCTAAAAATAATGCCGGAAAGGGGTTTTTTAATTTTTTGATTTTTTTTATATTTTTTTCGGAATTTTCTTGCCCGGGTCAATTATGAACGGAATTCGGGTCTAAAATTTTTTTCTCTCCTTCTCCGCCTATCTCATCCCATTTTGGCTAAAAATAATGCCGGAAAGGGGTTTTTTAATTTTTTGATTTTTTTAATATTTTTTTCGGAATTTTCTTGCTCGGGTCGATTATGAACGGAATTCGGGTCTAAAATTTTTTTCTCTCCTTCTCCGCCTATCTCATCCCATTTTGGCGAAGAATAATGCCGGAAAGGGGTTTTTTAATTTTTTTGATTTTTTTTATATTTTTTTCGGAATTTTCTTGCCCGGGTCAATTATGAACGGAATTCGGGTCTAAAATTTTTTTCTCTCCTTCTCCGCCTATCTCATCCCATTTTGGCTAAAAATAATGCCGGAAAGGGGTTTTTTAATTTTTTGATTTTTTTTATATTTTTTTCGGAATTTTCTTGCTCGGGTCGATTATGAACGGAATTCGGGTCTAAAATTTTTTTCTCTCCTTCTCCGCCTATCTCATCCCATTTTGGCTAAAAATAATGCCGGAAAGGGGTTTTTAAATTTTTTGATTTTTTTTATATTTTTTTTCGGAATTTTCTTGCCCGGGTCGATTATGAACGGAATTCGGGTCTAAAATTATTTTCTCTCCTTCTCCGCCTATCTCATCCCATTTTGGCTAAAAATAATGCCGGAAAGAGTTTTTTTTTTAACTTGAATTTTTTAGCTATTTTTTTTGGAATTTCCTTCCAAGGGTCGAGTATGAACGAAATTCTGGTCTAAAATTTTTTTCTTTCTTTCTCGGCCTATCTCATCCCATTTCGGCTAAAAATAATGCCGGAAAGGGGTTTTTTAATTTTTTGAGTTTTTTAGCTATTTTTTTCAGAATTTCCATCCACGGGTCGAGTAAGAACGGAATTCTGGTCTAAAATTTTTTTCTCTCTTTCTCCGCCTATCTAATCCCATTTTCGCAAAAAATAATGCCGGAAAGGGGTTTTTTCATTTTTTTCATTTTTTTATATTTTTTTCGGAATTTTCTTGCCCGGGTCGATTATGAAAGGAATTCGGGTCTAAAATTTTTTTCTCTCCTTCTCCGCCTATCTCATCCCATTTTGGCTAAAAATAATGCCGGAAAGGGGTTTTTTAATTTTTTGATTTTTTTTTTTTATATTTTTTTCGGAATTTTCTTGCCCGGGTCGATTATGAACGGAATTCGGGTCTAAAATTTTTCTCTCTCCTTCTCCGCCTATCTCATCCCATTTTGGCTAAAACTAATGACGGAAAGAGTTTTTTTTAACTTCTTGAATTTTTTAGCTATTTTTTTCGGAATTTCCTTCCAAGGGTCGAGTATGAACGGAATTCTGGTCTAAAATTTTTTTCTTTCTTTCTCAGCCTATCTCATCCCATTTCGGCTAAAAATAATGCCGGAAATGGGTTTTTAATTTTTTGAGTTTTTTAGCTATTTTTTTCGGAATTTCCATCCACGGGTCGAGTATGAACGGAATTCTGTGTAAAATTTTTTTCTCTCTTTCTCCGCCTATCTCATCCCATTTTGGCAAAAAATAATGCCGGAAAGGTGTTTTTTAATTTTTTGATTTTTTTATATTTTTTTCGGAATTTTCTTGCCCGGGTCGATCATGAACGGAATTCGGGTCTAAAATTTTTTTATCTCCTTCTCTGCCTATCTCATCCCATTTTGGCTAAAAATAATGCCGGAAAGAGTTTTTTTTAACTTCTTGAATTTTTTAGCTATTTTTTTGGAATTTCCTTCCAAGGGTCGAGTGTGAACGGAATTCTGGTCTAAAATTTTGTTCTTTCTTTCTCGGCCTATCTCATCCCATTTCGGCCAAAAATAATGCCGGAAAGGGGTTTTTTAATTTTTTGAGTTTTTTAGCTATTTTTTTCGGAATTTCCATCCACGGGTCGAGTATGAACGGAATTCTGGTGTAAAATTTTTTTCTCTCTTTCTCCGCCTATCTCATCCCATTTTGGCAAAAAATAATGCCGGAAAGGGGTTTTTTAATTTTTTGATTTTTTTTTATATTTTTTCGGAATTTTCTTGCCCGGGTCGATTATGAACGGAATTCGGGTCTAAAATTTTTTTCTCTCCTTCTCTGCCTATTTCATCCCATTTTGGCTAAAAATAATGCCGGAAAGAGTTTTTTTTAACTTCTTGAATTTTTTAGTTATTTTTTTCGGAATTTCCTTCCAAGGGTCGAGTATGAAAGGAATTCTGGTCTGAAATTTTTTTCTTTCTTTCTCGGCCTATCTCGTCCCATTTCGGCTAAAAATAATGCCGGAAAGGGGTTTTTTAATTTTTTGAGTTTTTTAGCTATTTTTTTCGGAATTTCCATCCACGGGTCGAGTATGAACGGAATTCTGTGTAAAAATTTTTTCTCTCTTTCTCCGCCTATCTCATCCCATTTTGGCAAAAAATAATGCCGGAAAGGTGTTTTTTAATTTTTTGATTTTTTTATATTTTTTTCGGAATTTTCTTGCCCGGGTCGATCATGAACGGAATTCGGGTCTAAAATTTTTTTATCTCCTTCTCTGCCTATCTCATCCCATTTTGGCTAAAAATAATGCCGGAAAGAGTTTTTTTTAACTTCTTGAATTTTTTAGCTATTTTTTTTGGAATTTCCTTCCAAGGGTCGAGTATGAACGGAATTCTGGTCTAAAATTTTTTTCTTTCTTTCTCGGCCTATCTCATCCCATTTCGGCTAAAAATAATGCCGGAAAGGGGTTTTTTAATTTTTTGAGTTTTTTAGCTATTTTTTTCGGAATTTCCATCCACGGGTCGAGTATGAACGGAATTTTGGTCTAAAATTTTTTTCTCTCTTTCTCCGCCTATCTCATCCCATTTTCGCTAAAAATAATGCCGGAAAGGGGTTTTTTAATTTTTTGATTTTTTTTATATTTTTTTCGGAATTTTCTTGCCCGGGTCGATTATGAACGGAATTCGGGTCTAAAATTTTTTTCTCTCCTTCTCCTTCTATCTCATCCCATTTTGGCTAAAAATAATGCCGGAAAGAGTTTTTTTTAACTTCTTGAATTTTTTAGCTATTTTTTTCGGAATTTCCTTCCAATGGTCGAGTATGAACGGAATTCTGGTCTAAAATTTTTTTCTTTCTTTCTCGGCCTATCTCATCCCATTTCGGCTAAAAACAATGCCGGAAAGGGGTTTTTTAATTTTTTGAGTTTTTTAGCTATTTTTTTCGGAATTTCCATCCACGGGTCGAGTATGAACAGAATTCTGGTCTAAAATTGTTTTCTCTCTTACTCCGCCTATCTCATTCCATTTTGGCAAAAAATAATGCCGGAAAGAGTTTTTTTTAACTTCTTGAATTTTTTAGCTATTTTTTTTCGGAATTTCCTTCCAAGGGTCGAGTATGAACGGAATTCTGGTCTAAAATTTTTTTCTTTCTTTCTCAGCCTATCTCATCCCATTTCGGCTAAAAATAATGCCGGAAATGGGTTTTTAATTTTTTGAGTTTTTTAGCTATTTTTTTCGGAATTTCCATCCACGGGTCGAGTATGAACGGAATTCTGTGTAAAATTTTTTTCTCTCTTTCTCCGCCTATCTCATCCCATTTTGGCAAAAAATAATGCCGGAAAGGTGTTTTTTAATTTTTTGATTTTTTTATATTTTTTTCGGAATTTTCTTGCCCGGGTCGATCATGAACGGAATTCGGGTCTAAAATTTTTTTATCTCCTTCTCTGCCTATCTCATCCCATTTTGGCTAAAAATAATGCCGGAAAGAGTTTTTTTTAACTTCTTGAATTTTTTAGCTATTTTTTTGGAATTTCCTTCCAAGGGTCGAGTGTGAACGGAATTCTGGTCTAAAATTTTGTTCTTTCTTTCTCGGCCTATCTCATCCCATTTCGGCCAAAAATAATGCCGGAAAGGGGTTTTTTAATTTTTTGAGTTTTTTAGCTATTTTTTTCGGAATTTCCATCCACGGGTCGAGTATGAACGGAATTCTGGTGTAAAATTTTTTTCTCTCTTTCTCCGCCTATCTCATCCCATTTTGGCAAAAAATAATGCCGGAAAGGGGTTTTTTAATTTTTTGATTTTTTTTTATATTTTTTCGGAATTTTCTTGCCCGGGTCGATTATGAACGGAATTCGGGTCTAAAATTTTTTTCTCTCCTTCTCTGCCTATTTCATCCCATTTTGGCTAAAAATAATGCCGGAAAGAGTTTTTTTTAACTTCTTGAATTTTTTAGTTATTTTTTTCGGAATTTCCTTCCAAGGGTCGAGTATGAACGGAATTCTGGTCTAAAATTTTTTTCTTTCTTTCTCGGCCTATCTCGTCCCATTTCGGCTAAAAATAATGCCGGAAAGGGGTTTTTTAATTTTTTGAGTTTTTTAGCTATTTTTTTCGGAATTTCCATCCACGGGTCGAGTATGAACGGAATTCTGTGTAAAAATTTTTTCTCTCTTTCTCCGCCTATCTCATCCCATTTTGGCAAAAAATAATGCCGGAAAGGTGTTTTTTAATTTTTTGATTTTTTTATATTTTTTTCGGAATTTTCTTGCCCGGGTCGATCATGAACGGAATTCGGGTCTAAAATTTTTTTATCTCCTTCTCTGCCTATCTCATCCCATTTTGGCTAAAAATAATGCCGGAAAGAGTTTTTTTTAACTTCTTGAATTTTTTAGCTATTTTTTTTGGAATTTCCTTCCAAGGGTCGAGTATGAACGGAATTCTGGTCTAAAATTTTTTTCTTTCTTTCTCGGCCTATCTCATCCCATTTCGGCTAAAAATAATGCCGGAAAGGGGTTTTTTAATTTTTTGAGTTTTTTAGCTATTTTTTTCGGAATTTCCATCCACGGGTCGAGTATGAACGGAATTTTGGTCTAAAATTTTTTTCTCTCTTTCTCCGCCTATCTCATCCCATTTTCGCTAGAAATAATGCCGGAAAGGGGTTTTTTAATTTTTTGATTTTTTTTATATTTTTTTCGGAATTTTCTTGCCCGGGTCGATTATGAACGGAATTCGGGTCTAAAATTTTTTTCTCTCCTTCTCCTTCTATCTCATCCCATTTTGGCTAAAAATAATGCCGGAAAGAGTTTTTTTTAACTTCTTGAATTTTTTAGCTATTTTTTTCGGAATTTCCTTCCAATGGTCGAGTATGAACGGAATTCTGGTCTAAAATTTTTTTCTTTCTTTCTCGGCCTATCTCATCCCATTTCGGCTAAAAACAATGCCGGAAAGGGGTTTTTTAATTTTTTGAGTTTTTTAGCTATTTTTTTCGGAATTTCCATCCACGGGTCGAGTATGAACGGAATTCTGGTCTAAAATTGTTTTCTCTCTTACTCCGCCTATCTCATTCCATTTTGGCAAAAAATAATGCCGGAAAGAGTTTTTTTTAACTTCTTGAATTTTTTAGCTATTTTTTTTCGGAATTTCCTTCCAAGGGTCGAGTATGAACGGAATTCTGGCCTAAAATTTTTTTCTTTCTTTCTCGGCCTATCTCATCCCATTTCGGCTAAAAATAATGCCGGAAAGGGGTTTTTTAATTTTTTGAGTTTTTTAGCTATTTTTTTCGGAATTTCCATCCACGGGTCGAGTATGAATAGAATTCTGGTCTAAATTTTTTCTCTCTCTTTCTCCACCTATCTCATCCCATTCTGGCAAAAAATAATGCCGGAAAGGGGCTTTTTAATTTTTTGATTTTTTTTATAACTTTTTTCGGAATTTTCTTGCCCGGGTCGAGTATGAAGGGAATACGGGTCTAAAATTTTTTTCTCTCTTTCTCCGGCTATCTCATCCCATTTTGGCTAAAAATAATGCAGGAAAGGGTTTTTTTAATTTCTTGAATTTTTTAGCTTTCTTTTTTTTGGAATTTCCTTGCACGGGTCGTGTATGAACGGAATTCAGGAATAAATTTTTTTTTCTCATTCCTGCCCTCCCCCAACCCGTTTTGGATAGAAACAATGCCGGAATTAACTTTTTTGATTTTTTGAATTTTTTTACTATTTTTTATTTGGAATTTTCAAGCTCGGGTTGGGTAGGAACAGAATTCGGGAGTAGAATTTTTTTCTCTCTTTCTCCGCCTATCTCAACCCATTTTGGCTAAAAATAATGCCGGAAAGAGTTTTTTTAATTTCTTTAATTTTTTAGCAATTTTTTTCGGAATTTCCTTCCTCGGGTCGAGTATGAACGGAATTCTAGTCTAAAATTTTTTTCTCTCTTTCTCGGCCTATCTCATCCCATTTTGGCTAAAAATAATGCCGGAAAGGGATTTTTAAATTTTCTGATTTTTTTTTTATATTTCTTTATGAATTTTCTTGCCCGGTTCGAGAATGAACGGAATTCGGGTCTAAAATTTTTTTCCCTCCTTCTCCACCTATCTCATCCCATTTTGGCCAAAAATAATGCCGGAAAAGATTTTTTTAACTTCTTCAATTTTTTAGCTTTTTTTTTCGGAATTTCCTTGAACAGGTCGAGTATGAACGGAATTCAGGAATAAATTTTTTTTTTCTCATTCCTGCCCTCCGCCAACCCGTTTTGGATAGAAATAACGCCGGAATTAACTTTTTTGATTTTTTGTATTTTTTTTAATATTTTTTATTTGGAATTTTCCAGCACGGGTTGGGTAGGAACATAATTCGGGAGTAGAATTTTTTTCTCCCTTTCTCGGCCTATCTCATCCCGCTTTCTCTAAAAATAATGCCAGAAATATGTTTTTTAATTTTTTGATTTTTTTTTTATATTTTTTCGGAATTTTCTTGCCCGGGTCGATTATGAACGGAATTCGGGTCTAAAATTTTTTTCTCTCCCTCTCTGCCTATTTCATCCCATTTTGGCTAAAAATAATGCCGGAAAGAGTTTTTTTTAACTTCTTGAATTTTTTAGCTATTTTTTTTGGAATTTCCTTCCAAGGGTCGAGTATGAACGGAATTCTGGTCTAAAATTTTTTTCTTTCTTTCTCGGCCTATCTCATCCCATTTCGGCTAAAAATAATGCCGGAAAGGGGTTTTTAAATTTTTTGAGTTTTTTAGCTATTTTTTTCGGAATTTCCATCCACGGGTCGAGTATGAACGGATTTTTGGTCTAAAATTTTTTTCTCTCTTTCTCCGCCTATCTCATCCCATTTTGGCAAAAAATAATGCCGGAAAGGGGTTTTTTAATTTTTTGATTTTTTTTTATATTTTTTTCGGAATTTTCGTGCCCGGGTCGATTATGAACGGAATTCGGGTCTAAAATTTTTTTCTCTCCTTCTCTGCCTATTTCATCCCATTTTGGCCAAAAATAATGCCGGAAAGAGTTTTTTCTAACTTCTTGAATTTTTTAGCTATTTTTTTCGGAATTTCCTTCCAAGGGTCGAGTATGAACGGAATTCTGGTCTAAAATTTTTTTCTCTCTTTCTCGGCCTATCTCATTCCATTTTCGCTAAAAATAATGCCGGAAAGGGGTTTTTTAATTTTTTGATTTTTTTTATATTTTTTTCGGAATTTTCTTGCCCTGGTCAATTATGAACGGAATTCGGGTCTAAAATTTTTTTCTCTCCTTCTCCGCCTATCTCATCCCATTTTGGCTAAAAATAATGCCGGAAAGGGGTTTTTTAATTTTTTGATTTTTTTTATATTTTTTTCGGAATTTTCTTGCCCGGGTCGATTATGAACGGAATTCGGGTCTAAAATTTTTTTCTCTCCTTCTCCGCCTATCTCATCCCATTTTGGCTAAAAATAATGCCGGAAAGGGGTTTTTTAATTTTTTGATTTTTTTTATATTTTTTTCGGAATTTTCTTGCCCGGGTCGATTATGAACGGAATTCGGGTCTAAAATTTTTTTCTCTCCTTCTCCGCCTATCTCGTCCCATTTTAGCTAAAAATAATGCCGGAAAGGGGTTTTTAAATTTTTTGATTTTTTTTATATTTTTTTCGGAATTTTCTTGCCCGGGTCGATTATGAACGGAATTCGGGTCTAAAATTATTTTCTCTCCTTCTCCGCCTATCTCGTCCCATTTTGGCTAAAAATAATGCCGGAAAGAGTTTTTTTTTAACTTGAATTTTTTAGCTATTTTTTTTGGAATTTCCTTCCAAGGGTCGAGTATGAACGAAATTCTGGTCTAAAATTTTTTTCTTTCTTTCTCGGCCTATCTCATCCCATTTCGGCTAAAAATAATGCCGGAAAGGGGTTTTTTAATTTTTTGAGTTTTTTAGCTATTTTTTTCAGAATTTCCATCCACGGGTCGAGTAAGAACGGAATTCTGGTCTAAAATTTTTTTCTCTCTTTCTCCGCCTATCTAATCCCATTTTCGAAAAAAATAATGCCGGAAAGGGGTTTTTTCATTTTTTAATTTTTTTTATATTTTTTTCGGAATTTTCTTGCCCGGGTCGATTATGAACGGAATTCGGGTCTAAAATTTTTTTCTCTCCTTCTCCGCCTATCTCATCCCATTTTGGCTAAAAATAATGCCGGAAAGGGGTTTTTAAATTTTTTGAGTTTTTTAGCTATTTTTTTCGGAATTTCCATCCACGGGTCGAGTATGAACGGATTTTTGGTCTAAAATTTTTTTCTCTCTTTCTCCGCCTATCTCATCCCATTTTGGCAAAAAATAATGCCGGAAAGGGGTTTTTTAATTTTTTGATTTTTTTTTATATTTTTTTCGGAATTTTCGTGCCCGGGTCGATTATGAACGGAATTCGGGTCTAAAATTTTTTTCTCTCCTTCTCCGCCTATCTCATCCCATTTTGGCTAAAAATAATGCCGGAAAGGGGTTTTTAAATTTTTTGAGTTTTTTAGCTATTTTTTTCGGAATTTCCATCCACGGGTCGAGTATGAACGGATTTTTGGTCTAAAATTTTTTTCTTTCTTTCTCGGCCTATCTCATCCCATTTCGGCTAAAAATAATGCCGGAAAGGGGTTTTTAAATTTTTTGAGTTTTTTAGCTATTTTTTTCGGAATTTCCATCCACGGGTCGAGTATGAACGGATTTTTGGTCTAAAATTTTTTTCTCTCTTTCTCCGCCTATCTCATCCCATTTTGGCAAAAAATAATGCCGGAAAGGGGTTTTTTAATTTTTTGATTTTTTTTTATATTTTTTTCGGAATTTTCGTGCCCGGGTCGATTATGAACGGAATTCGGGTCTAAAATTTTTTTCTCTCCTTCTCTGCCTATTTCATCCCATTTTGGCCAAAAATAATGCCGGAAAGAGTTTTTTCTAACTTCTTGAATTTTTTAGCTATTTTTTTCGGAATTTCCTTCCAAGGGTCGAGTATGAACGGAATTCTGGTCTAAAATTTTTTTCTCTCTTTCTCGGCCTATCTCATTCCATTTTCGCTAAAAATAATGCCGGAAAGGGGTTTTTTAATTTTTTGATTTTTTTTATATTTTTTTCGGAATTTTCTTGCCCTGGTCAATTATGAACGGAATTCGGGTCTAAAATTTTTTTCTCTCCTTCTCCGCCTATCTCATCCCATTTTGGCTAAAAATAATGCCGGAAAGGGGTTTTTTAATTTTTTGATTTTTTTTATATTTTTTTCGGAATTTTCTTGCCCGGGTCGATTATGAACGGAATTCGGGTCTAAAATTTTTTTCTCTCCTTCTCCGCCTATCTCATCCCATTTTGGCTAAAAATAATGCCGGAAAGGGGTTTTTTAATTTTTTGATTTTTTTTATATTTTTTTCGGAATTTTCTTGCCCGGGTCGATTATGAACGGAATTCGGGTCTAAAATTTTTTTCTCTCCTTCTCCGCCTATCTCGTCCCATTTTAGCTAAAAATAATGCCGGAAAGGGGTTTTTAAATTTTTTGATTTTTTTTATATTTTTTTCGGAATTTTCTTGCCCGGGTCGATTATGAACGGAATTCGGGTCTAAAATTATTTTCTCTCCTTCTCCGCCTATCTCGTCCCATTTTGGCTAAAAATAATGCCGGAAAGAGTTTTTTTTTAACTTGAATTTTTTAGCTATTTTTTTTGGAATTTCCTTCCAAGGGTCGAGTATGAACGAAATTCTGGTCTAAAATTTTTTTCTTTCTTTCTCGGCCTATCTCATCCCATTTCGGCTAAAAATAATGCCGGAAAGGGGTTTTTTAATTTTTTGAGTTTTTTAGCTATTTTTTTCAGAATTTCCATCCACGGGTCGAGTAAGAACGGAATTCTGGTCTAAAATTTTTTTCTCTCTTTCTCCGCCTATCTAATCCCATTTTCGAAAAAAATAATGCCGGAAAGGGGTTTTTTCATTTTTTAATTTTTTTTATATTTTTTTCGGAATTTTCTTGCCCGGGTCGATTATGAACGGAATTCGGGTCTAAAATTTTTTTCTCTCCTTCTCCGCCTATCTCATCCCATTTTGGCTAAAAATAATGCCGGAAAGGGGTTTTTAAATTTTTTGAGTTTTTTAGCTATTTTTTTCGGAATTTCCATCCACGGGTCGAGTATGAACGGATTTTTGGTCTAAAATTTTTTTCTCTCTTTCTCCGCCTATCTCATCCCATTTTGGCAAAAAATAATGCCGGAAAGGGGTTTTTTAATTTTTTGATTTTTTTTTAAATTTTTTTCGGAATTTTCGTGCCCGGGTCGATTATGAACGGAATTCGGGTCTAAAATTTTTTTCTCTCCTTCTCTGCCTATTTCATCCCATTTTGGCCAAAAATAATGCCGGAAAGAGTTTTTTCTAACTTCTTGAATTTTTTAGCTATTTTTTTGGAATTTCCTTCCAAGGGTCGAGTGTGAACGGAATTCTGGTCTAAAATTTTGTTCTTTCTTTCTCGGCCTATCTCATCCCATTTCGGCTAAAAATAATGCCGGAAAGGGGTTTTTTAATTTTTTGAGTTTTTTAGCTATTTTTTTCGGAATTTCCATCCACGGGTCGAGTATGAACGGAATTCGGGTCTAAAATTTTTTTCTCTCCTTCTCCGCCTATCTCATCCCATTTTGGCTAAAAATAATGCCGGAAAGGGGTTTTTTAATTTTTTGATTTTTTTTATATTTTTTTCGGAATTTT
The DNA here is from genome assembly GCA_028535905.1 of Quercus berberidifolia. Classification (NCBI taxonomy): domain Eukaryota; kingdom Viridiplantae; phylum Streptophyta; class Magnoliopsida; order Fagales; family Fagaceae; genus Quercus; species Quercus berberidifolia. Next base: position 19,742,308 of record JAPQVW010000008.1, read on the forward strand.
CTTGCCCGGGTCGATTATGAACGGAATTCGGGTCTAAAATTTTTTTCTCTCCTTCTCCGCCTATCTCATCCCATTTTGGCTAAAAATAATGCCGGAAAGGGGTTTTTTAATTTTTTGATTTTTTTTATATTTTTTTCGGAATTTTCTTGCCCGGGTCGATTATGAACGGAATTCGGGTCTAAAATTATTTTCTCTCCTTCTCCGCCTATCTCGTCCCATTTTGGCTAAAAATAATGCCGGAAAGAGTTTTTTTTTAGCTTGAATTTTTTAGCTATTTTTTTTGGAATTTCCTTCCAAGGGTCGAGTATGAACGAAATTCTGGTCTAAAATTTTTTTCTTTCTTTCTCGGCCTATCTCATCCCATTTCGGCTAAAAATAATGCCGGAAAGGGGTTTTTTAATTTTTTGAGTTTTTTAGCTATTTTTTTCAGAATTTCCATCCACGGGTCGAGTAAGAACGGAATTCTGGTCTAAAATTTTTTTCTCTCTTTCTCCGCCTATCTAATCCCATTTTCGCAAAAAATAATGCCGGAAAGGGGTTTTTTCATTTTTTGATTTTTTTTATATTTTTTTCGGAATTTTCTTGCCCGGGTCGATTATGAACGGAATTCGGGTCTAAAATTTTTTTCTCTCCTTCTCCGCCTATCTCATCCCATTTTGGCTAAAAATAATGCCGGAAAGGGGTTTTTTAATTTTTTGATTTTTTTTTTATATTTTTTTCGGAATTTTCTTGCCCGGGTCGATTATGAACGGAATTCGGGTCTAAAATTTTTCTCTCTCCTTCTCCGCCTATCTCATCCCATTTTGGCTAAAAATAATGCCGGAAAGAGTTTTTTTTTAACTTCTTGAATTTTTTAGCTATTTTTTTCGGAATTTCCTTCCAAGGGTCGAGTATGAACGGAATTCTGGTCTATAATTTTTTTCTTTCTTTCTCGGCCTATCTCATCCCATTTCGGCTAAAAATAATGCCGGAAATGGGTTTTTAATTTTTTGAGTTTTTTAGCTATTTTTTTCGGAATTTCCATCCACGGGTCGAGTATGAACGGAATTCTGTGTAAAATTTTTTTCTCTCTTTCTCCGCCTATCTCATCCCATTTTGGCAAAAAATAATGCCGGAAAGGTGTTTTTTAATTTTTTGATTTTTTTATATTTTTTTCGGAATTTTCTTACCCGGGTCGATCATGAACGGAATTCGGGTCTAAAATTTTTTTATCTCCTTCTCTGCCTATCTCATCCCATTTTGGCTAAAAATAATGCCGGAAAGAGTTTTTTTTAACTTCTTGAATTTTTTAGCTATTTTTTTGGAATTTCCTTCCAAGGGTCGAGTGTGAACGGAATTCTGGTCTAAAATTTTGTTCTTTCTTTCTCGGCCTATCTCATCCCATTTCGGCTAAAAATAATGCCGGAAAGGGGTTTTTTAATTTTTTGAGTTTTTTAGCTATTTTTTTCGGAATTTCCATCCACGGGTCGAGTATGAACGGAATTCTGGTCTAAAATTTTTTTCTCTCTTTCTCCGCCTATCTCATCCCATTTTGGCAAAAAATAATGCCGGAAAGGGGTTTTTTAATTTTTTGATTTTTTTTATATTTTTTCGGAATTTTCTTGCCCGGGTCGATTATGAACGGAATTCGGGTCTAAAATTTTTTTCTCTCCTTCTCTGCCTATTTCATCCCATTTTGGCTAAAAATAATGCCGGAAAGAGTTTTTTTTAACTTCTTGAATTTTTTAGTTATTTTTTTCGGAATTTCCTTCCAAGGGTCGAGTATGAACGGAATTCTGGTCTAAAATTTTTTTCTTTCTTTCTCGGCCTATCTCATCCCATTTCGGCTAAAAATAATGCCGGAAAGGGGTTTTTTAATTTTTTGAGTTTTTTAGCTATTTTTTTCGGAATTTCCATCCACGGGTCGAGTATGAACGGAATTCTGTGTAAAAATTTTTTCTCTCTTTCTCCGCCTATCTCATCCCATTTTGGAAAAAAAATAATGCCGGAAAGGTGTTTTTTAATTTTTTGATTTTTTTATATTTTTTTCGGAATTTTCTTGCCCGGGTCGATCATGAACGGAATTCGGGTCTAAAATTTTTTTATCTCCTTCTCTGCCTATCTCATCCCATTTTGGCTAAAAATAATGCCGGAAAGAGTTTTTTTTAACTTCTTGAATTTTTTAGTTATTTTTTTCGGAATTTCCTTCCAAGGGTCGAGTATGAACGGAATTCTGGTCTAAAATTTTTTTCTTTCTTTCTCGGCCTATCTCATCCCATTTCGGCTAAAAATAATGCCGGAAAGGGGTTTTTTAATTTTTTGAGTTTTTTAGCTATTTTTTTCGGAATTTCCATCCACGGGTCGAGTATGAACGGAATTTTGGTCTAAATTTTTTTTCTCTCTTTCTCCGCCTATCTCATCCCATTTTCGCTAAAAATAATGCCGGAAAGGGGTTTTTTAATTTTTTGATTTTTTTTTTATTTTTTTCGGAATTTTCTTGCCCGGGTCGATTATGAACGGAATTCGGGTCTAAAATTTTTTTCTCTCCTTCTCCTTCTATCTCATCCCATTTTGGCTAAAAATAATGCCGGAAAGAGTTTTTTTTAACTTCTTGAATTTTTTAGCTATTTTTTTCGGAATTTCCTTCCAAGGGTCGAGTATAAACGGAATTCTGGTCTAAAATTTTTTTCTTTCTTTCTCGGCCTATCTCATCCCATTTCGGCTAAAAATAATGACGGAAAGGGGTTTTTTAATTTTTTGAGTTTTTTAGCTATTTTTTTCGGAATTTCCATCCACGGGTCGAGTATGAACGGAATTCTGGTCTAAAATTTTTTTCTCTCTTACTCCGCCTATCTCATCCCATTTTGGGAAAAAATAATGCCGGAAAGAGTTTTTTTTAACTTCTTGAATTTTTTAGCTATTATTTTTCGGAATTTCCTTCCAAGGGTCGAGTATGAACGGAATTCGGGCCTAAAATTTTTTTCTTTCTTTCTCGGCCTATCTCATCCCATTTCGGCTAAAAATAATGCCGGAAAGGGATTTTTTAATTTTTTGAGTTTTTTAGCAATTTTTTTCGGAATTTCCTTCCTCAGGTCGAGTATGAACGGAATTCTAGTCTAAAATTTTTTTCTCTCTTTCTCGGCCTATCTCATCCCATTTTGGCTAAAAATAATGCCGGAAAGGGATTTTTAAATTTTCTGATTTTTTTTTTTATATTTCTTTATGAATTTTCTTGCCCGGTTCGAGAATGAACGGAATTCGGGTCTAAAATTTTTTCCCCTCCTTCTCCACCTATCTCATCCCATTTTGACCAAAAATAATGCCGGAAAAGATTTTTTTAACTTCTTCAATTTTTTAGCTTTTTTTTTCGGAATTTCCTTGAACAGGTCGAGTATGAACGGAATTCAGGAATAAATTTTTTTTTTCTCATTCCTGCCCTCCGCCAACCCGTTTTGGATAGAAATAACGCCGGAATTAACTTTTTAGATTTTTTGTATTTTTTTTACTGTTTTTTATTTGGAATTTTCCAGCACGGGTTGGTTAGGAACATAATTCGGGAGTAGAATTTTTTTCTCTCTTTCTCGGCCTATCTCATCCCGTTTTCTCTAAAAATAATGCCAGAAATATGTTTTTTAATTTTTTGATTTTTTTTTTTATATTTTTTCGGAATTTTCTTGCCCGGGTCGATTATGAACGGAATTCGGGTCTAAAATTTTTTTCTCTCCTTCTCTGCCTATTTCATCCCATTTTGGCTAAAAATAATGCCGGAAAGAGTTTTTTTTAACTTCTTGAATTTTTTAGCTTTTTTTTTTGGAATTTCCTTCCAAGGGTCGAGTATGAACGGAATTCTGGTCTAAAATTTTTTTCTTTCTTTCTCGGCCTATCTCATCCCATTTCGGCTAAAAATAATGCCGGAAAGGGGTTTTTAAATTTTTTGAGTTTTTTAGCTATTTTTTTCGGAATTTCCATCCACGGGTCGAGTATGAACGGAATTTTGGTCTAAAATTTTTTTCTCTCTTTCTCCGCCTATCTCATCCCATTTTGGCAAAAAATAATGCCGGAAAGGGGTTTTTTAATTTTTTGATTTTTTTTTATATTTTTTCCGGAATTTTCTTGCCCGGGTCGATTATGAACGAAATTCGGGTCTAAAATTTTTTTCTCTCCTTCTCTGCCTATTTCATCACATTTTGGCCAAAAATAATGCCGGAAAGAGTTTTTTCTAACTTCTTGAATTTTTTAGCTATTTTTTTCGGAATTTCCTTCCAAGGGTCGAGTATGAACGGAATTCTGGTCTAAAATTTTTTTCTCTCTTTCTCGGCCTATCTCATCCCATTTTCGCTAAAAATAATGCCGGAAAGGGGTTTTTTAATTTTTTGATTTTTTTTATATTTTTTTCGGAATTTTCTTGCCCGGGTCAATTATGAACGGAATTCGGGTCTAAAATTTTTTTCTCTCCTTCTCCGCCTATCTCATCCCATTTTGGCTAAAAATAATGCCGGAAAGGGGTTTTTTAATTTTTTGATTTTTTTAATATTTTTTTCGGAATTTTCTTGCCCGGGTCGATTATGAACGGAATTCGGGTCTAAAATTTTTTTCTCTCCTTCTCCGCCTATCTCATCCCATTTTGGCTAAAAATAATGCCGGAAAGGGGTTTTTTAATTTTTTGATTTTTTTTATATTTTTTTCGGAATTTTCTTGCCCGGGTCAATTATGAACGGAATTCGGGTCTAAAATTTTTTTCTCTCTTACTCCGCCAATCTCATCCCATTTTGGCGAAGAATAATGCCGGAAAGGGGTTTTTTAATTTTTTTGATTTTTTTTATATTTTTTTCGGAATTTTCTTGCCCGGGTCAATTATGAACGGAATTCGGGTCTAAAATTTTTTTCTCTCCTTCTCCGCCTATCTCATCCCATTTTGGCTAAAAATATTGCCGGAAAGGGGTTTTTTAATTTTTTGATTTTTTTTATATTTTTTTCGGAATTTTCTTGCTCGGGTCGATTATGAACGGAATTCGGGTCTAAAATTTTTTTCTCTCCTTCTCCGCCTATCTCATCCCATTTTGGCTAAAAATAATGCCGGAAAGGGGTTTTTAAATTTTTTGATTTTTTTTATATTTTTTTTCGGAATTTTCTTGCCCGGGTCGATTATGAACGGAATTCGGGTCTAAAATTATTTTCTCTCCTTCTCCGCCTATCTCATCCCATTTTGGCTAAAAATAATGCCGGAAAGAGTTTTTTTTTTAACTTGAATTTTTTAGCTATTTTTTTTGGAATTTCCTTCCAAGGGTCGAGTATGAACGAAATTCTGGTCTAAAATTTTTTTCTTTCTTTCTCGGCCTATCTCATCCCATTTCGGCTAAAAATAATGCCGGAAAGGGGTTTTTTAATTTTTTGAGTTTTTTAGCTATTTTTTTCAGAATTTCCATCCACGGGTCGAGTAAGAACGGAATTCTGGTCTAAAATTTTTTTCTCTCTTTCTCCGCCTATCTAATCCCATTTTCGCAAAAAATAATGCCGGAAAGGGGTTTTTTCATTTTTTTCATTTTTTTATATTTTTTTCGGAATTTTCTTGCCCGGGTCGATTATGAACGGAATTCGGGTCTAAAATTTTTTTCTCTCCTTCTCCGCCTATCTCATCCCATTTTGGCTAAAAATAATGCCGGAAAGGGGTTTTTTAATTTTTTGATTTTTTTTTTTTATATTTTTTTCGGAATTTTCTTGCCCGGGTCGATTATGAACGGAATTCGGGTCTAAAATTTTTCTCTCTCCTTCTCCGCCTATCTCATCCCATTTTGGCTAAAACTAATGACGGAAAGAGTGTTTTTTAACTTCTTGAATTTTTTAGCTATTTTTTTCGGAATTTCCTTCCAAGGGTCGAGTATGAACGGAATTCTGGTCTAAAATTTTTTTCTTTCTTTCTCAGCCTATCTCATCCCATTTCGGCTAAAAATAATGCCGGAAAGGGGTTTTTTAATTTTTTGAGTTTTTTAGCTATTTTTTTCCGAATTTCCATCCACGGGTCGAGTATGAACGGAATTCTGTGTAAAATTTTTTTCTCTCTTTCTCCGCCTATCTCATCCCATTTTGGCAAAAAATAATGCCGGAAAGGTGTTTTTTAATTTTTTGATTTTTTTATATTTTTTTCGGAATTTTCTTGCCCGGGTCGATCATGAACGGAATTCGGGTCTAAAATTTTTTTATCTCCTTCTCTGCCTATCTCATCCCATTTTGGCTAAAAATAATGTCGGAAAGAGTTTTTTTTAACTTCTTGAATTTTTTAGCTATTTTTTTTGGAATTTCCTTCCAAGGGTCGAGTATGAACGGAATTCTGGTCTAAAATTTTTTTCTTTCTTTCTCGGCCTATCTCATCCCATTTCGGCTAAAAATAATGCCGGAAAGAAGTTTTTAAATTTTTTGAGTTTTTTAGCTATTTTTTTCGGAATTTCCATCCACGGGTCGAGTATGAACGGAATTTTGGTCTAAAATTTTTTTCTCTCTTTCTCCGCGTATCTCATCCCATTTTGGCAAAAAATATTGCCGGAAAGGGGTTTTTTAATTTTTTGATTTTTTTTCTATATTTTTTTCGGAATTTTCTTGCCCGGGTCGATTATGAACGGAATTCGGGTCTAAAATTTTTTTCCCTCCTTCTCTGCCTATTTCATCCCATTTTGGCCAAAAATAATGCCGGAAAGAGTTTTTTCTAACTTCTTGAATTTTTTAGCTATTTTTTTCGGAATTTCCTTCCAAGGGTCGAGTATGAACGGAATTCTGGTCTAAAATTTTTTTTTCTCTTTCTCGGCCTATCTCATCCCATTTTCGCTAAAAATAATGCCGGAAAGGGGTTTTTTAATTTTTTGATTTTTTTTATATTTTTTTCGGAATTTTCTTGCCCGGGTCAATTATGAACGGAATTCGGGTCTAAAATTTTTTTCTCTCCTTCTCCGCCTATCTCATCCCATTTTGGCTAAAAATAATGCCGGAAAGGGGTTTTTTAATTTTTTGATTTTTTTAATATTTTTTTCGGAATTTTCTTGCCCGGGTCGATTATGAACGGAATTCGGGTCTAAAATTTTTTTCTCTCCTTCTCCGCCTATCTCATCCCATTTTGGCTAAAAATAATGCCGGAAAGGGGTTTTTTAATCTTTTGATTTTTTTTTATATTTTTTTCGGAATTTTCTTGCCCGGGTCAATTATGAACGGAATTCGGGTCTAAAATTTTTTTCTCTCTTACTCCACCTATCTCATCCCATTTTGGCGAAGAATAATGCCGGAAAGGGGTTTTTTAATTTTTTTTGATTTTTTTTATATTTTTTTCGGAATTTTCTTGCCCGGGTCAATTATGAACGGAATTCGGGTCTAAAATTTTTTTCTCTCCTTCTCCGCCTATCTCATCCCATTTTGGCTAAAAATAATGCCGGAAAGGGGTTTTTTAATTTTTTGATTTTTTTTATATTTTTTTCGGAATTTTCTTGCTCGGGTCGATTATGAACGGAATTCGGGTCTAAAATTTTTTTCTCTCCTTCTCTGCCTATCTCATCCCATTTTGGCTAAAAATAATGCCGGAAAGGGGTTTTTAAATTTTTTGATTTTTTTTATATTTTTTTTCGGAATTTTCTTGCCCGGGTCGATTATGAACGGAATTCGGGTCTAAAATTATTTTCTCTCCTTCTCCGCCTATCTCATCCCATTTTGGCTAAAAATAATGCCGGAAAGAGTTTTTTTTTTTAACTTGAATTTTTTAGCTATTTTTTTTGGAATTTCCTTCCAAGGGTCGAGTATGAACGAAATTCTGGTCTAAAATTTTTTTCTTTCTTTCTCGGCCTATCTCATCCCATTTCGGCTAAAAATAATGCCGGAAAGGGGATTTTTAATTTTTTGAGTTTTTTAGCTATTTTTTTCAGAATTTCCATCCACGGGTCGAGTAAGAACGGAATTCTGGTCTAAAATTTTTTTCTCTCTTTCTCCGCCTATCTAATCCCATTTTCGCAAAAAATAATGCCGGAAAGGGGTTTTTTCATTTTTTTATATTTTTTTCGGAATTTTCTTGCCCGGGTCGATTATGAACGGAATTCGGGTCTAAAATTTTTTTCTCTCCTTCTCCGCCTATCTCATCCCATTTTGGCTAAAAATAATGCCGGAAAGGGGTTTTTTAATTTTTTGATTTTTTTTTTTTTATATTTTTTTCGGAATTTTCTTGCCCGGGTCGATTATGAACGGAATTCGGGTCTAAAATTTTTCTCTCTCCTTCTCCGCCTATCTCATCCCATTTTGGCTAAAACTAATGACGGAAAGAGTTTTTTTTAACTTCTTGAATTTTTTAGCTATTTTTTTCGGAATTTCCTTCCAAGGGTCGAGTATGAACGGAATTCTGGTCTAAAATTTTTTTCTTTCTTTCTCAGCCTATCTCATCCCATTTCGGCTAAAAATAATGCCGGAAATGGGTTTTTAATTTTTTGAGTTTTTTAGCTATTTTTTTCGGAATTTCCATCCACGGGTCGAGTATGAACGGAATTCTGTGTAAAATTTTTTTCTCTCTTTCTCCGCCTATCTCATCCCATTTTGGCAAAAAATAATGCCGGAAAGGTGTTTTTTAATTTTTTGATTTTTTTATATTTTTTTCGGAATTTTCTTGCCCGGGTCGATCATGAACGGAATTCGGGTCTAAAATTTTTTTATCTCCTTCTCTGCCTATCTCATCCCATTTTGGCAAAAAATAATGCCGGAAAGAGTTTTTTTTAACTTCTTGAATTTTTTAGCTATTTTTTTGGAATTTCCTTCCAAGGGTCGAGTGTGAACGGAATTCTGGTCTAAAATTTTGTTCTTTCTTTCTCGGCCTATCTCATCCCATTTCGGCCAAAAATAATGCCGGAAAGGGGTTTTTTAATTTTTTGAGTTTTTTAGCTATTTTTTTCGGAATTTCCATCCACGGGTCGAGTATGAACGGAATTCTGGTGTAAAATTTTTTTCTCTCTTTCTCCGCCTATCTCATCCCATTTTGGCAAAAAATAATGCCGGAAAGGGGTTTTTTAATTTTTTGATTTTTTTTTATATTTTTTCGGAATTTTCTTGCCCGGGTCGATTATGAACGGAATTCGGGTCTAAAATTTTTTTCTCTCCTTCTCTGCCTATTTCATCCCATTTTGGCTAAAAATAATGCCGGAAAGAGTTTTTTTTAACTTCTTGAATTTTTTAGTTATTTTTTTCGGAATTTCCTTCCAAGGGTCGAGTATGAACGGAATTCTGGTCTAAAATTTTTTTCTTTCTTTCTCGGCCTATCTCGTCCCATTTCGGCTAAAAATAATGCCGGAAAGGGGTTTTTTAATTTTTTGAGTTTTTTAGCAATTTTTTTCGGAATTTCCATCCACGGGTCGAGTATGAACGGAATTCTGTGTAAAAATTTTTTCTCTCTTTCTCCGCCTATCTCATCCCATTTTGGCGAAAAATAATGCCGGAAAGGTCTTTTTTAATTTTTTGATTTTTTTATATTTTTTTCGGAATTTTCTTGCCCGGGTCGATTATGAACGGAATTCGGGTCTAAAATTTTTCTCTCTCCTTCTCCGCCTATCTCATCCCATTTTGGCTAAAAATAATGCCGGAAAGAGTTTTTTTTTAACTTCTTGAATTTTTTAGCTATTTTTTTCGGAATTTCCTTCCAAGGGTCGAGTATGAACGGAATTCTGGTCTATAATTTTTTTCTTTCTTTCTCGGCCTATCTCATCCCATTTCGGCTAAAAATAATGCCGGAAATGGGTTTTTAATTTTTTGAGTTTTTTAGCAATTTTTTTCGGAATTTCCATCCACGGGTCGAGTATGAACGGAATTCTGTGTAAAATTTTTTTCTCTCTTTCTCCGCCTATCTCATCCCATTTTGGCAAAAAATAATGCCGGAAAGGTGTTTTTTAATTTTTTGATTTTTTTATATTTTTTTCGGAATTTTCTTACCCGGGTCGATCATGAACGGAATTCGGGTCTAAAATTTTTTTATCTCCTTCTCTGCCTATCTCATCCCATTTTGGCTAAAAATAATGCCGGAAAGAGTTTTTTTTAACTTCTTGAATTTTTTAGCTATTTTTTTGGAATTTCCTTCCAAGGGTCGAGTGTGAACGGAATTCTGGTCTAAAATTTTGTTCTTTCTTTCTCGGCCTATCTCATCCCATTTCGGCTAAAAATAATGCCGGAAAGGGGTTTTTTAATTTTTTGAGTTTTTTAGCTATTTTTTTCGGAATTTCCATCCACGGGTCGAGTATGAACGGAATTCTGGTCTAAAATTTTTTTCTCTCTTTCTCCGCCTATCTCATCCCATTTTGGCAAAAAATAATGCCGGAAAGGGGTTTTTTAATTTTTTGATTTTTTTTATATTTTTTCGGAATTTTCTTGCCCGGGTCGATTATGAACGGAATTCGGGTCTAAAATTTTTTTCTCTCCTTCTCTGCCTATTTCATCCCATTTTGGCTAAAAATAATGCCGGAAAGAGTTTTTTTTAACTTCTTGAATTTTTTAGTTATTTTTTTCGGAATTTCCTTCCAAGGGTCGAGTATGAACGGAATTCTGGTCTAAAATTTTTTTCTTTCTTTCTCGGCCTATCTCGTCCCATTTCGGCTAAAAATAATGCCGGAAAGGGGTTTTTTAATTTTTTGAGTTTTTTAGCTATTTTTTTCGGAATTTCCATCCACGGGTCGAGTATGAACGGAATTCTGTGTAAAAATTTTTTCTCTCTTTCTCCGCCTATCTCATCCCATTTTGGCAAAAAATAATGCCGGAAAGGTGTTTTTTAATTTTTTGATTTTTTTATATTTTTTTCGGAATTTTCTTGCCCGGGTCGATCATGAACGGAATTCGGGTCTAAAATTTTTTTATCTCCTTCTCTGCCTATCTCATCCCATTTTGGCTAAAAATAATGCCGGAAAGAGTTTTTTTTAACTTCTTGAATTTTTTAGCTATTTTTTTTGGAATTTCCTTCCAAGGGTCGAGTATGAACGGAATTCTGGTCTAAAATTTTTTTCTTTCTTTCTCGGCCTATCTCATCCCATTTCGGCTAAAAATAATGCCGGAAAGGGGTTTTTTAATTTTTTGAGTTTTTTAGCTATTTTTTTCGGAATTTCCATCCACGGGTCGAGTATGAACGGAATTTTGGTCTAAATTTTTTTTCTCTCTTTCTCCGCCTATCTCATCCCATTTTCGCTAAAAATAATGCCGGAAAGGGGTTTTTTAATTTTTTGATTTTTTTTTTATTTTTTTCGGAATTTTCTTGCCCGGGTCGATTATGAACGGAATTCGGGTCTAAAATTTTTTTCTCTCCTTCTCCTTCTATCTCATCCCATTTTGGCTAAAAATAATGCCGGAAAGAGTTTTTTTTAACTTCTTGAATTTTTTAGCTATTTTTTTCGGAATTTCCTTCCAAGGGTCGAGTATAAACGGAATTCTGGTCTAAAATTTTTTTCTTTCTTTCTCGGCCTATCTCATCCCATTTCGGCTAAAAATAATGACGGAAAGGGGTTTTTTAATTTTTTGAGTTTTTTAGCTATTTTTTTCGGAATTTCCATCCACGGGTCGAGTATGAACGGAATTCTGGTCTAAAATTTTTTTCTCTCTTACTCCGCCTATCTCATCCCATTTTGGGAAAAAATAATGCCGGAAAGAGTTTTTTTTAACTTCTTGAATTTTTTAGCTATTATTTTTCGGAATTTCCTTCCAAGGGTCGAGTATGAACGGAATTCGGGCCTAAAATTTTTTTCTTTCTTTCTCGGCCTATCTCATCCCATTTCGGCTAAAAATAATGCCGGAAAGGGATTTTTTAATTTTTTGAGTTTTTTAGCAATTTTTTTCGGAATTTCCTTCCTCAGGTCGAGTATGAACGGAATTCTAGTCTAAAATTTTTTTCTCTCTTTCTCGGCCTATCTCATCCCATTTTGGCTAAAAATAATGCCGGAAAGGGATTTTTAAATTTTCTGATTTTTTTTTTTATATTTCTTTATGAATTTTCTTGCCCGGTTCGAGAATGAACGGAATTCGGGTCTAAAATTTTTTCCCCTCCTTCTCCACCTATCTCATCCCATTTTGGCCAAAAATAATGCCGGAAAAGATTTTTTTAACTTCTTCAATTTTTTAGCTTTTTTTTTCGGAATTTCCTTGAACAGGTCGAGTATGAACGGAATTCAGGAATAAATTTTTTTTTTCTCATTCCTGCCCTCCGCCAACCCGTTTTGGATAGAAATAACGCCGGAATTAACTTTTTTGATTTTTTGTATTTTTTTTACTGTTTTTTATTTGGAATTTTCCAGCACGGGTTGGTTAGGAACATAATTCGGGAGTAGAATTTTTTTCTCTCTTTCTCGGCCTATCTCATCCCGTTTTCTCTAAAAATAATGCCAGAAATATGTTTTTTAATTTTTTGATTTTTTTTTTTATATTTTTTCTGAATTTTCTTGCCCGGGTCGATTATGAACGGAATTCGGGTCTAAAATTTTTTTCTCTCCTTCTCTGCCTATTTCATCCCATTTTGGCTAAAAATAATGCCGGAAAGAGTTTTTTTTAACTTCTTGAATTTTTTAGCTTTTTTTTTTGGAATTTCCTTCCAAGGGTCGAGTATGAACGGAATTCTGGTCTAAAATTTTTTTCTTTCTTTCTCGGCCTATCTCATCCCATTTCGGCTAAAAATAATGCCGGAAAGGGGTTTTTAAATTTTTTGAGTTTTTTAGCTATTTTTTTCGGAATTTCCATCCACGGGTCGAGTATGAACGGAATTTTGGTCTAAAATTTTTTTCTCTCTTTCTCCGCCTATCTCATCCCATTTTGGCAAAAAATAATGCCGGAAAGGGGTTTTTTAATTTTTTGATTTTTTTTTATATTTTTTCCGGAATTTTCTTGCCCGGGTCGATTATGAACGGAATTCGGGTCTAAAATTTTTTTCTCTCCTTCTCTGCCTATTTCATCACATTTTGGCCAAAAATAATGCCGGAAAGAGTTTTTTCTAACTTCTTGAATTTTTTAGCTATTTTTTTCGGAATTTCCTTCCAAGGGTCGAGTATGAACGGAATTCTGGTCTAAAATTTTTTTCTCTCTTTCTCGGCCTATCTCATCCCATTTTCGCTAAAAATAATGCCGGAAAGGGGTTTTTTAATTTTTTGATTTTTTTTATATTTTTTTCGGAATTTTCTTGCCCGGGTCAATTATGAACGGAATTCGGGTCTAAAATTTTTTTCTCTCCTTCTCCGCCTATCTCATCCCATTTTCGCAAAAAATAATGCCGGAAAGGGGTTTTTTAATTTTTTGATTTTTTTAATATTTTTTTCGGAATTTTCTTGCCCGGGTCGATTATGAACGGAATTCGGGTCTAAAATTTTTTTCTCTCCTTCTCCGCCTATCTCATCCCATTTTGGCTAAAAATAATGCCGGAAAGGGGTTTTTTAATTTTTTGATTTTTTTTATATTTTTTTCGGAATTTTCTTGCCCGGGTCAATTATGAACGGAATTCGGGTCTAAAATTTTTTTCTCTCTTACTCCGCCAATCTCATCCCATTTTGGCGAAGAACAATGCCGGAAAGGGGTTTTTTAATTTTTTTGATTTTTTTTATATTTTTTTCGGAATTTTCTTGCCCGGGTCAATTATGAACGGAATTCGGGTCTAAAATTTTTTTCTCTCCTTCTCCGCCTATCTCATCCCATTTTGGCTAAAAATATTGCCGGAAAGGGGTTTTTTAATTTTTTGATTTTTTTTATATTTTTTTCGGAATTTTCTTGCTCGGGTCGATTATGAACGGAATTCGGGTCTAAAATTTTTTTCTCTCCTTCTCCGCCTATCTCATCCCATTTTGGCTAAAAATAATGCCGGAAAGGGGTTTTTAAATTTTTTGATTTTTTTTATATTTTTTTTCGGAATTTTCTTGCCCGGGTCGATTATGAACGGAATTCGGGTCTAAAATTATTTTCTCTCCTTCTCCGCCTATCTCATCCCATTTTGGCTAAAAATAATGCCGGAAAGAGTTTTTTTTTTAACTTGAATTTTTTAGCTATTTTTTTTGGAATTTCCTTCCAAGGGTCGAGTATGAACGAAATTCTGGTCTAAAATTTTTTTCTTTCTTTCTCGGCCTATCTCATCCCATTTCGGCTAAAAATAATGCCGGAAAGGGGTTTTTTAATTTTTTGAGTTTTTTAGCTATTTTTTTCAGAATTTCCATCCACGGGTCGAGTAAGAACGGAATTCTGGTCTAAAATTTTTTTCTCTCTTTCTCCGCCTATCTAATCCCATTTTCGCAAAAAATAATGCCGGAAAGGGGTTTTTTCATTTTTTTCATTTTTTTATATTTTTTTCGGAATTTTCTTGCCCGGGTCGATTATGAACGGAATTCGGGTCTAAAATTTTTTTCTCTCCTTCTCCGCCTATCTCATCCCATTTTGGCTAAAAATAATGCCGGAAAGGGGTTTTTTAATTTTTTGATTTTTTTTTTTTATATTTTTTTCGGAATTTTCTTGCCCGGGTCGATTATGAACGGAATTCGGGTCTAAAATTTTTCTCTCTCCTTCTCCGCCTATCTCATCCCATTTTGGCTAAAACTAATGACGGAAAGAGTGTTTTTTAACTCCTTGAATTTTTTAGCTATTTTTTTCGGAATTTCCTTCCAAGGGTCGAGTATGAACGGAATTCTGGTCTAAAATTTTTTTCTTTCTTTCTCAGCCTATCTCATCCCATTTCGGCTAAAAATAATGCCGGAAAGGGGTTTTTTAATTTTTTGAGTTTTTTAGCTATTTTTTTCGGAATTTCCATCCACGGGTCGAGTATGAACGGAATTCTGTGTAAAATTTTTTTCTCTCTTTCTCCGCCTATCTCATCCCATTTTGGCAAAAAATAATGCCGGAAAGGTGTTTTTTAATTTTTTGATTTTTTTATATTTTTTTCGGAATTTTCTTGCCCGGGTCGATCATGAACGGAATTCGGGTCTAAAATTTTTTTATCTCCTTCTCTGCCTATCTCATCCCATTTTGGCTAAAAATAATGCCGGAAAGGGGTTTTTTAATTTTTTGAGTTTTTTAGCTATTTTTTTCGGAATTTCCATCCACGGGTCGAGTATGAACGGAATTCTGTGTAAAATTTTTTTCTCTCTTTCTCGGCCTATCTCATCCCGTTTTCTCTAAAAATAATGCCAGAAATATGTTTTTTAATTTTTTGATTTTTTTTTATATTTTTTCGGAATTTTCTTACCCGGGTCGATCATGAACGGAATTCGGGTCTAAAATTTTTTTATCTCCTTCTCTGCCTATCTCATCCCATTTTGGCTAAAAATAATGTCGGAAAGAGTTTTTTTTAACTTCTTGAATTTTTTAGCTATTTTTTTTGGAATTTCCTTCCAAGGGTCGAGTATGAACGGAATTCTGGTCTAAAATTTTTTTCTTTCTTTCTCGGCCTATCTCATCCCATTTCGGCTAAAAATAATGCCGGAAAGAAGTTTTTAAATTTTTTGAGTTTTTTAGCTATTTTTTTCGGAATTTCCATCCACGGGTCGAGTATGAACGGAATTTTGGTCTAAAATTTTTTTCTCTCTTTCTCCGCGTATCTCATCCCATTTTGGCAAAAAATATTGCCGGAAAGGGGTTTTTTAATTTTTTGATTTTTTTTCTATATTTTTTTCGGAATTTTCTTGCCCGGGTCGATTATGAACGGAATTCGGGTCTAAAATTTTTTTCTCTCCTTCTCTGCCTATTTCATCCCATTTTGGCCAAAAATAATGCCGGAAAGAGTTTTTTCTAACTTCTTGAATTTTTTAGCTATTTTTTTCGGAATTTCCTTCCAAGGGTCGAGTATGAACGGAATTCTGGTCTAAAATTTTTTTTTCTCTTTCTCGGCCTATCTCATCCCATTTTCGCTAAAAATAATGCCGGAAAGGGGTTTTTTAATTTTTTGATTTTTTTTATATTTTTTTCGGAATTTTCTTGCCCGGGTCAATTATGAACGGAATTCGGGTCTAAAATTTTTTTCTCTCCTTCTCCGCCTATCTCATCCCATTTTGGCTAAAAATAATGCCGGAAAGGGGTTTTTTAATTTTTTGATTTTTTTAATATTTTTTTCGGAATTTTCTTGCCCGGGTCGATTATGAACGGAATTCGGGTCTAAAATTTTTTTCTCTCCTTCTCCGCCTATCTCATCCCATTTTGGCTAAAAATAATGCCGGAAAGGGGTTTTTTAATCTTTTGATTTTTTTTTATATTTTTTTCGGAATTTTCTTGCCCGGGTCAATTATGAACGGAATTCGGGTCTAAAATTTTTTTCTCTCTTACTCCACCTATCTCATCCCATTTTGGCGAATAATAATGCCGGAAAGGGGTTTTTTAATTTTTTTTGATTTTTTTTATATTTTTTTCGGAATTTTCTTGCCCAGGTCAATTATGAACGGAATTCGGGTCTAAAATTTTTTTCTCTCCTTCTCCGCCTATCTCATCCCATTTTGGCTAAAAATAATGCCGGAAAGGGGTTTTTTAATTTTTTGATTTTTTTTATATTTTTTTCGGAATTTTCTTGCTCGGGTCGATTATGAACGGAATTCGGGTCTAAAATTTTTTTCTCTCCTTCTCTGCCTATCTCATCCCATTTTGGCTAAAAATAATGCCGGAAAGGGGTTTTTAAATTTTTTGATTTTTTTTATATTTTTTTTCGGAATTTTCTTGCCCGGGTCGATTATGAACGGAATTCGGGTCTAAAATTATTTTCTCTCCTTCTCCGCCTATCTCATCCCATTTTGGCTAAAAATAATGCCGGAAAGAGTTTTTTTTTTAACTTGAATTTTTTAGCTATTTTTTTTGGAATTTCCTTCCAAGGGTCGAGTATGAACGAAATTCTGGTCTAAAATTTTTTTCTTTCTTTCTCGGCCTATCTCATCCCATTTCGGCTAAAAATAATGCCGGAAAGGGGTTTTTTAATTTTTTGAGTTTTTTAGCTATTTTTTTCAGAATTTCCATCCACGGGTCGAGTAAGAACGGAATTCTGGTCTAAAATTTTTTTCTCTCTTTCTCCGTCTATCTAATCCCATTTTCGCAAAAAATAATGCCGGAAAGGGGTTTTTTCATTTTTTTCATTTTTTTATATTTTTTTCGGAATTTTCTTGCCCGGGTCGATTATGAACGGAATTCGGGTCTAAAATTTTTTTCTCTCCTTCTCCGCCTATCTCATCCCATTTTGGCTAAAAATAATGCCGGAAAGGGGTTTTTTAATTTTTTGATTTTTTTTTTTTATATTTTTTTCGGAATTTTCTTGCCCGGGTCGATTATGAACGGAATTCGGGTCTAAAATTTTTCTCTCTCCTTCTCCGCCTATCTCATCCCATTTTGGCTAAAACTAATGACGGAAAGAGTTTTTTTTAACTTCTTGAATTTTTTAGCTATTTTTTTCGGAATTTCCTTCCAAGGGTCGAGTATGAACGGAATTCTGGTCTAAAATTTTTTTCTTTCTTTCTCAGCCTATCTCATCCCATTTCGGCTAAAAATAATGCCGGAAATGGGTTTTTAATTTTTTGAGTTTTTTAGCTATTTTTTTCGGAATTTCCATCCACGGGTCGAGTATGAACGGAATTCTGTGTAAAATTTTTTTCTCTCTTTCTCCGCCTATCTCATCCCATTTTGGCAAAAAATAATGCCGGAAAGGTGTTTTTTAATTTTTTGATTTTTTTATATTTTTTTCGGAATTTTCTTGCCCGGGTCGATCATGAACGGAATTCGGGTCTAAAATTTTTTTATCTCCTTCTCTGCCTATCTCATCCCATTTTGGCAAAAAATAATGCCGGAAAGAGTTTTTTTTAACTTCTTGAATTTTTTAGCTATTTTTTTGGAATTTCCTTCCAAGGGTCGAGTGTGAACGGAATTCTGGTCTAAAATTTTGTTCTTTCTTTCTCGGCCTATCTCATCCCATTTCGGCCAAAAATAATGCCGGAAAGGGGTTTTTTAATTTTTTGAGTTTTTTAGCTATTTTTTTCGGAATTTCCATCCACGGGTCGAGTATGAACGGAATTCTGGTGTAAAATTTTTTTCTCTCTTTCTCCGCCTATCTCATCCCATTTTGGCAAAAAATAATGCCGGAAAGGGGTTTTTTAATTTTTTGATTTTTTTTTATATTTTTTCGGAATTTTCTTGCCCGGGTCGATTATGAACGGAATTCGGGTCTAAAATTTTTTTCTCTCCTTCTCTGCCTATTTCATCCCATTTTGGCTAAAAATAATGCCGGAAAGAGTTTTTTTTAACTTCTTGAATTTTTTAGTTATTTTTTTCGGAATTTCCTTCCAAGGGTCGAGTATGAACGGAATTCTGGTCTAAAATTTTTTTCTTTCTTTCTCGGCCTATCTCGTCCCATTTCGGCTAAAAATAATGCCGGAAAGGGGTTTTTTAATTTTTTGAGTTTTTTAGCTATTTTTTTCGGAATTTCCATCCACGGGTCGAGTATGAACGGAATTCTGTGTAAAAATTTTTTCTCTCTTTCTCCGCCTATCTCATCCCATTTTGGCGAAAAATAATGCCGGAAAGGTGTTTTTTAATTTTTTGATTTTTTTATATTTTTTTCGGAATTTTCTTGCCCGGGTCGATCATGAACGGAATTCGGGTCTAAAATTTTTTTGTCTCCTTCTCTGCCTATCTCATCCCATTTTGGCTAAAAATAATGCCGGAAAGAGTTTTTTTTAACTTCTTGAATTTTTTAGCTATTTTTTTTGGAATTTCCTTCCAAGGGTCGAGTATGAACGGAATTCTGGTCTAAAATTTTTTTCATTCTTTCTCGGCCTATCTCATCCCATTTCGGCTAAAAATAATGCCGGAAAGGGGTTTTTTAATTTTTTGAGTTTTTTAGCTATTTTTTTCGGAATTTCCATCCACGGGTCGAGTATGAACGGAATTTTGGTCTAAAATTTTTTTCTCTCTTTCTCCGCCTATCTCATCCCATTTTCGCTAAAAATAATGCTGGAAAGGGGTTTTTTAATTTTTTGATTTTTTTTATATTTTTTTCGGAATTTTCTTGCCCGGGTCGATTATGAACGGAATTCGGGTCTAAAATTTTTTTCTCTCCTTCTCCTTCTATCTCATCCCATTTTGGCTAAAAATAATGCCGGAAAGAGTTTTTTTTAACTTCTTGAATTTTTTAGCTATTTTTTTCGGAATTTCCTTCCAATGGTCGAGTATGAACGGAATTCTGGTCTAAAATTTTTTTCTTTCTTTCTCGGCCTATCTCATCCCATTTCGGCTAAAAACAATGCCGGAAAGGGGTTTTTTAATTTTTTGAGTTTTTTAGCTATTTTTTTCGGAATTTCCATCCACGGGTCGAGTATGAACGGAATTCTGGTCTAAAATTGTTTTCTCTCTTACTCCGCCTATCTCATTCCATTTTGGCAAAAAATAATGCCGGAAAGAGTTTTTTTTAACTTCTTGAATTTTTTAGCTATTTTTTTTCGGAATTTCCTTCCAAGGGTCGAGTATGAACGGAATTCTGGCCTAAAATTTTTTTCTTTCTTTCTCGGCCTATCTCATCCCATTTCGGCTAAAAATAATGCCGGAAAGGGGTTTTTTAATTTTTTGAGTTTTTTAGCTATTTTTTTCGGAATTTCCATCCACGGGTCGAGTATGAATAGAATTCTGGTCTAAATTTTTTCTCTCTCTTTCTCCACCTATCTCATCCCATTCTGGCAAAAAATAATGCCGGAAAGGGGCTTTTTAATTTTTTGATTTTTTTTATAACTTTTTTCGGAATTTTCTTGCCCGGGTCGAGTATGAAGGGAATACGGGTCTAAAATTTTTTTCTCTCTTTCTCCGGCTATCTCATCCCATTTTGGCTAAAAATAATGCAGGAAAGGGTTTTTTTAATTTCTTGAATTTTTTAGCTTTCTTTTTTTTGGAATTTCCTTGCACGGGTCGTGTATGAACGGAATTCAGGAATAAATTTTTTTTTCTCATTCCTGCCCTCCCCCAACCCGTTTTGGATAGAAACAATGCCGGAATTAGCTTTTTTGATTTTTTGAATTTTTTTACTATTTTTTATTTGGAATTTTCAAGCTCGGGTTGGGTAGGAACAGAATTCGGGAGTAGAATTTTTTTCTCTCTTTCTCCGCCTATCTCAACCCATTTTGGCTAAAAATAATGCCGGAAAGAGTTTTTTTAATTTCTTTAATTTTTTAGCAATTTTTTTCGGAATTTCCTTCCTCAGGTCGAGTATGAACGGAATTCTAGTCTAAAATTTTTTTCTCTCTTTCTCGGCCTATCTCATCCCATTTTGGCTAAAAATAATGCCGGAAAGGGATTTTTAAATTTTCTGATTTTTTTTTTATATTTCTTTATGAATTTTCTTGCCCGGTTCGAGAATGAACGGAATTCGGGTCTAAAATTTTTTTCCCTCCTTCTCCACCTATCTCATCCCATTTTGGCCAAAAATAATGCCGGAAAAGATTTTTTTAACTTCTTCAATTTTTTAGCTTTTTTTTTCGGAATTTCCTTGAACAGGTCGAGTATGAACGGAATTCAGGAATAAATTTTTTTTTTCTCATTCCTGCCCTCCGCCAACCCGTTTTGGATAGAAATAACGCCGGAATTAACTTTTTTGATTTTTTGTATTTTTTTTAATATTTTTTATTTGGAATTTTCCAGCACGGGTTGGGTTGGAACATAATTCGGGAGTAGAATTTTTTTCTCCCTTTCTCGGCCTATCTCATCCCGCTTTCTCTAAAAATAATGCCAGAAATATGTTTTTTAATTTTTTGATTTTTTTTTATATTTTTTCGGAATTTTCTTGCCCGGGTCGATTATGAACGGAATTCGGGTCTAAAATTTTTTTCTCTCCCTCTCTGCCTATTTCATCCCATTTTGGCTAAAAATAATGCCGGAAAGAGTTTTTTTTAACTTCTTGAATTTTTTAGTTATTTTTTTCGGAATTTCCTTCCAAGGGTCGAGTATGAACGGAATTCTGGTCTAAAATTTTTTTCTTTCTTTCTCATCCTATCTCATCCCATTTCGGCTAAAAATAATACCGGAAAGGGGTTTTTTAATTTTTTGAGTTTTTTAGCTATTTTTTTCGGAATTTCCATCCACGGGTCGAGTATGAACGGAATTCTGTGTAAATTTTTTTTTCTCTCTTTCTCCGCCTATCTCATCCCATTTTGGCAAAAAATAATGCCGGAAAGGTGTTTTTTAATTTTTTGATTTTTTTATATTTTTTTCGGAATTTTCTTGCCCGGGTCGATCATGAACGGAATTCGGGTCTAAAATTTTTTTATCTCCTTCTCTGCCTATCTCACCCCATTTTGGCTAAAAATAATGCCGGAAAGAGTTTTTTTTAACTTCTTGAATTTTTTAGCTATTTTTTTTGGAATTTCCTTCCAAGGGTCAAGTATGAACGGAATTCTGGTCTAAAATTTTTTTCTTTCTTTCTCGGCCTATCTCATCCCATTTCGGCTAAAAATAATGCCGGAAAGGGGTTTTTAAATTTTTTGAGTTTTTTAGCTATTTTTTTCGGAATTTCCATCCACGGGTCGAGTATGAACGGATTTTTGGTCTAAAATTTTTTTCTCTCTTTCTCCGCCTATCTCATCCCATTTTGGCAAAAAATAATGCCGGAAAGGGGTTTTTTAATTTTTTGATTTTTTTTATATTTTTTTCGGAATTTTCGTGCCCGGGTCGATTATGAACGGAATTCGGGTCTAAAATTTTTTTCTCTCCTTCTCTGCCTATTTCATCCCATTTTGGCCAAAAATAATGCCGGAAAGAGTTTTTTCTAACTTCTTGAATTTTTTAGCTATTTTTTTCGGAATTTCCTTCCAAGGGTCGAGTATGAACGGAATTCTGGTCTAAAATTTTTTTCTCTCTTTCTCGGCCTATCTCATTCCATTTTCGCTAAAAATAATGCCGGAAAGGGGTTTTTTAATTTTTTGATTTTTTTTATATTTTTTTCGGAATTTTCTTGCCCGGGTCAATTATGAACGGAATTCGGGTCTAAAATTTTTTTCTCTCCTTCTCCACCTATCTCATCCCATTTTGGCTAAAAATAATGCCGGAAAGGGGTTTTTTAATTTTTTGATTTTTTTTATATTTTTTTCGGAATTTTCTTGCCCGGGTCGATTATGAACGGAATTCGGGTCTAAAATTTTTTTCTCTCCTTCTCCGCCTATCTCATCCCATTTTGGCTAAAAATAATGCCGGAAAGGGGTTTTTTAATTTTTTGATTTTTTTTATATTTTTTTCGGAATTTTCTTGCCCGGGTCGATTATGAACGGAATTCGGGTCTAAAATTTTTCTCTCCTTCTCCGCCTATCTCATCCCATTTTGGCTAAAAATAATGCCGGAAAGGAATTTTTAAATTTTTTGATTTTTTTTATATTTTTTTAGGAATTTTCTTGCCCGGGTCGATTATGAACGGAATTCGGGTCTAAAATTATTTTCTCTCCTTCTCCGCCTATCTCGTCCCATTTTGGCTAAAAATAATGCCGGAAAGAGTTTTTTTTTAACTTGAATTTTTTAGCTATTTTTTTTGGAATTTCCTTCCCAGGGTCGAGTATGAACGAAATTCTGGTCTAAAATTTTTTTCTTTCTTTCTCGGCCTATCTCATCCCATTTCGGCTAAAAATAATGCCGGAAAGGGGTTTTTTAATTTTTTGAGTTTTTTAGCTATTTTTTTCAGAATTTCCATCCACGGGTCGAGTAAGAACGGAATTCTGGTCTAAAATTTTTTTCTCTCTTTCTCCGCCTATCTAATCCCATTTTCGCAAAAAATAATGCCGGAAAGGGGTTTTTTCATTTTTTAATTTTTTTTATATTTTTTTCGGAATTTTCTTGCCCGGGTCGATTATGAACGGAATTCGGGTCTAAAATTTTTTTCTCTCCTTCTCCGCCTATCTCATCCCATTTTGGCTAAAAATAATGCCGGAAAGGGGTTTTTAAATTTTTTGAGTTTTTTAGCTATTTTTTTCGGAATTTCCATCCACGGATCGAGTATGAACGGATTTTTGGTCTAAAATTTTTTTCTCTCTTTCTCCGCCTATCTCATCCCATTTTGGCAAAAAATAATGCCGGAAAGGGGTTTTTTAATTTTTTGATTTTTTTTTAAATTTTTTTCGGAATTTTCGTGCCCGGGTCGATTATGAACGGAATTCGGGTCTAAAATTTTTTTCTCTCCTTCTCTGCCTATTTCATCCCATTTTGGCCAAAAATAATGCCGGAAAGAGTTTTTTCTAACTTCTTGAATTTTTTAGCTATTTTTTTGGAATTTCCTTCCAAGGGTCGAGTGTGAACGGAATTCTGGTCTAAAATTTTGTTCTTTCTTTCTCGGCCTATCTCATCCCATTTCGGCTAAAAATAATGCCGGAAAGGGGTTTTTTAATTTTTTGAGTTTTTTAGCTATTTTTTTCGGAATTTCCATCCACGGGTCGAGTATGAACGGAATTCGGGTCTAAAATTTTTTTCTCTCCTTCTCCGCCTATCTCATCCCATTTTGGCTAAAAATAATGCCGGAAAGGGGTTTTTTAATTTTTTGATATTTTTTATATTTTTTTCGGAATTTTCTTGCCCGGGTCGATTATGAACGGAATTCGGGTCTAAAATTTTTTTCTCTTCTTCTCCGCCTATCTCATCCCATTTTGGCTAAAAATAATGCCGGAAAGGGGTTTTTTAATTTTTTGATTTTTTTTATATTTTTTTCGGAATTTTCTTGCCCGGGTCGATTATGAACGGAATTCGGGTCTAAAATTTTTTTCTCTCCTTCTCCGCCTATCTCATCCCATTTTGGCTAAAAATAATGCCGGAAAGGGGTTTTTAAATTTTTTGATTTTTTTTATATTTTTTTCGGAATTTTCTTGCCCGGGTCGATTATGAACGGAATTCGGGTCTAAAATTATTTTCTCTCCTTCTCCGCCTATCTCGTCCCATTTTGGCTAAAAATAATGCCGGAAAGAGTTTTTTTTTAACTTGAATTTTTTAGCTATTTTTTTTGGAATTTCCTTCCAAGGGTCGAGTATGAACGAAATTCTGGTCTAAAATTTTTTTCTTTCTTTCTCGGCCTATCTCATCCCATTTCGGCTAAAAATAATGCCGGAAAGGGGTTTTTTAATTTTTTGAGTTTTTTAGCTATTTTTTTCAGAATTTCCATCCACGGGTCGAGTAAGAACGGAATTCTGGTCTAAAATTTTTTTCTCTCTTTCTCCGCCTATCTAATCCCATTTTCGCAAAAAATAATGCCGGAAAGGGGTTTTTTCATTTTTTGATTTTTTTTATATTTTTTTCGGAATTTTCTTGCCCGGGTCGATTATGAACGGAATTCGGGTCTAAAATTTTTTTCTCTCCTTCTCCGCCTATCTCATCCCATTTTGGGTAAAAATAATGCCGGAAAGGGGTTTTTTAATTTTTTGATTTTTTTTTTTATATTTTTTTCGGAATTTTCTTGCCCGGGTCGATTATGAACGGAATTCGGGTCTAAAATTTTTCTCTCTCCTTCTCCGCCTATCTCATCCCATTTTGGCTAAAAATAATGCCGGAAAGAGTTTTTTTTTAACTTCTTGAATTTTTTAGCTATTTTTTTCGGAATTTCCTTCCAAGGGTCGAGTATGAACGGAATTCTGGTCTATAATTTTTTTCTTTCTTTCTCGGCCTATCTCATCCCATTTCGGCTAAAAATAATGCCGGAAATGGGTTTTTAATTTTTTGAGTTTTTTAGCTATTTTTTTCGGAATTTCCATCCACGGGTCGAGTATGAACGGAATTCTGTGTAAAATTTTTTTCTCTCTTTCTCCGCCTATCTCATCCCATTTTGGCAAAAAATAATGCCGGAAAGGTGTTTTTTAATTTTTTGATTTTTTTATATTTTTTTCGGAATTTTCTTACCCGGGTCGATCATGAACGGAATTCGGGTCTAAAATTTTTTTATCTCCTTCTCTGCCTATCTCATCCCATTTTGGCTAAAAATAATGCCGGAAAGAGTTTTTTTTAACTTCTTGAATTTTTTAGCTATTTTTTTGGAATTTCCTTCCAAGGGTCGAGTGTGAACGGAATTCTGGTCTAAAATTTTGTTCTTTCTTTCTCGGCCTATCTCATCCCATTTCGGCTAAAAATAATGCCGGAAAGGGGTTTTTTAATTTTTTGAGTTTTTTAGCTATTTTTTTCGGAATTTCCATCCACGGGTCGAGTATGAACGGAATTCTGGTCTAAAATTTTTTTCTCTCTTTCTCCGCCTATCTCATCCCATTTTGGCAAAAAATAATGCCGGAAAGGGGTTTTTTAATTTTTTGATTTTTTTTATATTTTTTCGGAATTTTCTTGCCCGGGTCGATTATGAACGGAATTCGGGTCTAAAATTTTTTTCTCTCCTTCTCTGCCTATTTCATCCCATTTTGGCTAAAAATAATGCCGGAAAGAGTTTTTTTTAACTTCTTGAATTTTTTAGTTATTTTTTTCGGAATTTCCTTCCAAGGGTCGAGTATGAACGGAATTCTGGTCTAAAATTTTTTTCTTTCTTTCTCGGCCTATCTCATCCCATTTCGGCTAAAAATAATGCCGGAAAGGGGTTTTTTAATTTTTTGAGTTTTTTAGCTATTTTTTTCGGAATTTCCATCCACGGGTCGAGTATGAACGGAATTCTGTGTAAAATTTTTTTCTCTCTTTCTCCGCCTATCTCATCCCATTTTGGCAAAAAATAATGCCGGAAAGGTGTTTTTTAATTTTTTGATTTCTTTATATTTTTTTCGGAATTTTCTTACCCGGGTCGATCATGAACGGAATTCGGGTCTAAAATTTTTTTATCTCCTTCTCTGCCTATCTCATCCCATTTTGGCTAAAAATAATGCCGGAAAGAGTTTTTTTTTAACTTCTTGAATTTTTTAGTTATTTTTTTCGGAATTTCCTTCCAAGGGTCGAGTATGAACGGAATTCTGGTCTAAAATTTTTTTCTTTCTTTCTCGGCCTATCTCATCCCATTTCGGCTAAAAATAATGCCGGAAAGGGGTTTTTTAATTTTTTGAGTTTTTTAGCTATTTTTTTCGGAATTTCCATCCACGGGTCGAGTATGAACGGAATTTTGGTCTAAATTTTTTTTCTCTCTTTCTCCGCCTATCTCATCCCATTTTCGCTAAAAATAATGCCGGAAAGGGGTTTTTTAATTTTTTGATTTTTTTTATATTTTTTTCGGAATTTTCTTGCCCGGGTCGATTATGAACGGAATTCGGGTCTAAAATTTTTTTCTCTCCTTCTCCTTCTATCTCATCCCATTTTGGCTAAAAATAATGCCGGAAAGAGTTTTTTTTAACTTCTTGAATTTTTTAGCTATTTTTTTCGGAATTTCCTTCCAAGGGTCGAGTATAAACGGAATTCTGGTCTAAAATTTTTTTCTTTCTTTCTCGGCCTATCTCATCCCATTTCGGCTAAAAATAATGCCGGAAAGGGGTTTTTTAATTTTTTGAGTTTTTTAGCTATTTTTTTCGGAATTTCCATCCACGGGTCGAGTATGAACGGAATTCTGGTCTAAAATTTTTTTCTCTCTTACTCCGCCTATCTCATCCCATTTTGGGAAAAAATAATGCCGGAAAGAGTTTTTTTTAACTTCTTGAATTTTTTAGCTATTATTTTTCGGAATTTCCTTCCAAGGGTCGAGTATGAACGGAATTCGGGCCTAAAATTTTTTTCTTTCTTTCTCGGCCTATCTCATCCCATTTCGGCTAAAAATAATGCCGGAAAGGGATTTTTTAATTTTTTGAGTTTTTTAGCAATTTTTTTCGGAATTTCCTTCCTCAGGTCGAGTATGAACGGAATTCTAGTCTAAAATTTTTTTCTCTCTTTCTCGGCCTATCTCATCCCATTTTGGCTAAAAATAATGCCGGAAAGGGATTTTTAAATTTTCTGATTTTTTTTTTTATATTTCTTTATGAATTTTCTTGCCCGGTTCGAGAATGAACGGAATTCGGGTCTAAAATTTTTTCCCCTCCTTCTCCACCTATCTCATCCCATTTTGGCCAAAAATAATGCCGGAAAAGATTTTTTTAACTTCTTCAATTTTTTAGCTTTTTTTTTCGGAATTTCCTTGAACAGGTCGAGTATGAACGGAATTCAGGAATAAATTTTTTTTTTCTCATTCCTGCCCTCCGCCAACCCGTTTTGGATAGAAATAACGCCGGAATTAACTTTTTTGATTTTTTGTATTTTTTTTACTGTTTTTTATTTGGAATTTTCCAGCACGGGTTGGTTAGGAACATAATTCGGGAGTAGAATTTTTTTCTCTCTTTCTCGGCCTATCTCATCCCGTTTTCTCTAAAAATAATGCCAGAAATATGTTTTTTAATTTTTTGATTTTTTTTTTTATATTTTTTCGGAATTTTCTTG
Organism: Quercus berberidifolia; assembly: GCA_028535905.1. Taxonomy (NCBI): domain Eukaryota; kingdom Viridiplantae; phylum Streptophyta; class Magnoliopsida; order Fagales; family Fagaceae; genus Quercus; species Quercus berberidifolia. The sequence goes on from JAPQVW010000008.1 coordinate 19,769,602, forward strand.
CCCGGGTCGATTATGAACGGAATTCGGGTCTAAAATTTTTTTCTCTCCTTCTCTGCCTATTTCATCCCATTTTGGCTAAAAATAATGCCGGAAAGAGTTTTTTTTAACTTCTTGAATTTTTTAGCTTTTTTTTTTGGAATTTCCTTCCAAGGGTCGAGTATGAACGAAATTCTGGTCTAAAATTTTTTTCTTTCTTTCTCGGCCTATCTCATCCCATTTCGGCTAAAAATAATGCCGGAAAGGGGTTTTTTAATTTTTTGAGTTTTTTAGCTATTTTTTTCAGAATTTCCATCCACGGGTCGAGTAAGAACGGAATTCTGGTCTAAAATTTTTTTCTCTCTTTCTCCGCCTATCTAATCCCATTTTCGCAAAAAATAATGCCGGAAAGGGGTTTTTTCATTTTTTAATTTTTTTTATATTTTTTTCGGAATTTTCTTGCCCGGGTCGATTATGAACGGAATTCGGGTCTAAAATTTTTTTCTCTCCTTCTCCGCCTATCTCATCCCATTTTGGCTAAAAATAATGCCGGAAAGGGGTTTTTAAATTTTTTGAGTTTTTTAGCTATTTTTTTCGGAATTTCCATCCACGGATCGAGTATGAACGGATTTTTGGTCTAAAATTTTTTTCTCTCTTTCTCCGCCTATCTCATCCCATTTTGGCAAAAAATAATGCCGGAAAGGGGTTTTTTAATTTTTTGATTTTTTTATATTTTTTTCGGAATTTTCGTGCCCGGGTCGATTATGAACGGAATTCGGGTCTAAAATTTTTTTCTCTCCTTCTCTGCCTATTTCATCCCATTTTGGCCAAAAATAATGCCGGAAAGAGTTTTTTCTAACTTCTTGAATTTTTTAGCTATTTTTTTGGAATTTCCTTCCAAGGGTCGAGTGTGAACGGAATTCTGGTCTAAAATTTTGTTCTTTCTTTCTCGGCCTATCTCATCCCATTTCGGCTAAAAATAATGCCGGAAAGGGGTTTTTTAATTTTTTGAGTTTTTTAGCTATTTTTTTCGGAATTTCCATCCACGGGTCGAGTATGAACGGAATTCGGGTCTAAAATTTTTTTCTCTCCTTCTCCGCCTATCTCATCCCATTTTGGCTAAAAATAATGCCGGAAAGGGGTTTTTTAATTTTTTGATATTTTTTATATTTTTTTCGGAATTTTCTTGCCCGGGTCGATTATGAACGGAATTCGGGTCTAAAATTTTTTTCTCTTCTTCTCCGCCTATCTCATCCCATTTTGGCTAAAAATAATGCCGGAAAGGGGTTTTTTAATTTTTTGATTTTTTTTATATTTTTTTCGGAATTTTCTTGCCCGGGTCGATTATGAACGGAATTCGGGTCTAAAATTTTTTTCTCTCCTTCTCCGCCTATCTCATCCCATTTTGGCTAAAAATAATGCCGGAAAGGGGTTTTTAAATTTTTTGATTTTTTTTATATTTTTTTCGGAATTTTCTTGCCCGGGTCGATTATGAACGGAATTCGGGTCTAAAATTATTTTCTCTCCTTCTCCGCCTATCTCGTCCCATTTTGGCTAAAAATAATGCCGGAAAGAGTTTTTTTTTAACTTGAATTTTTTAGCTATTTTTTTTGGAATTTCCTTCCAAGGGTCGAGTATGAACGAAATTCTGGTCTAAAATTTTTTTCTTTCTTTCTCGGCCTATCTCATCCCATTTCGGCTAAAAATAATGCCGGAAAGGGGTTTTTTAATTTTTTGAGTTTTTTAGCTATTTTTTTCAGAATTTCCATCCACGGGTCGAGTAAGAACGGAATTCTGGTCTAAAATTTTTTTCTCTCTTTCTCCGCCTATCTAATCCCATTTTCGCAAAAAATAATGCCGGAAAGGGGTTTTTTCATTTTTTGATTTTTTTTTATATTTTTTTCGGAATTTTCTTGCCCAGGTCGATTATGAACGGAATTCGGGTCTAAAATTTTTTTCTCTCCTTCTCCGCCTATCTCATCCCATTTTGGCTAAAAATAATGCCGGAAAGGGGTTTTTTAATTTTTTGATTTTTTTTTTATATTTTTTTCGGAATTTTCTTGCCCGGGTCGATTATGAACGGAATTCGGGTCTAAAATTTTTCTCTCTCCTTCTCCGCCTATCTCATCCCATTTTGGCTAAAAATAATGCCGGAAAGAGTTTTTTTTTAACTTCTTGAATTTTTTAGCTATTTTTTTCGGAATTTCCTTCCAAGGGTCGAGTATGAACGGAATTCTGGTCTATAATTTTTTTCTTTCTTTCTCGGCCTATCTCATCCCATTTCGGCTAAAAATAATGCCGGAAATGGGTTTTTAATTTTTTGAGTTTTTTAGCTATTTTTTTCGGAATTTCCATCCACGGGTCGAGTATGAACGGAATTCTGTGTAAAATTTTTTTCTCTCTTTCTCCGCCTATCTCATCCCATTTTGGCAAAAAATAATGCCGGAAAGGTGTTTTTTAATTTTTTGATTTTTTTATATTTTTTTCGGAATTTTCTTACCCGGGTCGATCATGAACGGAATTCGGGTCTAAAATTTTTTTATCTCCTTCTCTGCCTATCTCATCCCATTTTGGCTAAAAATAATGCCGGAAAGAGTTTTTTTTAACTTCTTGAATTTTTTAGCTATTTTTTTGGAATTTCCTTCCAAGGGTCGAGTGTGAACGGAATTCTGGTCTAAAATTTTGTTCTTTCTTTCTCGGCCTATCTCATCCCATTTCGGCTAAAAATAATGCCGGAAAGGGGTTTTTTAATTTTTTGAGTTTTTTAGCTATTTTTTTCGGAATTTCCATCCACGGGTCGAGTATGAACGGAATTCTGGTCTAAAATTTTTTTCTCTCTTTCTCCGCCTATCTCATCCCATTTTGGCAAAAAATAATGCCGGAAAGGGGTTTTTTGATTTTTTTTATATTTTTTCGGAATTTTCTTGCCCGGGTCGATTATGAACGGAATTCGGGTCTAAAATTATTTTCTCTCCTTCTCCGCCTATCTCGTCCCATTTTGGCTAAAAATAATGCCGGAAAGAGTTTTTTTTTAACTTGAATTTTTTAGCTATTTTTTTTGGAATTTCCTTCCAAGGGTCGAGTATGAACGAAATTCTGGTCTTAAATTTTTTTCTTTCTTTCTCGGCCTATCTCATCCCATTTCGGCTAAAAATAATGCCGGAAAGGGGTTTTTTAATTTTTTGAGTTTTTTAGCTATTTTTTTCAGAATTTCCATCCACGGGTCGAGTAAGAACGGAATTCTGGTCTAAAATTTTTTTCTCTCTTTCTCCGCCTATCTAATCCCATTTTCGCAAAAAATAATGCCGGAAAGGGGTTTTTTCATTTTTTGATTTTTTTTATATTTTTTTCGGAATTTTCTTGCCCGGGTCGATTATGAACGGAATTCGGGTCTAAAATTTTTTTCTCTCCTTCTCCGCCTATCTCATCCCATTTTGGCTAAAAATAATGCCGGAAAGGGGTTTTTTAATTTTTTGATTTTTTTTTTATATTTTTTTCGGAATTTTCTTGCCCGGGTCGATTATGAACGGAATTCGGGTCTAAAATTTTTCTCTCTCCTTCTCCGCCTATCTCATCCCATTTTGGCTAAAAATAATGCCGGAAAGAGTTTTTTTTTAACTTCTTGAATTTTTTAGCTATTTTTTTCGGAATTTCCTTCCAAGGGTCGAGTATGAACGGAATTCTGGTCTATAATTTTTTTCTTTCTTTCTCGGCCTATCTCATCCCATTTCGGCTAAAAATAATGCCGGAAATGGGTTTTTAATTTTTTGAGTTTTTTAGCTATTTTTTTCGGAATTTCCATCCACGGGTCGAGTATGAACGGAATTCTGTGTAAAATTTTTTTCTCTCTTTCTCCACCTATCTCATCCCATTTTGGCAAAAAATAATGCCGGAAAGGTGTTTTTTAATTTTTTGATTTTTTTATATTTTTTTCGGAATTTTCTTACCCGGGTCGATCATGAACGGAATTCGGGTCTAAAATTTTTTTATCTCCTTCTCTGCCTATCTCATCCCATTTTGGCTAAAAATAATGCCGGAAAGAGTTTTTTTTAACTTCTTGAATTTTTTAGCTATTTTTTTGGAATTTCCTTCCAAGGGTCGAGTGTGAACGGAATTCTGGTCTAAAATTTTGTTCTTTCTTTCTCGGCCTATCTCATCCCATTTCGGCTAAAAATAATGCCGGAAAGGGGTTTTTTAATTTTTTGAGTTTTTTAGCTATTTTTTTCGGAATTTCCATCCACGGGTCGAGTATGAACGGAATTCTGGTCTAAAATTTTTTTCTCTCTTTCTCCGCCTATCTCATCCCATTTTGGCAAAAAATAATGCCGGAAAGGGGTTTTTTAATTTTTTGATTTTTTTTATATTTTTTCGGAATTTTCTTGCCCGGGTCGATTATGAACGGAATTCGGGTCTAAAATTTTTTTCTCTCCTTCTCTGCCTATTTCATCCCATTTTGGCTAAAAATAATGCCGGAAAGAGTTTTTTTTAACTTCTTGAATTTTTTAGTTATTTTTTTTGGAATTTCCTTCCAAGGGTCGAGTATGAACGGAATTCTGGTCTAAAATTTTTTTCTTTCTTTCTCGGCCTATCTCATCCCATTTCGGCTAAAAATAATGCCGGAAAGGGGTTTTTTAATTTTTTGAGTTTTTTAGCTATTTTTTTCGGAATTTCCATCCACGGGTCGAGTATGAACGGAATTCTGTGTAAAAATTTTTTCTCTCTTTCTCCGCCTATCTCATCCCATTTTGGAAAAAAATAATGCCGGAAAGGTGTTTTTTAATTTTTTGATTTTTTTATATTTTTTTCGGAATTTTCTTGCCCGGGTCGATCATGAACGGAATTCGGGTCTAAAATTTTTTTATCTCCTTCTCTGCCTATCTCATCCCATTTTGGCTAAAAATAATGCCGGAAAGAGTTTTTTTTAACTTCTTGAATTTTTTAGTTATTTTTTTCGGAATTTCCTTCCAAGGGTCGAGTATGAACGGAATTCTGGTCTAAAATTTTTTTCTTTCTTTCTCGGCCTATCTCATCCCATTTCGGCTAAAAATAATGCCGGAAAGGGGTTTTTTAATTTTTTGAGTTTTTTAGCTATTTTTTTCGGAATTTCCATCCACGGGTCGAGTATGAACGGAATTTTGGTCTAAATTTTTTTTCTCTCTTTCTCCGCCTATCTCATCCCATTTTCGCTAAAAATAATGCCGGAAAGGGGTTTTTTAATTTTTTGATTTTTTTTATATTTTTTTCGGAATTTTCTTGCCCGGGTCGATTATGAACGGAATTCGGGTCTAAAATTTTTTTCTCTCCTTCTCCTTCTATCTCATCCCATTTTGGCTAAAAATAATGCCGGAAAGAGTTTTTTTTAACTTCTTGAATTTTTTAGCTATTTTTTTCGGAATTTCCTTCCAAGGGTCGAGTATAAACGGAATTCTGGTCTAAAATTTTTTTCTTTCTTTCTCGGCCTATCTCATCCCATTTCGGCTAAAAATAATGCCGGAAAAGGGTTTTTTAATTTTTTGAGTTTTTTAGCTATTTTTTTCGGAATTTCCATCCACGGGTCGAGTATGAACGGAATTCTGGTCTAAAATTTTTTTCTCTCTTACTCCGCCTATCTCATCCCATTTTGGGAAAAAATAATGCCGGAAAGAGTTTTTTTTAACTTCTTGAATTTTTTAGCTATTATTTTTCGGAATTTCCTTCCAAGGGTCGAGTATGAACGGAATTCGGGCCTAAAATTTTTTTCTTTCTTTCTCGGCCTATCTCATCCCATTTCGGCTAAAAATAATGCCGGAAAGGGATTTTTTAATTTTTTGAGTTTTTTAGCAATTTTTTTCGGAATTTCCTTCCTCAGGTCGAGTATGAACGGAATTCTAGTCTAAAATTTTTTTCTCTCTTTCTCGGCCTATCTCATCCCATTTTGGCTAAAAATAATGCCGGAAAGGGATTTTTAAATTTTCTGATTTTTTTTTTTATATTTCTTTATGAATTTTCTTGCCCGGTTCGAGAATGAACGGAATTCGGGTCTAAAATTTTTTCCCCTCCTTCTCCACCTATCTCATCCCATTTTGGCCAAAAATAATGCCGGAAAAGATTTTTTTAACTTCTTCAATTTTTTAGCTTTTTTTTTCGGAATTTCCTTGAACAGGTCGAGTATGAACGGAATTCAGGAATAAATTTTTTTTTTCTCATTCCTGCCCTCCGCCAACCCGTTTTGGATAGAAATAACGCCGGAATTAACTTTTTTGATTTTTTGTATTTTTTTTACTGTTTTTTATTTGGAATTTTCCAGCACGGGTTGGTTAGGAACATAATTCGGGAGTAGAATTTTTTTCTCTCTTTCTCGGCCTATCTCATCCCGTTTTCTCTAAAAATAATGCCAGAAATATGTTTTTTAATTTTTTGATTTTTTTTTTATATTTTTTCGGAATTTTCTTGCCCGGGTCGATTATGAACGGAATTCGGGTCTAAAATTTTTTTCTCTCCTTCTCTGCCTATTTCATCCCATTTTGGCTAAAAATAATGCCGGAAAGAGTTTTTTTTAACTTCTTGAATTTTTTAGCTTTTTTTTTTGGAATTTCCTTCCAAGGGTCGAGTATGAACAGAATTCTGGTCTAAAATTTTTTTCTTTCTTTCTCGGCCTATCTCATCCCATTTCGGCTAAAAATAATGCCGGAAAGGGGTTTTTAAATTTTTTGAGTTTTTTAGCTATTTTTTTCGGAATTTCCATCCACGGGTCGAGTATGAACGGAATTTTGGTCTAAAATTTTTTTCTCTCTTTCTCCGCCTATCTCATCCCATTTTGGCAAAAAATAATGCCGGAAAGGGGTTTTTTAATTTTTTGATTTTTTTTTATATTTTTTCCGGAATTTTCTTGCCCGGGTCGATTATGAACGGAATTCGGGTCTAAAATTTTTTTCTCTCCTTCTCTGCCTATTTCATCCCATTTTGGCCAAAAATAATGCCGGAAAGAGTTTTTTCTAACTTCTTGAATTTTTTAGCTATTTTTTTGGAATTTCCTTCCAAGGGTCGAGTGTGAACGGAATTCTGGTCTAAAATTTTGTTCTTTCTTTCTCGGCCTATCTCATCCCATTTCGGCTAAAAATAATCCCGGAAAGGGGTTTTTTAATTTTTTGAGTTTTTTAGCTATTTTTTTCGGAATTTCCATCCACGGGTCGAGTATGAACGGAATTCGGGTCTAAAATTTTTTTCTCTCCTTCTCCGCCTATCTCATCCCATTTTGGCTAAAAATAATGCCGGAAAGGGGTTTTTTAATTTTTTGATTTTTTTTATATTTTTTTCGGAATTTTCTTGCCCGGGTCGATTATGAACGGAATTCGGGTCTAAAATTTTTTTCTCTTCTTCTCCGCCTATCTCATCCCATTTTGGCTAAAAATAATGCCGGAAAGGGGTTTTTTAATTTTTTGATTTTTTTTATATTTTTTTCGGAATTTTCTTGCCCGGGTCGATTATGAACGGAATTCGGGTCTAAAATTTTTTTCTCTCCTTCTCCGCCTATCTCATCCCATTTTGGCTAAAAATAATGCCGGAAAGGGGTTTTTAAATTTTTTGATTTTTTTTATATTTTTTTCGGAATTTTCTTGCCCGGGTCGATTATGAACGGAATTCGGGTCTAAAATTATTTTCTCTCCTTCTCCGCCTATCTCGTCCCATTTTGGCTAAAAATAATGCCGGAAAGAGTTTTTTTTTAACTTGAATTTTTTAGCTATTTTTTTTGGAATTTCCTTCCAAGGGTCGAGTATGAACGAAATTCTGGTCTAAAATTTTTTTCTTTCTTTCTCGGCCTATCTCATCCCATTTCGGCTAAAAATAATGCCGGAAAGGGGTTTTTTAATTTTTTGAGTTTTTTAGCTATTTTTTTCAGAATTTCCATCCACGGGTCGAGTAAGAACGGAATTCTGGTCTAAAATTTTTTTCTCTCTTTCTCAGCCTATCTAATCCCATTTTCGCAAAAAATAATGCCGGAAAGGGGTTTTTTCATTTTTTGATTTTTTTAGCTATTTTTTTCGGAATTTTCTTGCCCGGGTCGATTATGAACGGAATTCGGGTCTAAAATTTTTTTCTCTCCTTCTCCGCCTATCTCATCCCATTTTGGCTAAAAATAATGCCGGAAAGGGGTTTTTTAATTTTTTGATTTTTTTTTTATATTTTTTTCGGAATTTTCTTGCCCGGGTCGATTATGAACGGAATTCGGGTCTAAAATTTTTCTCTCTCCTTCTCCGCCTATCTCATCCCATTTTGGCTAAAAATAATGCCGGAAAGAGTTTTTTTTTTAACTTCTTGAATTTTTTAGCTATTTTTTTCGGAATTTCCTTCCAAGGGTCGAGTATGAACGGAATTCTGGTCTATAATTTTTTTCTTTCTTTCTCGGCCTATCTCATCCCATTTCGGCTAAAAATAATGCCGGAAATGGGTTTTTAATTTTTTGAGTTTTTTAGCTATTTTTTTCGGAATTTCCATCCACGGGTCGAGTATGAACGGAATTCTGTGTAAAATTTTTTTCTCTCTTTCTCCGCCTATCTCATCCCATTTTGGCAAAAAATAATGCCGGAAAGGTGTTTTTTAATTTTTTGATTTTTTTATATTTTTTTCGGAATTTTCTTACCCGGGTCGATCATGAACGGAATTCGGGTCTAAAATTTTTTTATCTCCTTCTCTGCCTATCTCATCCCATTTTGGCTAAAAATAATGCCGGAAAGAGTTTTTTTTAACTTCTTGAATTTTTTAGCTATTTTTTTGGAATTTCCTTCCAAGGGTCGAGTGTGAACGGAATTCTGGTCTAAAATTTTGTTCTTTCTTTCTCGGCCTATCTCATCCCATTTCGGCTAAAAATAATGCCGGAAAGGGGTTTTTTAATTTTTTGAGTTTTTTAGCTATTTTTTTCGGAATTTCCATCCACGGGTCGAGTATGAACGGAATTCTGGTCTAAAATTTTTTTCTCTCTTTCTCCGCCTATCTCATCCCATTTTGGCAAAAAATAATGCCGGAAAGGGGTTTTTTAATTTTTTGATTTTTTTTATATTTTTTCGGAATTTTCTTGCCCGGGTCGATTATGAACGGAATTCGGGTCTAAAATTTTTTTCTCTCCTTCTCTGCCTATTTCATCCCATTTTGGCTAAAAATAATGCCGGAAAGAGTTTTTTTTAACTTCTTGAATTTTTTAGTTATTTTTTTCGGAATTTCCTTCCAAGGGTCGAGTATGAACGGAATTCTGGTCTAAAATTTTTTTCTTTCTTTCTCGGCCTATCTCATCCCATTTCGGCTAAAAATAATGCCGGAAAGGGGTTTTTTAATTTTTTGAGTTTTTTAGCTATTTTTTTCGGAATTTCCATCCACGGGTCGAGTATGAACGGAATTCTGTGTAAAAATTTTTTCTCTCTTTCTCCGCCTATCTCATCCCATTTTGGAAAAAAATAATGCCGGAAAGGTGTTTTTTAATTTTTTGATTTTTTTATATTTTTTTCTGAATTTTCTTGCCCGGGTCGATCATGAACGGAATTCGGGTCTAAAATTTTTTTATCTCCTTCTCTGCCTATCTCATCCCATTTTGGCTAAAAATAATGCCGGAAAGAGTTTTTTTTAACTTCTTGAATTTTTTAGTTATTTTTTTCGGAATTTCCTTCCAAGGGTCGAGTATGAACGGAATTCTGGTCTAAAATTTTTTTCTTTCTTTCTCGGCCTATCTTATCCCATTTCGGCTAAAAATAATGCCGGAAAGGGGTTTTTTAATTTTTTGAGTTTTTTAGCTATTTTTTTCGGAATTTCCATCCACGGGTCGAGTATGAACGGAATTTTGGTCTAAATTTTTTTTCTCTCTTTCTCCGCCTATCTCATCCCATTTTCGCTAAAAATAATGCCGGAAAGGGGTTTTTTAATTTTTTGATTTTTTTTATATTTTTTTCGGAATTTTCTTGCCCGGGTCGATTATGAACGGAATTCGGGTCTAAAATTTTTTTCTCTCCTTCTCCTTCTATCTCATCCCATTTTGGCTAAAAATAATGCCGGAAAGAGTTTTTTTTAACTTCTTGAATTTTTTAGCTATTTTTTTCGGAATTTCCTTCCAAGGGTCGAGTATAAACGGAATTCTGGTCTAAAATTTTTTTCTTTCTTTCTCGGCCTATCTCATCCCATTTCGGCTAAAAATAATGCCGGAAAGGGGTTTTTTAATTTTTTGAGTTTTTTAGCTATTTTTTTCGGAATTTCCATCCACGGGTCGAGTATGAACGGAATTCTGGTCTAAAATTTTTTTCTCTCTTACTCCGCCTATCTCATCCCATTTTGGGAAAAAATAATGCCGGAAAGAGTTTTTTTTAACTTCTTGAATTTTTTAGCTATTATTTTTCGGAATTTCCTTCCAAGGGTCGAGTATGAACGGAATTCGGGCCTAAAATTTTTTTCTTTCTTTCTCGGCCTATCTCATCCCATTTCGGCTAAAAATAATGCCGGAAAGGGATTTTTTAATTTTTTGAGTTTTTTAGCAATTTTTTTCGGAATTTCCTTCCTCAGGTCGAGTATGAACGGAATTCTAGTCTAAAATTTTTTTCTCTCTTTCTCGGCCTATCTCATCCCATTTTGGCTAAAAATAATGCCGGAAAGGGATTTTTAAATTTTCTGATTTTTTTTTTTATATTTCTTTATGAATTTTCTTGCCCGGTTCGAGAATGAACGGAATTCGGGTCTAAAATTTTTTCCCCTCCTTCTCCACCTATCTCATCCCATTTTGGCCAAAAATAATGCCGGAAAAGATTTTTTTAACTTCTTCAATTTTTTAGCTTTTTTTTTCGGAATTTCCTTGAACAGGTCGAGTATGAACGGAATTCAGGAATAAATTTTTTTTTTCTCATTCCTGCCCTCCGCCAACCCGTTTTGGATAGAAATAACGCCGGAATTAACTTTTTTGATTTTTTGTATTTTTTTTACTGTTTTTTATTTGGAATTTTCCAGCACGGGTTGGTTAGGAACATAATTCGGGAGTAGAATTTTTTTCTCTCTTTCTCGGCCTATCTCATCCCGTTTTCTCTAAAAATAATGCTAGAAATATGTTTTTTAATTTTTTGATTTTTTTTTTATATTTTTTCGGAATTTTCTTGCCCGGGTCGATTATGAACGGAATTCGGGTCTAAAATTTTTTTCTCTCCTTCTCTGCCTATTTCATCCCATTTTGGCTAAAAATAATGCCGGAAAGAGTTTTTTTTAACTTCTTGAATTTTTTAGCTTTTTTTTTTGGAATTTCCTTCCAAGGGTCGAGTATGAACGGAATTCTGGTCTAAAATTTTTTTCTTTCTTTCTCGGCCTATCTCATCCCATTTCGGCTAAAAATAATGCCGGAAAGGGGTTTTTAAATTTTTTGAGTTTTTTAGCTATTTTTTTCGGAATTTCCATCCACGGGTCGAGTATGAACGGAATTTTGGTCTAAAATTTTTTTCTCTCTTTCTCCGCCTATCTCATCCCATTTTGGCAAAAAATAATGCCGGAAAGGGGTTTTTTAATTTTTTGATTTTTTTTTATATTTTTTCCGGAATTTTCTTGCCCGGGTCGATTATGAACGGAATTCGGGTCTAAAATTTTTTTCTCTCCTTCTCTGCCTATTTCATCACATTTTGGCCAAAAATAATGCCGGAAAGAGTTTTTTCTAACTTCTTGAATTTTTTAGCTATTTTTTTCGGAATTTCCTTCCAAGGGTCGAGTATGAACGGAATTCTGGTCTAAAATTTTTTTCTCTCTTTCTCGGCCTATCTCATCCCATTTTCGCTAAAAATAATGCCGGAAAGGGGTTTTTTAATTTTTTGATTTTTTTTATATTTTTTTCGGAATTTTCTTGCCCGGGTCAATTATGAACGGAATTCGGGTCTAAAATTTTTTTCTCTCCTTCTCCGCCTATCTCATCCCATTTTGGCTAAAAATAATGCCGGAAAGGGGTTTTTTAATTTTTTGATTTTTTTAATATTTTTTTCGGAATTTTCTTGCCCGGGTCGATTATGAACGGAATTCGGGTCTAAAATTTTTTTCTCTCCTTCTCCGCCTATCTCATCCCATTTTGGCTAAAAATAATGCCGGAAAGGGGTTTTTTAATTTTTTGATTTTTTTTATATTTTTTTCGGAATTTTCTTGCCCGGGTCAATTATGAACGGAATTCGGGTCTAAAATTTTTTTCTCTCTTACTCCGCCAATCTCATCCCATTTTGGCGAAGAATAATGCCGGAAAGGGGTTTTTTAATTTTTTTGATTTTTTTTATATTTTTTTCGGAATTTTCTTGCCCGGGTCAATTATGAACGGAATTCGGGTCTAAAATTTTTTTCTCTCCTTCTCCGCCTATCTCATCCCATTTTGGCTAAAAATAATGCCGGAAAGGGGTTTTTTAATTTTTTGATTTTTTTTATATTTTTTCGGAATTTTCTTGCCCGGGTCGATTATGAACGGAATTCGGGTCTAAAATTTTTTTCTCTCCTTCTCCGCCTATCTCATCCCATTTTGGCTAAAAAAAATGCCGGAAAGGGGTTTTTAAATTTTTTGATTTTTTTTATATTTTTTTCGGAATTTTCTTGCCCGGGTCGATTATGAACGGAATTCGGGTCTAAAATTATTTTCTCTCCTTCTCCGCCTATCTCATCCCATTTTGGCTAAAAATAATGCCGGAAAGAATTTTTTTTTAACTTGAATTTTTTAGCTATTTTTTTTGGAATTTCCTTCCAAGGGTCGAGTATGAACGAAATTCTGGTCTAAAATTTTTTTCTTTCTTTCTCGGCCTATCTCATCCCATTTCGGCTAAAAATAATGCCGGAAAGGGGTTTTTTAATTTTTTGAGTTTTTTAGCTATTTTTTTCAGAATTTCCATCCACGGGTCGAGTAAGAACGGAATTCTGGTCTAAAATTTTTTTCTCTCTTTCTCCGCCTATATAATCCCGTTTTCACAAAAAATAATGCCGGAAAGGGGTTTTTTTTTATATTTTTTTCGGAATTTTCTTGCCCGGGTCGATTATGAACGGAATTCGGGTCTAAAATTTTTTTCTCTCCTTCTCCGCCTATCTCATCCCATTTTGGCTAAAAATAATGCCGGAAAGGGGTTTTTTTATTTTTTGATTTTTTTTTTTATATTTTTTTCGGAATTTTCTTGCCCAGGTCGATTATGAACGGAATTCGGGTCTAAAATTTTTCTCTCTCCTTCCCCGCCTATCTCATCCCATTTTGGCTAAAAATAATGCCGGAAAGAGTTTTTTTTAACTTCTTGAATTTTTTAGCTATTTTTTTCGGAATTTCCTTCCAAGGGTCGAGTATGAACGGAATTCTGGTCTAAAATTTTTTTCTTTCTTTCTCGGCCTATCTCATCCCATTTCGGCTAAAAATAACGCCGGAAATGGGTTTTTTAATTTTTTGAGTTTTTTAGCTATTTTTTTCGGAATTTCCATCCACGGGTCGAGTATGAACGGAATTCTGTGTAAAATTTTTTTCTCTCTTTCTCCGCCTATCTCATCCCATTTTGGCAAAAAATAATGCCGGAAAGGTGTTTTTTAATTTTTTGATTTTTTTATATTTTTTTCGGAATTTTCTTGCCCGGGTCGATCATGAACGGAATTCGGGTCTAAAATTTTTTTATCTCCTTCTCTGCCTATCTCATCCCATTTTGGCTAAAAATAATGCCGGAAAGAGTTTTTTTTAACTTCTTGAATTTTTTAGCTATTTTTTTGGAATTTCCTTCCAAGGGTCGAGTGTGAACGGAATTCTGGTCTAAAATTTTGTTCTTTCTTTCTCGGCCTATCTCATCCCATTTCGGCTAAAAATAATGCCGTAAAGGGGTTTTTTAATTTTTTGAGTTTTTTAGCTATTTTTTTCGGAATTTCCATCCACGGGTCGAGTATGAACGGAATTCTGGTCTAAAATTTTTTTCTCTCTTTCTCCACCTATCTCATCCCATTTTGGCAAAAAATAATGCCGGAAAGGGGTTTTTTAATTTTTTGATTTTTTTATATTTTTTTCGGAATTTTCTTGCCCGGGTCGATCATGAACGGAATTCGGGTCTAAAATTTTTTTCTCTCCTTCTCTGCCTATTTCATCCCATTTTGGCTAAAAATAATGCCGGAAAGAGTTTTTTTTAACTTCTTGAATTTTTTAGTTATTTTTTTCGGAATTTCCTTCCAAGGGTCGAGTATATACGGAATTCTGGTCTAAAATTTTTTTCTTTCTTTCTCAGCCTATCTCATCCCATTTCGGCTAAAAATAATGCCGGAAAGGGGTTTTTTAATTTTTTGAGTTTTTTAGCTATTTTTTTCGGAATTTCCATCCACGGGTCGAGTATGAACGGAATTCTGGTCTAAAATTTTTTTCTCTCTTTCTCCGCCTATCTCATCCCATTTTGGCAAAAAATAATGCCGGAAAGGGGTTTTTTAATTTTTTGATTTTTTTTTATATTTTTTCAGAATTTTCTTGCCCGGGTCGATTATGAACGGAATTCGGGTCTAAAATTTTTTTCTCTCCTTCTCTGCCTATTTCATCCCATTTTGGCTAAAAATAATGCCGGAAAGAGTTTTTTTTAACTTCTTGAATTTTTTAGTTATTTTTTTCGGAATTTCCTTCCAAGGGTCGAGTATGAACGGAATTCTGGTCTAAAATTTTTTTCTTTCTTTCTCGGCCTATCTCATCCCATTTCGGCTAAAAATAATGCCGGAAAGGGGTTTTTTAATTTTTTGAGTTTTTTAGCTATTTTTTTCGGAATTTCCATCCACGGGTCGGGTATGAACGGAATTCTGTGTAAAATTTTTTTCTCTCTTTCTCCGCCTATCTCATCCCATTTTGGCAAAAAATAATGCCGGAAAGGAGTTTTTTAATTTTTTGATTTTTTTATATTTTTTTCGGAATTTTCTTGCCCGGGTCGATCATGAACGGAATTCGGGTCTAAAATTTTTTTATCTCCTTCTCTGCCTATCTCATCCCATTTTGGCTAAAAATAATGCCGGAAAGGGGTTTTTTAATTTTTTGAGTTTTTTAGCTATTTTTTTCGGAATTTCCATCCACGGGTCGAGTATGAACGAAATTCTGTGTAAAATTTTTTTCTCTCTTTCTCCGCCTATCTCATCCCATTTTGGCAAAAAAAAATGCCGGAAAGGTGTTTTTTAATTTTTTGATTTTTTTATATTTTTTTCGGAATTTTCTTGCCCGGGTCGATCATGAACGGAATTCGGGTCTAAAATTTTTTTATCTCCTTCTCTGCCTATCTCATCCCATTTTGGCTAAAAATAATGTCGGAAAGAGTTTTTTTTAACTTCTTGAATTTTTTAGCTATTTTTTTTGGAATTTCCTTCCAAGGGTCGAGTATGAACGGAATTCTGGTCTAAAATTTTTTTCTCTCTTTCTCGGCCTATCTCATCCCATTTTCGCTAAAAATAATGCCGGAAAGGGGTTTTTTAATTTTTTGATTTTTTTTATATTTTTTTCGGAATTTTCTTGCCCGGGTCAATTATGAACGGAATTCGGGTCTAAAATTTTTTTCTCTCCTTCTCCGCCTATCTCATCCCATTTTGGCTAAAAATAATGCCGGAAAGGGGTTTTTTAATTTTTTGATTTTTTTAATATTTTTTTCGGAATTTTCTTGCCCGGGTCGATTATGAACGGAATTCGGGTCTAAAATTTTTTTCTCTCCTTCTCCGCCTATCTCATCCCATTTTGGCTAAAAATAATGCCGGAAAGGGGTTTTTTAATTTTTTGATTTTTTTTTTTTATATTTTTTTCGGAATTTTCTTGCCCAGGTCGATTATGAACGGAATTCGGGTCTAAAATTTTTCTCTCTCCTTCTCCGCCTATCTCATCCCATTTTGGCTAAAAATAATGCCGGAAAGAGTTTTTTTTAACTTCTTGAATTTTTTAGCTATTTTTTTCGGAATTTCCTTCCAAGGGTCGAGTATGAACGGAATTCTGGTCTAAAATTTTTTTCTTTCTTTCTCGGCCTATCTCATCCCATTTCGGCTAAAAATAACGCCGGAAATGGGTTTTTTAATTTTTTGAGTTTTTTAGCTATTTTTTTCGGAATTTCCATCCACGGGTCGAGTATGAACGGAATTCTGTGTAAAATTTTTTTCTCTCTTTCTCCGCCTATCTCATCCCATTTTGGCAAAAAATAATGCCGGAAAGGTGTTTTTTAATTTTTTGATTTTTTTATATTTTTTTCGGAATTTTCTTGCCCGGGTCGATCATGAACGGAATTCGGGTCTAAAATTTTTTTATCTCCTTCTCTGCCTATCTCATCCCATTTTGGCTAAAAATAATGCCGGAAAGAGTTTTTTTTAACTTCTTGAATTTTTTAGCTATTTTTTTGGAATTTCCTTCCAAGGGTCGAGTGTGAACGGAATTCTGGTCTAAAATTTTGTTCTTTCTTTCTCGGCCTATCTCATCCCATTTCGGCTAAAAATAATGCCGTAAAGGGGTTTTTTAATTTTTTGAGTTTTTTAGCTATTTTTTTCGGAATTTCCATCCACGGGTCGAGTATGAACGGAATTCTGGTCTAAAATTTTTTTCTCTCTTTCTCCACCTATCTCATCCCATTTTGGCAAAAAATAATGCCGGAAAGGGGTTTTTTAATTTTTTGATTTTTTTATATTTTTTTCGGAATTT
This sequence comes from Quercus berberidifolia, assembly GCA_028535905.1. NCBI lineage: Eukaryota > Viridiplantae > Streptophyta > Magnoliopsida > Fagales > Fagaceae > Quercus > Quercus berberidifolia. The sequence continues at coordinate 19,786,196 of JAPQVW010000008.1, forward strand.
TCTTGCCCGGGTCGATCATGAACGGAATTCGGGTCTAAAATTTTTTTCTCTCCTTCTCTGCCTATTTCATCCCATTTTGGCTAAAAATAATGCCGGAAAGAGTTTTTTTTAACTTCTTGAATTTTTTAGTTATTTTTTTCGGAATTTCCTTCCAAGGGTCGAGTATATACGGAATTCTGGTCTAAAATTTTTTTCTTTCTTTCTCAGCCTATCTCATCCCATTTCGGCTAAAAATAATGCCGGAAAGGGGTTTTTTAATTTTTTGAGTTTTTTAGCTATTTTTTTCGGAATTTCCATCCACGGGTCGAGTATGAACGGAATTCTGGTCTAAAATTTTTTTCTCTCTTTCTCCGCCTATCTCATCCCATTTTGGCAAAAAATAATGCCGGAAAGGGGTTTTTTAATTTTTTGATTTTTTTTTATATTTTTTCAGAATTTTCTTGCCCGGGTCGATTATGAACGGAATTCGGGTCTAAAATTTTTTTCTCTCCTTCTCTGCCTATTTCATCCCATTTTGGCTAAAAATAATGCCGGAAAGAGTTTTTTTTAACTTCTTGAATTTTTTAGTTATTTTTTTCGGAATTTCCTTCCAAGGGTCGAGTATGAACGGAATTCTGGTCTAAAATTTTTTTCTTTCTTTCTCGGCCTATCTCATCCCATTTCGGCTAAAAATAATGCCGGAAAGGGGTTTTTTAATTTTTTGAGTTTTTTAGCTATTTTTTTCGGAATTTCCATCCACGGGTCGGGTATGAACGGAATTCTGTGTAAAATTTTTTTCTCTCTTTCTCCGCCTATCTCATCCCATTTTGGCAAAAAATAATGCCGGAAAGGAGTTTTTTAATTTTTTGATTTTTTTATATTTTTTTCGGAATTTTCTTGCCCGGGTCGATCATGAACGGAATTCGGGTCTAAAATTTTTTTATCTCCTTCTCTGCCTATCTCATCCCATTTTGGCTAAAAATAATGCCGGAAAGGGGTTTTTTAATTTTTTGAGTTTTTTAGCTATTTTTTTCGGAATTTCCATCCACGGGTCGAGTATGAACGAAATTCTGTGTAAAATTTTTTTCTCTCTTTCTCCGCCTATCTCATCCCATTTTGGCAAAAAAAAATGCCGGAAAGGTGTTTTTTAATTTTTTGATTTTTTTATATTTTTTTCGGAATTTTCTTGCCCGGGTCGATCATGAACGGAATTCGGGTCTAAAATTTTTTTATCTCCTTCTCTGCCTATCTCATCCCATTTTGGCTAAAAATAATGTCGGAAAGAGTTTTTTTTAACTTCTTGAATTTTTTAGCTATTTTTTTTGGAATTTCCTTCCAAGGGTCGAGTATGAACGGAATTCTGGTCTAAAATTTTTTTCTCTCTTTCTCGGCCTATCTCATCCCATTTTCGCTAAAAATAATGCCGGAAAGGGGTTTTTTAATTTTTTGATTTTTTTTATATTTTTTTCGGAATTTTCTTGCCCGGGTCAATTATGAACGGAATTCGGGTCTAAAATTTTTTTCTCTCCTTCTCCGCCTATCTCATCCCATTTTGGCTAAAAATAATGCCGGAAAGGGGTTTTTTAATTTTTTGATTTTTTTAATATTTTTTTCGGAATTTTCTTGCCCGGGTCGATTATGAACGGAATTCGGGTCTAAAATTTTTTTCTCTCCTTCTCCGCCTATCTCATCCCATTTTGGCTAAAAATAATGCCGGAAAGGGGTTTTTTAATTTTTTGATTTTTTTTATATTTTTTTCGGAATTTTCTTGCCCGGGTCAATTATGAACGGAATTCGGGTCTAAAATTTTTTTCTCTCTTACTCCGCCAATCTCATCCCATTTTGGCGAAGAATAATGCCGGAAAGGGGTTTTTTAATTTTTTTGATTTTTTTTATATTTTTTTCGGAATTTTCTTGCCCGGGTCAATTATGAACGGAATTCGGGTCTAAAATTTTTTTCTCTCCTTCTCCGCCTATCTCATCCCATTTTGGCTAAAAATAATGCCGGAAAGTGGTTTTTTAATTTTTTGATTTTTTTTATATTTTTTCGGAATTTTCTTGCCCGGGTCGATTATGAACGGAATTCGGGTCTAAAATTTTTTTCTCTCCTTCTCCGCCTATCTCATCCCATTTTGGCTAAAAATAATGCCGGAAAGGGGTTTTTAAATTTTTTGATTTTTTTTATATTTTTTTCGGAATTTTCTTGCCCGGGTCGATTATGAACGGAATTCGGGTCTAAAATTATTTTCTCTCCTTCTCCGCCTATCTCATCCCATTTTGGCTAAAAATAATGCCGGAAAGAATTTTTTTTTAACTTGAATTTTTTAGCTATTTTTTTTGGAATTTCCTTCCAAGGGTCGAGTATGAACGAAATTCTGGTCTAAAATTTTTTTCTTTCTTTCTCGGCCTATCTCATCCCATTTCGGCTAAAAATAATGCCGGAAAGGGGTTTTTTAATTTTTTGAGTTTTTTAGCTATTTTTTTCAGAATTTCCATCCACGGGTCGAGTAAGAACGGAATTCTGGTCTAAAATTTTTTTCTCTCTTTCTCCGCCTATCTAATCCCGTTTTCACAAAAAATAATGCCGGAAAGGGGTTTTTTTTAATATTTTTTTCGGAATTTTCTTGCCCGGGTCGATTATGAACGGAATTCGGGTCTAAAATTTTTTTCTCTCCTTCTCCGCCTATCTCATCCCATTTTGGCTAAAAATAATGCCGGAAAGGGGTTTTTTAATTTTTTGATTTTTTTTTTTTATATTTTTTTCGGAATTTTCTTGCCCAGGTCGATTATGAACGGAATTCGGGTCTAAAATTTTTCTCTCTCCTTCTCCGCCTATCTCATCCCATTTTGGCTAAAAATAATGCCGGAAAGAGTTTTTTTTAACTTCTTGAATTTTTTAGCTATTTTTTTCGGAATTTCCTTCCAAGGGTCGAGTATGAACGGAATTCTGGTCTAAAATTTTTTTCTTTCTTTCTCGGCCTATCTCATCCCATTTCGGCTAAAAATAATGCCGGAAATGGGTTTTTTAATTTTTTGAGTTTTTTAGCTATTTTTTTCGGAATTTCCATCCACGGGTCGAGTATGAACGGAATTCTGTGTAAAATTTTTTTCTCTCTTTCTCCGCCTATCTCATCCCATTTTGGCAAAAAATAATGCCGGAAAGGTGTTTTTTAATTTTTTGATTTTTTTATATTTTTTTCGGAATTTTCTTGCCCGGGTCGATCATGAACGGAGTTCGGGTCTAAAATTTTTTTATCTCCTTCTCTGCCTATCTCATCCCATTTTGGCTAAAAATAATGCCGGAAAGAGTTTTTTTTAACTTCTTGAATTTTTTAGCTATTTTTTTGGAATTTCCTTCCAAGGGTCGAGTGTGAACGGAATTCTGGTCTAAAATTTTGTTCTTTCTTTCTCGGCCTATCTCATCCCATTTCGGCTAAAAATAATGCCGTAAAGGGGTTTTTTAATTTTTTGAGTTTTTTAGCTATTTTTTTCGGAATTTCCATCCACGGGTCGAGTATGAACGGAATTCTGGTCTAAAATTTTTTTCTCTCTTTCTCCACCTATCTCATCCCATTTTGGCAAAAAATAATGCCGGAAAGGGGTTTTTTAATTTTTTGATTTTTTTATATTTTTTTCGGAATTTTCTTGCCCGGGTCGATCATGAACGGAATTCGGGTCTAAAATTTTTTTCTCTCCTTCTCTGCCTATTTCATCCCATTTTGGCTAAAAATAATGCCGGAAAGAGTTTTTTTTAACTTCTTGAATTTTTTAGTTATTTTTTTCGGAATTTCCTTCCAAGGGTCGAGTATATACGGAATTCTGGTCTAAAATTTTTTTCTTTCTTTCTCAGCCTATCTCATCCCATTTCGGCTAAAAATAATGCCGGAAAGGGGTTTTTTAATTTTTTGAGTTTTTTAGCTATTTTTTTCGGAATTTCCATCCACGGGTCGAGTATGAACGGAATTCTGGTCTAAAATTTTTTTCTCTCTTTCTCCGCCTATCTCATCCCATTTTGGCAAAAAATAATGCCGGAAAGGGGTTTTTTAATTTTTTGATTTTTTTTTATATTTTTTCAGAATTTTCTTGCCCGGGTCGATTATGAACGGAATTCGGGTCTAAAATTTTTTTCTCTCCTTCTCTGCCTATTTCATCCCATTTTGGCTAAAAATAATGCCGGAAAGAGTTTTTTTTAACTTCTTGAATTTTTTAGTTATTTTTTTCGGAATTTCCTTCCAAGGGTCGAGTATGAACGGAATTCTGGTCTAAAATTTTTTTCTTTCTTTCTCGGCCTATCTCATCCCATTTCGGCTAAAAATAATGCCGGAAAGGGGTTTTTTAATTTTTTGAGTTTTTTAGCTATTTTTTTCGGAATTTCCATCCACGGGTCGGGTATGAACGGAATTCTGTGTAAAATTTTTTTCTCTCTTTCTCCGCCTATCTCATCCCATTTTGGCAAAAAATAATGCCGGAAAGGAGTTTTTTAATTTTTTGATTTTTTTATATTTTTTTCGGAATTTTCTTGCCCGGGTCGATCATGAACGAAATTCGGGTCTAAAATTTTTTTATCTCCTTCTCTGCCTATCTCATCCCATTTTGGCTAAAAATAATGCCGGAAAGGGGTTTTTTAATTTTTTGAGTTTTTTAGCTATTTTTTTCGGAATTTCCATCCACGGGTCGAGTATGAACGAAATTCTGTGTAAAATTTTTTTCTCTCTTTCTCCGCCTATCTCATCCCATTTTGGCAAAAAAAAATGCCGGAAAGGTGTTTTTTAATTTTTTGATTTTTTTATATTTTTTTCGGAATTTTCTTGCCCGGGTCGATCATGAACGGAATTCGGGTCTAAAATTTTTTTATCTCCTTCTCTGCCTATCTCATCCCATTTTGGCTAAAAATAATGTCGGAAAGAGTTTTTTTTAACTTCTTGAATTTTTTAGCTATTTTTTTTGGAATTTCCTTCCAAGGGTCGAGTATGAACGGAATTCTGGTCTAAAATTTTTTTCTCTCTTTCTCGGCCTATCTCATCCCATTTTCGCTAAAAATAATGCCGGAAAGGGGTTTTTTAATTTTTTGATTTTTTTTATATTTTTTTCGGAATTTTCTTGCCCGGGTCAATTATGAACGGAATTCGGGTCTAAAATTTTTTTCTCTCCTTCTCCGCCTATCTCATCCCATTTTGGCTAAAAATAATGCCGGAAAGGGGTTTTTTAATTTTTTGATTTTTTTAATATTTTTTTCGGAATTTTCTTGCCCGGGTCGATTATGAACGGAATTCGGGTCTAAAATTTTTTTCTCTCCTTCTCCGCCTATCTCATCCCATTTTGGCTAAAAATAATGCCGGAAAGGGGTTTTTTAATTTTTTAATTTTTTTTATATTTTTTTCGGAATTTTCTTGCCCGGGTCAATTATGAACGGAATTCGGGTCTAAAATTTTTTTCTCTCTTACTCCGCCAATCTCATCCCATTTTGGCGAAGAATAATGCCGGAAAGGGGTTTTTTAATTTTTTTGATTTTTTTTATATTTTTTTCGGAATTTTCTTGCCCGGGTCAATTATGAACGGAATTCGGGTCTAAAATTTTTTTCTCTCCTTCTCCGCCTATCTCATCCCATTTTGGCTAAAAATAATGCCGGAAAGTGGTTTTTTAATTTTTTGATTTTTTTTATATTTTTTCGGAATTTTCTTGCCCGGGTCGATTATGAACGGAATTCGGGTCTAAAATTTTTTTCTCTCCTTCTCCGCCTATCTCATCCCATTTTGGCTAAAAATAATGCCGGAAAGGGGTTTTTAAATTTTTTGATTTTTTTTATATTTTTTTCGGAATTTTCTTGCCCGGGTCGATTATGAACGGAATTCGGGTCTAAAATTATTTTCTCTCCTTCTCCGCCTATCTCATCCCATTTTGGCTAAAAATAATGCCGGAAAGAATTTTTTTTTAACTTGAATTTTTTAGCTATTTTTTTTGGAATTTCCTTCCAAGGGTCGAGTATGAACGAAATTCTGGTCTAAAATTTTTTTCTTTCTTTCTCGGCCTATCTCATCCCATTTCGGCTAAAAATAATGCCGGAAAGGGGTTTTTTAATTTTTTGAGTTTTTTAGCTATTTTTTTCAGAATTTCCATCCACGGGTCGAGTAAGAACGGAATTCTGGTCTAAAATTGTTTTCTCTCTTTCTCCGCCTATCTAATCCCGTTTTCACAAAAAATAATGCCGGAAAGGGGTTTTTTCATTTTTTGGTTTTTTTTTTATATTTTTTTCGGAATTTTCTTGCCCGGGTCGATTATGAACGGAATTCGGGTCTAAAATTTTTTTCTCTCCTTCTCCGCCTATCTAATCCCATTTTGGCTAAAAATAATGCCGGAAAGGGGTTTTTTAATTTTTTGATTTTTTTTTTTTATATTTTTTTCAGAATTTTCTTGCCCAGGTCGATTATGAACGGAATTCGGGTCTAAAATTTTTCTCTCTCCTTCTCCGCCTATCTCATCCCATTTTGGCTAAAAATAATGCCGGAAAGAGTTTTTTTTAACTTCTTGAATTTTTTAGCTATTTTTTTCGGAATTTCCTTCCAAGGGTCGAGTATGAACGGAATTCTGGTCTAAAATTTTTTTCTTTCTTTCTCGGCCTATCTCATCCCACTTCGGCTAAAAATAATGCCGGAAATGGGTTTTTTAATTTTTTGAGTTTTTTAGCTATTTTTTTCGGAATTTCCATCCACGGGTCGAGTATGAACGGAATTCTGTGTAAAATTTTTTTCTCTCTTTTTCCGCCTATCTCATCCCATTTTGGCAAAAAATAATGCCGGAAAGGTGTTTTTTAATTTTTCGATTTTTTTATATTTTTTTCGGAATTTTCTTGCCCGGGTCGATCATGAACGGAATTCGGGTCTAAAATTTTTTTATCTCCTTCTCTGCCTATCTCATCCCATTTTGGCTAAAAATAATGCCGGAAAGAGTTTTTTTTAACTTCTTGAATTTTTTAGCTATTTTTTTGGAATTTCCTTCCAAGGGTCGAGTGTGAACGGAATTCTGGTCTAAAATTTTGTTCTTTCTTTCTCGGCCTATCTCATCCCATTTCGGCTAAAAATAATGCCGGAAAGGGGTTTTTTAATTTTTTGAGTTTTTTAGCTATTTTTTTCGGAATTTCCATCCACGGGTCGAGTATGAACGGAATTCTGGTCTAAAATTTTTTTCTCTCTTTCTCCACCTATCTCATCCCATTTTGGCAAAAAATAATGCCGGAAAGGGGTTTTTTAATTTTTTGATTTTTTTATATTTTTTTCGGAATTTTCTTGCCCGGGTCGATCATGAACGGAATTCGGGTCTAAAATTTTTTTCTCTCCTTCTCTGCCTATTTCATCCCATTTTGGCTAAAAATAATGCCGGAAAGAGTTTTTTTTAACTTCTTGAATTTTTTAGTTATTTTTTTCGGAATTTCCTTCCAAGGGTCGAGTATGAACGGAATTCTGGTCTAAAATTTTTTTCTTTCTTTCTCAGCCTATCTCATCCCATTTCGGCTAAAAATAATGCCGGAAAGGGGTTTTTTAATTTTTTGAGTTTTTTAGCTATTTTTTTCGGAATTTCCATCCACGGGTCGAGTATGAACGGAATTCTGGTCTAAAATTTTTTTCTCTCTTTCTCCGCCTATCTCATCCCATTTTGGCAAAAAATAATGCCAGAAAGGGGTTTTTTAATTTTTTGATTTTTTTTTATATTTTTTCAGAATTTTCTTGCCCGGGTCGATTATGAACGGAATTCGGGTCTAAAATTTTTTTCTCTCCTTCTCTGCCTATTTCATCCCATTTTGGCTAAAAATAATGCCGGAAAGAGTTTTTTTTAACTTCTTGAATTTTTTAGTTATTTTTTTCGGAATTTCCTTCCAAGGGTCGAGTATGAACGGAATTCTGGTCTAAAATTTTTTTCTTTCTTTCTCGGCCTATCTCATCCCATTTCGGCTAAAAATAATGCCGGAAAGGGGTTTTTTAATTTTTTGAGTTTTTTAGCTATTTTTTTCGGAATTTCCATCCACGGGTCGGGTATGAACGGAATTCTGTGTAAAATTTTTTTCTCTCTTTCTCCGCCTATCTCATCCCATTTTGGCAAAAAATAATGCCGGAAAGGAGTTTTTTAATTTTATTGATTTTTTTATATTTTTTTCGGAATTTTCTTGCCCGGGTCGATCATGAACGGAATTCGGGTCTAAAATTTTTTTATCTCCTTCTCTGCCTATCTCATCCCATTTTGGCTAAAAATAATGCCGGAAAGGGGTTTTTTAATTTTTTGAGTTTCTTAGCTATTTTTTTCGGAATTTCCATCCACGGGTCGAGTATGAACGGAATTCTGTGTAAAATTTTTTTCTCTCTTTCTCCGCCTATCTCATCCCATTTTGGCAAAAAAAAATGCCGGAAAGGTGTTTTTTAATTTTTTGATTTTTTTATATTTTTTTCGGAATTTTCTTGCCCGGGTCGATCATGAACGGAATTCGGGTCTAAAATTTTTTTATCTCCTTCTCTGCCTATCTCATCCCATTTTGGCTAAAAATAATGTCGGAAAGAGTTTTTTTTAACTTCTTGAATTTTTTAGCTATTTTTTTTGGAATTTCCTTCCAAGGGTCGAGTATGAACGGAATTCTGGTCTAAAATTTTTTTCTTTCTTTCTCGGCCTATCTCATCCCATTTCGGCTAAAAATAATGCCGGAAAAGGGTTTTTAAATTTTTTGAGTTTTTTAGCTATTTTTTTCGGAATTTCCATCCACGGGTCGAGTAAGAACGGAATTTTGGTCTAAAATTTTTTTCTCTCTTTCTCCGCGTATCTCATCCCATTTTGGCAAAAAATAATGCCGGAAAGGGGTTTTTTAATTTTTTGATTTTTTTTTATATTTTTTTCGGAATTTTCTTGCCCGGGTCGATTATGAACGGAATTCGGGTCTAAAATTTTTTTCTCTCCTTCTCTGCCTATTTCATCCCATTTTGGCCAAAAATAATGCCGGAAAGAGTTTTTTCTAACTTCTTGAATTTTTTAGCTATTTTTTTCGGAATTTCCTTCCAAGGGTCGAGTATGAACGGAATTCTGGTCTAAAATTTTTTTCTCTCTTTCTCGGCCTATCTGGAATTTTCGCTAAAAATAATGCCGGAAAGGGGTTTTTTAATTTTTTGATTTTTTTATATTTTTTTCGGAATTTTCTTGCCCGGGTCAATTATGAACGGAATTCGGGTCTAAAATTTTTTTCTCTCCTTCTCCGCCTATCTCATCCCATTTTGGCTAAAAATAATGCCGGAAAGGGGTTTTTTAATTTTTTGATTTTTTTACTATTTTTTTCGGAATTTTCTTGCCCGGGTCGATTATGAACGGAATTCGGGTCTAAAATTTTTTTCTCTCCTTCTCCGCCTATCTCATCCCATTTTGGCTAAAAATAATGCCGGAAAGGGGTTTTTTAATCTTTTGATTTTTTTTTATATTTTTTTCGGAATTTTCTTGCCCGGGTCAATTATGAACGGAATTCGGGTCTAAAATTTTTTTCTCTCTTACTCCGCCTATCTCATCCCATTTTGGCGAAGAATAATGCGGGAAAGGGGTTTTTTAATTTTTTTGATTTTTTTTATATTTTTTTCGGAATTTTCTTGCCCGGGTCAATTATGAACGGAATTCGGGTCTAAAATTTTTTTCTCTCCTTCTCCGCCTATCTCATCCCATTTTGGCTAAAAATAATGCCGGAAAGGTGTTTTTTAATTTTTTGATTTTTTTTATATTTTTTTCGGAATTTTCTTGCCCGGGTCGATTATGAACGGAATTCGGGTCTAAAATTTTTTTCTCTCCTTCTCCGCCTATCTCATCCCATTTTGGCTAAAAATAATGCCGGAAAGGGGTTTTTAAATTTTTTGATTTTTTTTATATTTTTTTTCGGAATTTTCTTGCCCGGGTCGATTATGAACGGAATTCGGGTCTAAAATTATTTTCTCTCCTTCTCCGCCTATCTCATCCCATTTTGGCTAAAAATAATGCCAGAAAGAGTTTTTTTTTAACTTGAATTTTTTAGCTATTTTTTTCGGAATTTCCTTCCAAGGGTCGAGTATGAACGGAATTCTGGTCTAAAATTTTTTTCTTTCTTTCTCGGCCTATCTCATCCCATTTCGGCTAAAAATAATTCCGGATAGGGGGTTTTTAATTTTTTGAGTTTTTTAGCTATTTTTTTCGGAATTTCCATCCACGGGTCGAGTATGAACGGAATTCTGGTCTAAAATTTTTTTCTCTCTTACTCCGCCTATCTCATCCCATTTTGGCAAAAAATAATGCCGGAAAGGTGTTTTTTAATTTTTTGATTTTTTTATATTTTTTTCGGAATTTTCTTGCCCGGGTCGATCATGAACGGAATTCGGGTCTAAAATTTTTTTATCTCCTTCTCTGCCTATCTCATCCCATTTTGGCTAAAAATAATGTCGGAAAGAGTTTTTTTTAACTTCTTGAATTTTTTAGCTATTTTTTTTGGAATTTCCTTCCAAGGGTCGAGTATGAACGGAATTCTGGTCTAAAATTTTTTTCTCTCTTTCTCGGCCTATCTCATCCCATTTTCGCTAAAAATAATGCCGGAAAGGGGTTTTTTAATTTTTTGATTTTTTTTATATTTTTTTCGGAATTTTCTTGCCCGGGTCAATTATGAACGGAATTCGGGTCTAAAATTTTTTTCTCTCCTTCTCCGCCTATCTCATCCCATTTTGGCTAAAAATAATGCCGGAAAGGGGTTTTTTAATTTTTTGATTTTTTTAATATTTTTTTCGGAATTTTCTTGCCCGGGTCGATTATGAACGGAATTCGGGTCTAAAATTTTTTTCTCTCCTTCTCCGCCTATCTCATCCCATTTTGGCTAAAAATAATGCCGGAAAGGGGTTTTTTAATTTTTTGATTTTTTTTATATTTTTTTCGGAATTTTCTTGCCCGGGTCAATTATGAACGGAATTCGGGTCTAAAATTTTTTTCTCTCTTACTCCGCCAATCTCATCCCATTTTGGCGAAGAATAATGCCGGAAAGGGGTTTTTTAATTTTTTTGATTTTTTTTATATTTTTTTCGGAATTTTCTTGCCCGGGTCAATTATGAACGGAATTCGGGTCTAAAATTTTTTTCTCTCCTTCTCCGCCTATCTCATCCCATTTTGGCTAAAAATAATGCCGGAAAGTGGTTTTTTAATTTTTTGATTTTTTTTTATATTTTTTCGGAATTTTCTTGCCCGGGTCGATTATGAACGGAATTCGGGTCTAAAATTTTTTTCTCTCCTTCTCCGCCTATCTCATCCCATTTTGGCTAAAAATAATGCCGGAAAGGGGTTTTTAAATTTTTTGATTTTTTTTATATTTTTTTCGGAATTTTCTTGCCCGGGTCGATTATGAACGGAATTCGGGTCTAAAATTATTTTCTCTCCTTCTCCGCCTATCTCATCCCATTTTGGCTAAAAATAATGCCGGAAAGAATTTTTTTTTAACTTGAATTTTTTAGCTATTTTTTTTGGAATTTCCTTCCAAGGGTCGAGTATGAACGAAATTCTGGTCTAAAATTTTTTTCTTTCTTTCTCGGCCTATCTCATCCCATTTCGGCTAAAAATAATGCCGGAAAGGGGTTTTTTAATTTTTTGAGTTTTTTAGCTATTTTTTTCAGAATTTCCATCCACGGGTCGAGTAAGAACGGAATTCTGGTCTAAAATTTTTTTCTCTCTTTCTCCGCCTATCTAATCCCGTTTTCACAAAAAATAATGCCGGAAAGGGGTTTTTTTTAATATTTTTTTCGGAATTTTCTTGCCCGGGTCGATTATGAACGGAATTCGGGTCTAAAATTTTTTTCTCTCCTTCTCCGCCTATCTCATCCCATTTTGGCTAAAAATAATGCCGGAAAGGGGTTTTTTAATTTTTTGATTTTTTTTTTTTATATTTTTTTCAGAATTTTCTTGCCCAGGTCGATTATGAACGGAATTCGGGTCTAAAATTTTTCTCTCTCCTTCTCCGCCTATCTCATCCCATTTTGGCTAAAAATAATGCCGGAAAGAGTTTTTTTTAACTTCTTGAATTTTTTAGCTATTTTTTTCGGAATTTCCTTCCAAGGGTCGAGTATGAACGGAATTCTGGTCTAAAATTTTTTTCTTTCTTTCTCGGCCTATCTCATCCCACTTCGGCTAAAAATAATGCCGGAAATGGGTTTTTTAATTTTTTGAGTTTTTTAGCTATTTTTTTCGGAATTTCCATCCACGGGTCGAGTATGAACGGAATTCTGTGTAAAATTTTTTTCTCTCTTTTTCCGCCTATCTCATCCCATTTTGGATAAAAATAATGCCGGAAAGGTGTTTTTTAATTTTTTGATTTTTTTATATTTTTTTCGGAATTTTCTTGCCCGGGTCGATCATGAACGGAATTCGGGTCTAAAATTTTTTTATCTCCTTCTCTGCCTATCTCATCCCATTTTGGCTAAAAATAATGCCGGAAAGAGTTTTTTTTAACTTCTTGAATTTTTTAGCTATTTTTTTGGAATTTCCTTCCAAGGGTCGAGTGTGAACGGAATTCTGGTCTAAAATTTTGTTCTTTCTTTCTCGGCCTATCTCATCCCATTTCGGCTAAAAATAATGCCGGAAAGGGGTTTTTTAATTTTTTGAGTTTTTTAGCTATTTTTTTCGGAATTTCCATCCACGGGTCGAGTATGAACGGAATTCTGGTCTAAAATTTTTTTCTCTCTTTCTCCACCTATCTCATCCCATTTTGGCAAAAAATAATGCCGGAAAGGGGTTTTTTAATTTTTTGATTTTTTTATATTTTTTTCGGAATTTTCTTGCCCGGGTCGATCATGAACGGAATTCGGGTCTAAAATTTTTTTCTCTCCTTCTCTGCCTATTTCATCCCATTTTGGCTAAAAATAATGCCGGAAAGAGTTTTTTTTAACTTCTTGAATTTTTTAGTTATTTTTTTCGGAATTTCCTTCCAAGGGTCGAGTATGAACGGAATTCTGGTCTAAAATTTTTTTCTTTCTTTCTCAGCCTATCTCATCCCATTTCGGCTAAAAATAATGCCGGAAAGGGGTTTTTTAATTTTTTGAGTTTTTTAGCTATTTTTTTCGGAATTTCCATCCACGGGTCGAGTATGAACGGAATTCTGGTCTAAAATTTTTTTCTCTCTTTCTCCGCCTATCTCATCCCATTTTGGCAAAAAATAATGCCAGAAAGGGGTTTTTTAATTTTTTGATTTTTTTTTATATTTTTTCAGAATTTTCTTGCCCGGGTCGATTATGAACGGAATTCGGGTCTAAAATTTTTTTCTCTCCTTCTCTGCCTATTTCATCCCATTTTGGCTAAAAATAATGCCGGAAAGAGTTTTTTTTAACTTCTTGAATTTTTTAGTTATTTTTTTCGGAATTTCCTTCCAAGGGTCGAGTATGAACGGAATTCTGGTCTAAAATTTTTTTCTTTCTTTCTCGGCCTATCTCATCCCATTTCGGCTAAAAATAATGCCGGAAAGGGGTTTTTTAATTTTTTGAGTTTTTTAGCTATTTTTTTCGGAATTTCCATCCACGGGTCGGGTATGAACGGAATTCTGTGTAAAATTTTTTTCTCTCTTTCTCCGCCTATCTCATCCCATTTTGGCAAAAAATAATGCCGGAAAGGAGTTTTTTAATTTTATTGATTTTTTTATATTTTTTTCGGAATTTTCTTGCCCGGGTCGATCATGAAAGGAATTCGGGTCTAAAATTTTTTTATCTCCTTCTCTGCCTATCTCATCCCATTTTGGCTAAAAATAATGCCGGAAAGGGGTTTTTTAATTTTTTGAGTTTCTTAGCTATTTTTTTCGGAATTTCCATCCACGGGTCGAGTATGAACGGAATTCTGTGTAAAATTTTTTTCTCTCTTTCTCCGCCTATCTCATCCCATTTTGGCAAAAAAAAATGCCGGAAAGGTGTTTTTTAATTTTTTGATTTTTTTATATTTTTTTCGGAATTTTCTTGCCCGGGTCGATCATGAACGGAATTCGGGTCTAAAATTTTTTTATCTCCTTCTCTGCCTATCTCATCCCATTTTGGCTAAAAATAATGTCGGAAAGAGTTTTTTTTAACTTCTTGAATTTTTTAGCTATTTTTTTTGGAATTTCCTTCCAAGGGTCGAGTATGAACGGAATTCTGGTCTAAAATTTTTTTCTTTCTTTCTCGGCCTATCTCATCCCATTTCGGCTAAAAATAATGCCGGAAAAGGGTTTTTAAATTTTTTGAGTTTTTTAGCTATTTTTTTCGGAATTTCCATCCACGGGTCGAGTAAGAACGGAATTTTGGTCTAAAATTTTTTTCTCTCTTTCTCCGCGTATCTCATCCCATTTTGGCAAAAAATAATGCCGGAAAGGGGTTTTTTAATTTTTTGATTTTTTTTTATATTTTTTTCGGAATTTTCTTGCCCGGGTCGATTATGAACGGAATTCGGGTCTAAAATTTTTTTCTCTCCTTCTCTGCCTATTTCATCCCATTTTGGCCAAAAATAATGCCGGAAAGAGTTTTTTCTAACTTCTTGAATTTTTTAGCTATTTTTTTCGGAATTTCCTTCCAAGGGTCGAGTATGAACGGAATTCTGGTCTAAAATTTTTTTCTCTCTTTCTCGGCCTATCTGGAATTTTCGCTAAAAATAATGCCGGAAAGGGGTTTTTTAATTTTTTGATTTTTTTATATTTTTTTCGGAATTTTCTTGCCCGGGTCAATTATGAACGGAATTCGGGTCTAAAATTTTTTTCTCTCCTTCTCCGCCTATCTCATCCCATTTTGGCTAAAAATAATGCCGGAAAGGGGTTTTTTAATTTTTTGATTTTTTTACTATTTTTTTCGGAATTTTCTTGCCCGGGTCGATTATGAACGGAATTCGGGTCTAAAATTTTTTTCTCTCCTTCTCCGCCTATCTCATCCCATTTTGGCTAAAAATAATGCCGGAAAGGGGTTTTTTAATCTTTTGATTTTTTTTTATGTTTTTTTCGGAATTTTCTTGCCCGGGTCAATTATGAACGGAATTCGGGTCTAAAATTTTTTTCTCTCTTACTCCGCCTATCTCATCCCATTTTGGCGAAGAATAATGCGGGAAAGGGGTTTTTTAATTTTTTTGATTTTTTTTATATTTTTTTCGGAATTTTCTTGCCCGGGTCAATTATGAACGGAATTCGGGTCTAAAATTTTTTTCTCTCCTTCTCCGCCTATCTCATCCCATTTTGGCTAAAAATAATGCCGGAAAGGTGTTTTTTAATTTTTTGATTTTTTTTATATTTTTTTCGGAATTTTCTTGCCCGGGTCGATTATGAACGGAATTCGGGTCTAAAATTTTTTTCTCTCCTTCTCCGCCTATCTCATCCCATTTTGGCTAAAAATAATGCCGGAAAGGGGTTTTTAAATTTTTTGATTTTTTTTATATTTTTTTTCGGAATTTTCTTGCCCGGGTCGATTATGAACGGAATTCGGGTCTAAAATTATTTTCTCTCCTTCTCCGCCTATCTCATCCCATTTTGGCTAAAAATAATGCCAGAAAGAGTTTTTTTTTAACTTGAATTTTTTAGCTATTTTTTTCGGAATTTCCTTCCAAGGGTCGAGTATGAACGGAATTCTGGTCTAAAATTTTTTTCTTTCTTTCTCGGCCTATCTCATCCCATTTCGGCTAAAAATAATTCCGGATAGGGGGTTTTTAATTTTTTGAGTTTTTTAGCTATTTTTTTCGGAATTTCCATCCACGGGTCGAGTATGAACGGAATTCTGGTCTAAAATTTTTTTCTCTCTTACTCCGCCTATCTCATCCCATTTTGGCAAAAAATAATGCCGGAAAGAGTTTTTTTTAACTTCTTGAATTTTTTAGCTATTTTTTTTCGGAATTTCCTTCCAAGGGTCGAGTATGAACGGAATTCTGGCCTAAAATTTTTTTCTTTCTTTCTCGGCCTATCTCATCCCATTTCGGCTAAAAATAATGCCGGAAAGGGGTTTTTTAATTTTTTGAGTTTTTTAGCTTTTTTTTTCGGAATTTCCATCCACGGGTCGAGTATGAATAGAATTCTGGTCTAAATTTTTTCTCTCTCTTTCTCCACCTATCTCATCCCATTCTGGCAAAAAATAATGTCGGAAAGGGGCTTTTTAATTTTTTGATTTTTTTTATAACTTTTTTCGGAATTTTCTTGCCCGGGTCGAGTATGAAGGGAATACGGGTCTAAAATTTTTTTCTCTCTTTCTCCGGCTATCTCATCCCATTTTGGCTAAAAATAATGCAGGAAAGGGTTTTTTTTAATTTCTTGAATTTTTTAGCTTTTTTTTTTTTGGAATTTCCTTGCACGGGTCGTGTATGAACGGAATTCAGGAATAAATTTTTTTTTCTCATTCCTGCCCTCCCCCAACCCGTTTTGGATAGAAACAATGCCGGAATTAACTTTTTTGATTTTTTGAATTTTTTTACTATTTTTTATTTGGAACTTTCAAGCTCGGGTTGGGTAGGAACAGAATTCGGGAGTAGAATTTTTTTCTCTCTTTCTCCGCCTATCTCATCCCATTTTGGCTAAAAATAATGCCGGAAAGAGTTTTTTTAATTTCTTTAATTTTTTAGCAATTTTTTTCGGAATTTCCTTCCTCGGGTCGAGTATGAACGGAATTCTAGTCTAAAATTTTTTTCTCTCTTTCTCGGCCTATCTCATCCCATTTTGGCTAAAAATAATGCCGGAAAGGGATTTTTAAATTTTCTGATTTTTTTTTTATATTTCTTTATGAATTTTCTTGCCCGGTTCGAGAATGAACGGAATTCGGGTCTAAAATTTTTTTCCCTCCTTCTCCACCTATCTCATCCCATTTTGGCCAAAAATAATGCCGGAAAAGATTTTTTTAACTTCTTCAATTTTTTAGCTTTTTTTTTCGGAATTTCCTTGAACAGGTCGAGTATGAACGGAATTCAGGAATAAATTTTTTTTTTCTCATTCCTGCCCTCCGCCAACCCGTTTTGGATAGAAATAACGCCGGAATTAACTTTTTTGATTTTCTGTATTTTTTTTACTATTTTTTATTTGGAATTTTCCAGCACGGGTTGGGTAGGAACATAATTCGGGAGTAGAATTTTTTTCTCTCTTTCTCGGCCTATCTCATCCCGTTTTCTCTAAAAATAATGCCAGAAATATGTTTTTTAATTTTTTGATTTTTTTTTTATATTTTTTCGGAATTTTCTTGCCCGGGTCGATTATGAACGGAATTCGGGTCTAAAATTTTTTTCTCACCTTCTCTGCCTATTTCATCCCATTTTGGCTAAAAATAATGCCGGAAAGAGTTTTTTTTAACTTCTTGAATTTTTTAGTTATTTTTTTCGGAATTTCCTTCCAAGGGTCGAGTATGAACGGAATTCTGGTCTAAAATTTTTTTCTTTCTTTCTCAGCCTATCTCATCCCATTTCGGCTAAAAATAATACCGGAAAGGGGTTTTTTAATTTTTTGAGTTTTTTAGCTATTTTTTTCGGAATTTCCATCCACGGGTCGAGTATGAACGGAATTCTGTGTAAATTTTTTTTTCTCTCTTTCTCCGCCTATCTCATCCCATTTTGGCAAAAAATAATGCCGGAAAGGTGTTTTTTAATTTTTTGATTTTTTTATATTTTTTTCGGAATTTTCTTGCCCGGGTCGATCATGAACGGAATTCGGGTCTAAAATTTTTTTATCTCCTTCTCTGCCTATCTCATCCCATTTTGGCTAAAAATAATGCCGGAAAGAGTTTTTTTTAACTTCTTGAATTTTTTAGCTATTTTTTTTGGAATTTCCTTCCAAGGGTCGAGTATGAACGGAATTCTGGTCTAAAATTTTTTTCTTTCTTTCTCGGCCTATCTCATCCCATTTCGGCTAAAAATAATGCCGGAAAGGGGTTTTTAAATTTTTTGAGTTTTTTAGCTATTTTTTTCGGAATTTCCATCCACGGGTCTAGTATGAACGGAATTCTGGTCTAAAATTTTTTTCTCTCTTACTCCGCCTATCTCATCCCATTTTGGCAAAAAATAATGCCGGAAAGAGTTTTTTTTAACTTCTTGAATTTTTTAGCTATTTTTTTTCGGAATTTCCTTCCAAGGGTCGAGTATGAACGGAATTCTGGCCTAAAATTTTTTTCTTTCTTTCTCGGCCTATCTGGAATTTTCGCTAAAAATAATGCCGGAAAGGGGTTTTTTAATTTTTTGATTTTTTTATATTTTTTTCGGAATTTTCTTGCCCGGGTCGATTATGAACGGAATTCGGGTCTAAAATTTTTTTCTCTTCTTCTCCGCCTATCTCATCCCATTTTGGCTAAAAATAATGCCGGAAAGGGGTTTTTTAATTTTTTGATTTTTTTTTATATTTTTTTCGGAATTTTCTTGCCCGGGTCGATTATGAACGGAATTCGGGTCTAAATTTTTTTTCTTTCCTTCTCCGCCTATCTCATCCCATTTTGGCTAAAAATAATGCCGGAAAGAGTTTTTTCTAACTTCTTGAAACTTTTAGCTATTTTTTTCGGAATTTCCTTCCAAGGGTCGAGTATGAACGGAATTCTGGTCGAAAATTTTTTTCTTTCTTTCTCCGCCTATCTCATCCCATTTTGGCAAAAAATAATGCCGGAAAGAGTTTTTTTTAACTTCTTGAATTTTTTAGCTATTTTTTTTTCGGAATTTCCTTCCAAGGGTCGAGTATGAACGGAATTCTGGCCTAAAATTTTTTTCTTTCTTTCTCGGCCTATCTCATCCCATTTCGGCTAAAAATAATGCCGGAAAGGGGTTTTTAAATTTTTTGAGTTTTTTAGCTATTTTTTTCGGAATTTCCATCCACGGTTCGAGTATGAACGGATTTTTGGTCTAAAATTTTTTTCTCTCTTTCTCCGCCTATCTCATCCCATTTTGGCAAAAAATAATGCCGGAAAGGGGTTTTTTAATTTTTTGATTTTTTTTTTATATTTTTTTCGGAATTTTCTTGCCCGGGTCGATTATGAACGGAATTCGGGTCTAAAATTTTTTTCTCTCCTTCTCTGCCTATTTCATCCCATTTTGGCCAAAAATAATGCCGGAAAGAGTTTTTTCTAACTTCTTGAATTTTTTAGCTATTTTTTTCGGAATTTCCTTCCAAGGGTCGAGTATGAACGGAATTCTGGTCTAAAATTTTTTTCTCTCTTTCTCAGCCTATCTCATCCCATTTTCGCTAAAAATAATGCCGGAAAGGGGTTTTTTAATTTTTTGATTTTTTTTATATTTTTTTCGGAATTTTCTTGCCCGGGTCAATTATGAACGGAATTCGGGTCTAAAATTTTTTTCTCTCCTTCTCCGCCTATCTCATCCCATTTTGGCTAAAAATAATGCCGGAAAGGGGTTTTTTAATTTTTTGATTTTTTTTATATTTTTTTCGGAATTTTCTTGCCCGGGTCGATTATGAACGGAATTCGGGTCTAAAATTTTTTTCTCTCCTTCTCCACCTATCTCATCCCATTTTGGCTAAAAATAATGCCGGAAAGGGGTTTTTTAATTTTTTTGATTTTTTTTATATTTTTTTCGGAATTTTCTTGCCCGGGTCAATTATGAACGGAATTCGGGTCTAAAATTTTTTTCTCTCTTACTCCGCCTATCTCATCCCATTTTGGCGAAGAATAATGCCGGAAAGGGGTTTTTTAATTTTTTTGATTTTTTTAATATTTTTTTCGGAATTTTCTTGCCCGGGTCAATTATGAACGGAATTCGGGTCTAAAATTTTTTTCTCTCCTTCTCCGCCTATCTCATCCCATTTTGGCTAAAAATAATGCCGGAAAGGGGTTTTTTAATTTTTTGATTTTTTTTATATTTTTTTCGGAATTTTCTTGCCCGGGTCGATTATGAACGGAATTCGGGTCTAAAATTTTTTTCTCTCCTTCTCCGCCTATCTCATCCCATTTTGGCTAAAAATAATGCCGGAAAGAGTTTTTTTTTAACTTGAATTTTTTAGCTATTTTTTTTGGAATTTCCTTCCAAGGGTCGAGTATGAACGAAATTCTGGTCTAAAATTTTTTTCTTTCTTTCTCGGCCTATCTCATCCCTTTTCGGCTAAAAATAATGCCGGAAAGGGGTTTTTTAATTTTTTGAGTTTTTTAGCTATTTTTTTCGGAATTTCCATCCACGGGTCGAGTATGAACGGAATTCTGGTCTAAAATTTTTTTCTCTCTGTCTCCGCCTATCTCATCCCATTTTGGCTAAAAATAATGCCGGAAAGGGGTTTTTTAATTTTTTGATTTTTTTTATATTTTTTTCGGAATTTTCTTGCCCGGGTCGATTATGAACGAAATTCGGGTCTAAAATTTTTTTCTCTCCTTCTCCGCCTATCTCATCCCATTTTGGCTAAAAATAATGCCGGAAAGAGTTTTTTTTAACTTCTTGAATTTTTTAGCTATTTTTTTCGGAATTTCCTTCCAAGGGTCGAGTATGAACGGAATTCTAGTCTAAAATTTTTTTCTTTCTTTCTCGGCCTATCTCATCCCATTTCGGCTAAAAATAATGCCGGAAAGGGGTTTTTTAATTTTTTGAGTTTTTTAGCTATTTTTTTCGGAATTTCCATCCACGGGTCGAGTATGAACGGAATTCTGGTCTAAAATTTTTCTCTCTCTTTCTCCGCCTATCTCATCCCATTTTGGCAAAAAATAATGCCGGAAAGGGGTTTTTTAATTTTTTGATTTTTTTTATATTTTTTTCGGAATTTTCTTGCCCGGGTCGATTATGAACGGAATTCGGGTCTAAAATTTTTTTCTCTCATTCTCCGCCTATCTCATCCCATTTCGGCTAAAAATAATGCTGGAAAGGGGTTTTTTGATTTTTTTTATATTTTTTTCGGAATTTTCTTGCCCGGGTCGATTATGAACGGAATTCGGGTCTAAAATTTTTTCCCTCCTTCTCCGCCTATCTCATCCCATTTTGGCTAAAAATAATGCCGGAAAGAGTTTTTTTTAACTTCTTGAATTTTTTAGCTATTTTTTTCGGAATTTCCTTCCAAGGGTCGAGTATGAACGGAATTCTGGTCTAAAATTTTTTTCTTTCTTTCTCGGCCAATCTCATCCCATTTCGGCTAAAAATAATGCCGAAAAGGGGGTTTTTAATTTCTTGAGTTTTTTAGTTATTTTTTTCGGAATTTCCATCCACGGGTCGAGTATGAACGGAATTCTGGTCTAAATTTTTTTTCTCTCTTTCTTCGCCTATCTCATCCCATTTTGACAAAAAATAATGCTGGAAAGGGGTTTTTTAATTTTTTAATTTTTTTTTATATTTTTTTCGGAATTTTCTTGCCCGGGTCGAGTATGAACGGAATACGGGTCTAAAATTTTTTTTTCACTTTCTCCGCCTATCTCATCCCATTTTGGCTAAAAATAATGCAGGAAAGGGTTTTTTTAATTTCTTGAATTTTTTAGCTTTTTTTTTTTTGGAATTTCCTTGCACGGGTCGTGTATGAACGGAATTCAGGAATAAATTTTTTTTTTCTCATTCCTGCCCTCCCCCAACCCGTCTTGGTTAGAAACAATGCCGGAATTAACTTTTTTGATTTTTTGAGTTTTTTTACTATTTTTTATTTGGAATTTTCAAGCTCGGGTTGGGTAGGAACAGAATTCGGGAGTAGAATTTTTTTCTCTCTTTCTCGGCCTATCTCATCCCGTTTTGGCTAAAAATAATGCCAGAAATAGGTTTTTTAATTTTTTGATTTTTTTTAATTTTTTTCGGAATTTTCTTGCCCGAATCGAGTATGAACGGAATTCGGGTCTAAAATTTTTTTCTCTCTTTCTCCGCCTATCTCATCCCATTTTGGCTAAAAATAATGCCGGAAAGAGTTTTTTTAATTTCTTGAATTTTTTAGCAATTTTTTTCGGAATTTCCTTCCTCGGGTCGAGTATGAACGGAATTCTAGTCTAAAATTTTTTTCGCTCTTGCTCGGCCTATCTCATCCCATTTTGGCTAAAAATAATGCTGGAAAGGGATTTTTAAATTTTCTGAATTTTTTTTTTATATTTCTTTATGAATTTTCATGCCCGGGTCGAGAATGAACGGAATTCGAGTCTAAAATTTTTTTCTCTCCTTCTCCACCTATCTCATCCCATTTTGGCTAAAAATAATGCCGGAAAGGGGTTTTTTAATTTTTTGATTTTTTTTTTATATTTTTTTCGGAATTTTCTTTCCCGGTTCGAGAATGAACGGAATTCGGGTCTAAAATTTTTTTCCCTCATTCTCCACCTATCTCATTCCATTTTGGCCAAAAATATTGCCGGAAAAGGTTTTTTTAACTTCTTCAATTTTTTAGCTTTTTTTTCGGAATTTCCTTGAACAGGTCGAGTATGAACGGAATTAAGGAATAAATTTTTTTTTCTCATTCCTGCCCTCCGCCAACCCGTTTTGGATAGAAATAATGCCGGAATTAACTTTTTAAATTTTTTGAATTTTTTTACTATTTTTTATTTGGAATTTTCAAGCTCGGATAGGGTAGGAACCGAATTCGGGAGTAGAATTTTTTTTTCTCTTTCTCGGCCTATCTCATCTCGTTTTGGCTAAAAATAACGCCAGAAATAGGTTTTTTAATTTTTTGATATTTTTTTCTATTTTTTTCGGAATTTTCATTCCCGGGTCGAGTATGAACGGAATTCGAGTCTAAAATTTTTTTCTTTCTCTCCCCACCTATGTCATCCAATTTTGGCTAAAAATAATGCCGGAAAGAGTTTTTTTAATTTCTTGAATTTTTTAGCTATTTTTTTCGGAATTTCCTTCCACGGGTCGTGTATGAACGGAATTCAGGTCTAAAATTTTTTTCTCTCTTTCTCGGCCTATCTCATCCCATTTTCGCTAAAAATAAAGCCGGAAAGGGGTTTTTTAATTTTTTGATTTTTTTTTATATTTTTTTCAGAATTTTTTTGCCCGGGTCGATAATGAACCGAATTCGGGTCTAAAATTTTTCTCTCTCCTTCTTCGCCTATCTCATCCCATTTTGGCTAAAAATAATGCCGGAAAGAGTTTTTTTAAAATCCTTGTATTTTTTAGCAATTTTTTTCGGAATTTCCTTCCAAGGGTCGAGTATGAACGGAATTCTGGTCTAAATTTTTTTTCTTTCTTTCTCGGCCTATCTCATCCCATTTCGGCTAAAAATAATGCCGGAAAGGGGTTTTTTAATTTTTTGAGTTTTTTAGCTATTTTTTTCGGAATTTCCTTCCACGGGTCGAGTATGAACGGAATTCAGGAATAATTTTTTTTTTCTCATTCCTGCCCTCCGCCAACCCGTTTTGGATAGAAATAATGCCGGAATTAACTTTTTAAATTTTTTGAATTTTTTTACTATTTTTTATTTGGAATTTTCAAGCTCGGATAGGGTAGGAACCGAATTCGGGAGTAGAATTTTTTTCTCACTTTCTCGGCCTATCTCATCTCGTTTTGGCTAAAAATAACGCCAAAAATAGGTTTTTTTATTTTTTGATTTTTTTTCTATTTTTTTCGGAATTTTCTTGCCCGGGTCGAGTATGAACGGATTTCGAGTCTAAAATTTTCTTCTGTCTCTCCCCACCTATGTCATCCAATTTTGGCAAAAAATAATGCCGGAAAGAGTTTTTTTAATTTCTTGAATTTTTTAGCTATTTTTTTCGGAATTTCCTTCCACGGGTCGTGTATGAACGGAATTCAGGTCTAAAATTTTTTTCTCTCGTTCTCGGCCTATCTCATCCCATTTTCGCTAAAAATAAAGCCGGAAAGGGGTTTTTTAATTTTTTGATTTTTTTATATTTTTTTGGAATTTTTTTGCCCGGGTCGATTATGAACGGAATTCGGGTCTAAAATTTTTTTCCCTCATTCTCCACCTATCTCATCCCATTTTGGCCAAAAATAATGCCGGAAAAGGTTTTTTTAACTTCTTCAATTTTTTAGCTTTTTTTTCGGAATTTCCTTGAACAGGTCGAGTATGAACGGAATTAAGGAATAAATTTTTTTTTCTCATTCCTGCCCTCCGCCAACCCGTTTTGGATAGAAATAATGCCGGAATTAACTTTTTAAATTTTTTGAATTTTTTTACTATTTTTTATTTGGAATTTTCAAGCTCGGATAGGGTAGGAACCGAATTCGGGAGTAGAATTTTTTTCTCTCTTTCTCGGCCTATCTCATCTCGTTTTGGCTAAAAATAACGCCAGAAATAGGTTTTTTAATTTTTTGATATTTTTTTCTATTTTTTTCGGAATTTTCATTCCCGGGTCGAGTATGAACGGAATTCGAGTCTAAAATTTTTTTCTTTCTCTCCCCACCTATGTCATCCAATTTTGGCTAAAAATAATGCCGGAAAGAGTTTTTTTAATTTCTTGAATTTTTTAGCTATTTTTTTCGAAATTTCCTTCCACGGGTCGTGTATGAACGGAATTCAGGTCTAAAATTTTTTTCTCTCTTTCTCGGCCTATCTCATCCCATTTTCACTAAAAATAAAGCCGGAAAGGGGTTTTTTAATTTTTTGATTTTTTTTTATATTTTTTTCAGAATTTTTTTGCCCGGGTCGATAATGAACCGAATTCGGGTCTAAAATTTTTCTCTCTCCTTCTTCGCCTATCTCATCCCATTTTGGCTAAAAATAATGCCGGAAAGAGTTTTTTTAAAATCCTTGCATTTTTTAGCAATTTTTTTCGGAATTTCCTTCCAAGGGTCGAGTATGAACGGAATTCTGGTCTAAATTTTTTTTCTTTCTTTCTCGGCCTATCTCATCCCATTTCAGCTAAAAACAATGCCGGAAAGGGGTTTTTTAATTTTTTGAGTTTTTTAGCTATTTTTTTCGGAATTTCCTTCCACGGGTCGAGTATGAACGGAATTCAGGAATAATTTTTTTTTTCTCATTCCTGCCCTCCGCCAACCCGTTTTGGATAGAAATAATGCCGGAATTAACTTTTTAAATTTTTTGAATTTTTTTACTATTTTTTATTTGGAATTTTCAAGCTCGGATAGGGTAGGAACCGAATTCATGAGTAGAATTTTTTTCTCACTTTCTCGGCCTATCTCATCTCGTTTTGGCTAAAAATAACGCCAAAAATAGGTTTTTTTATTTTTCGATTTTTTTTCTATTTTTTTCAGAATTTTCTTGCCCGGGTCGAGTATGAACGGATTTCGAGTCTAAAATTTTTTTCTGTCTCTCCCCACCTATGTCATCCAATTTTGGCAAAAAATAATGCCGGAAAGAGTTTTTTTAATTTCTTGAATTTTTTAGCTATTTTTTTCGGAATTTCCTTCCACGGGTCGTGTATGAACGGAATTCAGGTCTAAAATTTTTTTCTCTCGTTCTCGGCCTATCTCATCCCATTTTCGCTAAAAATAAAGCCGGAAAGGGGTTTTTTAATTTTTTGATTTTTTTATATTTTTTTGGAATTTTTTTGCCCGGGTCGATTATGAACGGAATTCGGGTCTAAAATTTTTTTCTCTCCTTCTCCGCCTATCTCATCCCATTTTGGCTAAAAATAATGCCGGAAAGAGTTTTTTTTAACTTCTTGAATTTTTTAGCTATTTTTTTCGGAATTTCCTTCCAAGGGTCGAGTATGAACGGAATTCTGGTCTAAAATTTTTTTCTTTCTTTCTCGGCCTATCTCATCCCATTTCGGCTAAAAATAACGCCGGAATGGGGTTTTTTTAATTTTTTGAGTTTTTTAGCCATTTTTTTCGGAATTTCCATCCACGGGTCGAGTATGAACGGAATTCTGGTCTAAAATTTTTTTCTCTCTTTCTCCGCCTATCTCATCCCATTTTGGCAACAAATAATGAAGGAAAGGGGTTTTTTAATTTTTCGATTTTTTTTATATTTTTTTTGGAATTTTCTTGCCCGGGTCGATTATGAACGGAATTCGGGTCTAAATTTTTTTTCTCTCCTTCTCCGCCTATCTCATCCCATTTTGGCTAAAAATAATGCCGGAAAGAGTTTTTTTAATTTCTTGAATTTTTTAGCAATTTTTTTCGGAATTTCCTTCCAAGGATCGAGTATGAACAGAATTCGGGTCTAAAATTTTTTTCTCTTTTTCTCCGCCTATCTCATCCCATTTTGGCTAAAAATAATGCCGGAAAGAGTTTTTTTAATTTCTTGAATTTTTTAGCAATTTTTTTCGGAATTTCCTTCCTCGGGTCGAGTTTGAACGGAATTCTAGTCAAAAAATTTTTTTCTCTCTTTCTCGGCCTATCTCGTCCCATTTTGGCTAAAAATAATGCCGGAAAGGGATTTTTAAATTTTCTGATTTTTTTTTTATATTTCCTTATGAATTTTCTTGCTCGGGTCGAGAATGTACGGAATTCGGGTCTAAAATTTTTTTCTCTCCTTCTCCACCTATCTAATCCCATTTTGGCTAAAAATAATGCCGGAAAGGGGTTTTTTAATTTTTTGAGTTTTTTAGCTATTTTTTTCGGAATTTCCATCCACGGGTCGAGTATGAACGGAATTCTGGTCTAAATTTTTTTTCTCTCTTTCTCCGCCTATCTCATCCCATTTTGGCAAAAAATAATGCCGGAAAGGGGTTTTTTATTTTTTTGATTTTTTTTATATTTTTTTCGGAATTTTCTTGCCCGGGTCGATCATGAACGGAATTCGGGTCTAAAATTTTTTTATATCCTTCTCCGCCTATCTCATCCCATTTTGGCTAAAAATAATGCCGGAAAGAGTTTTTTTTTAAATCTTGAATTTTTTAGCTATTTTTTTCGGAATTTCCTTCCAAGGGTCGAGTACGAACGGAATTTTGGTCTAAAATTTTTTTCTTTCTTTCTCGGCCGACCTCATACCATTTCGGCTAAAAATAATGCCGGAAAGGGGTTTTTTAATTTTTTGAGTTTTTTAGCTATTTTTTTCGGAATTTCCATCCACCGGTCAAGTATGAACGGAATTCTGGTCTAAAATTTTTTTCTCTGTTTCTCTGCCTATCTCATCCCATTTTGGCAAAAAATAATGCCGGAACGGGGTTTTTTAATTTTTTGATTTTTTTTATATTTTTTTCGGAATTTTCTTGCCCGGGTCGATTATGAACGGAATTCGGGTCTAAAATTTTTTTCACTCCTTCTCTGCCTATCTCATCCCATTTTGGCTAAAAATAATGCCGGAAAGGGGTTTTTTAATTTTTTGATTTTTTTTATATTTTTTTCGGAATTTTCTTGCCCGGGTCGATTATGAACGGAATTCGGGTCTAAAATTTTTTTCTCTCCTTCTCCGCCTATCTCATCCCATTTTGGCTAAAAATAATGCCGGAAAGGGGTTTTTAAATTTTTTGATTTTTTTTATATTTTTTTCGGAATTTTCTTGCCCGGGTCGATTATGAACGGAATTCGGGTCTAAAATTTTTTTCTCTCCTTCTCCGCCTATCTCATCCCATTTTGGCTAAAAATAATGCCGGAAAGAGTTTTTTTTAACTTCTTGAATTTTTTAGCTATTTTTTTCGGAATTTCCTTCCACGGGTCGAGTATGAACGGAATTCTGTGTAAAATTTTTTTCTCTCTTTCTCCGCCTATCTCATCCCATTTTGGCAAAAAATAATGCCGGAAAGGTGTTTTTTAATTTTTTGATTTTTTTATATTTTCTTCGGAATTTTCTTGCCCGGGTCGATCATGAACGGAATTCGGGTCTAAAATTTTTTTATCTCCTTCTCTGCCTATCTCATCCCATTTTGGCTAAAAATAATGCCGGAAAGAGTTTTTTTTAACTTCTTGAATTTTTTAGCTATTTTTTTTTGGAATTTCCTTCCAAGGGTCGAGTATGAACGGAATTCTGGTCTAAAATTTTTTTCTTTCTTTCTCGGCATATCTCATCCCATTTCGGCTAAAAATAATGCAGGAAAGGGGTTTTTTAATTTTTTGAGTTCTTTAGCTATTTTTTTCGGAATTTCCATCCTCGGGTCGAGTATGAAC
The DNA here is from genome assembly GCA_028535905.1 of Quercus berberidifolia. NCBI lineage: Eukaryota > Viridiplantae > Streptophyta > Magnoliopsida > Fagales > Fagaceae > Quercus > Quercus berberidifolia. The sequence continues at coordinate 19,814,022 of JAPQVW010000008.1, forward strand.
GGAATTCTGGTCTAAAATTTTTTTCTCTCTTTCTCCGCCTATATCATCCCATTTTGGCAAAAAATAATGCCGGAAAGGGGTTTTTTAATTTTTTGATTTTTTTTTTATATTTTTTTCGGAATTTTCTTGCCCGGGTCGATTATGAACGGAATTCGGGTCTAAAATTTTTTTCTCTCCTTCTCTGCCTATTTCATCCCATTTTGGCTAAAAATAATGCCGGAAAGAGTATTTTTTAACTTCTTGAATTTTTTAGTTATTTTTTTCGGAATTTCCTTCCAAGGGTCGAGTATGAACGGAATTCTGGTCTAAAATTTTTTTCTTTCTTTCTCGGCCTATCTCATCCCATTTCGGCTAAAAATAATGCCGGAAAGGGGTTTTTTAATTTTTTGAGTTTTTTAGCTATTTTTTTCGGAATTTTCTTGCCCGGGTCGAGTATGAACGGAATTCTGGTCTAAAATTTTTTTCCCTCTTTCTCCGCCTGTCTCATCCCATTTTGGCAAAAAATAATGCCGGAAAGGGGTTTTTTAATTTTTTGATTTTATTTTATATTTTTTTCGGAATTTTCTTGCCCGGGTCAATTATGAACAGAATTCGGGTCTAAAATTTTTTTCTCTCCTTCTCCGCCTATCTCATCCCATTTTGGCTAAAAATAATGCCGGAAAGGGGTTTTTTAATTTTTTGAGTTTTTTAGCTATTTTTTTCGGAATTTCCATCCACGGATCGAGTATGAACGGAATTCGGGTCTAAAATTTTTTTCTCTTCTTCTTTGCCTATCTCATCCCATTTTGGCTAAAAATAATGCCGGAAAGGGGTTTTTTAATTTTTTGATTTTTTTTTTTTATATTTTTTTCGGAATTTTCTTGCCCGGGTCGATTATGAACGGAATTCGGGTCTAAAATTTTTTTCTCCCCTTCTCCGCCTATCTCATCCCATTTTGGCTAAAAATAATGCCGGAAAGAGTTTTTTTTAACTTCTTGAATTTTTTAGTTATTTTTTTCGGAATTTCCTTCCAAGGGTCGAGTATGAACGGAATTCTGGTCTAAAATTTTTTTCTCTCTTTCTCCGCCTATCTCATCCCATTTTGGCAACAAACAATGCCGGAAAGGGGTTTTTTAATTTTTTGATTTTTTTTATATTTTTTTCGGAATTTTCTTGCCCGGGTCGATTATGAACGGAATTCGGGTCTAAAATTTTTTTCTCTCCTTCTCCGCCTATCTCACCCTATTTTGGCTAAAAATAATGCCGGAAAGGGGTTTTTTAATTTTTTGAGTTTTTTAGCTATTTTTTTCGGAATTTCCATCCACGGGTCGAGTATGAACGGAATTCTGTGTAAAATTTTTTTCTCTCTTTCTCCGCCTATCTAATCCAATTTTGGCAAAAAATAATGCCGGAAAGGGGTTTTTATATTTTTTGATTTTTTTAATATTTTTTTCGGAATTTTCTTGCCCGGGGTCGATTATGAACGGAATTCGGGTCTAAAATTTTTTTCTCTTCTTCTCCGCCTATCTCATCCCATTTTGGCTAAAAATATTGCCGGAAAGCGGTTTTTTAATTTTTTGATTTTTTTTTATATTTTTTTCGAAATTTTCTTGCCCGGGTCGATTTTGAACGGAATTCGGGTCTAAAATTTTTTTCTCTCCTTCTCCGCCTATCTCATCCCATTTTGGCTAAAAATAATGCCGGAAAGAGTTTTTTCCAACTTCTTGAATTTTTTAGCTATTTTTTTCGGAATTTCCTTCCAAGGGTCGAGTATGAACGGAATTCTGGTCGAAAATTTTTTTCTTTCTTTCTCGGCCTATCTCATCCCATTTCGGCAAAAAATAATGCCGGAAAGGGGTTTTTTAATTTTTTGAGTTTTTTAGCTATTTTTTTCGGAATTTCCATCCACGGGTCGAGTATGAACGGAATTCTGTGTAAAATTTTTTTCCCTCTTTCTCCGCCTATCTCATCCCATTTTGGCAAAAAATAATGCCGGAAAGGGGTTTTTATATTTTTTGATTTTTTTATATTTTTTTCGGAATTTTCTTGCCCGGGTCGATTATGAACGGAATTCGGGTCTAAAATTTTTTTCTCTTCTTCTCCGCCTATCTCATCCCATTTTGGCTAAAAATAATGCCGGAAAGGGGTTTTTTAATTTTTGGATTTTTTTTTATATTTTTTTCGGAATTTTCTTGCCCGGGTCGATTATGAACGGAATTCGGGTCTAAATTTTTTTTCTCTCCTTCCCCGCCTATCTCATCCCATTTTGGCTAAAAATAATGCCGGAAAGAGTTTTTTCTAACTTCTTGAATTTTTTAGCTATTTTTTTCGGAATTTCCTTCCAAGGGTCGAGTTTGAACGGAATTCTGGTCGAAAATTTTTTTCTTTCTTTCTCGGCCTATCTCATCCCATTTCGGCTAAAAATAATGCCGGAAAGGGGTTTTTTAATTTTTTGAGTTTTTTAGCTATTTTTTTCGGAATTTCCATCCACGGGTCGAGTATGAACGGAATTCTGTGTAAAATTTTTTTCTCTCTTTCTCCGCCTATCTCATCCCATTTTGGCAAAAAATAATGCCGGAAAGGGGTTTTTATATTTTTTGATTTTTTTAATATTTTTTTCGGAATTTTCTTGCCCGGGTCGATTATGAACGGAATTCGGGTCTAAAATTTTTTTCTCTTCTTCTCCACCTATCTCGTCCCATTTTGGCTAAAAATAATGCCGGAAATGGGTTTTTTAATTTTTTGATTTTTTTTTATATTTTTTTCGGAATTTTCTTGCCCGGGTCGATTATGAACGGAATTCGGGTCTAAAATTTTTTTCTCTTCTTCTCCGCCTATCTCATCCCATTTTGGCTAAAAATAATGCCGGAAAGGGGTTTTTTAATTTTTTGATTTTTTTTTATATTTTTTTCGGAATTTTCTTGCCCGGGTTGATTATGAACGGAATTCGGGTCTAAAATTTTTTTCTCTCCTTCTCCGCCTATCTCATCCCATTTTGGCTAAAAATAATGCCGGAAAGAGTTTTTTTTAACTTCTTGAATTTTTTATTTATTTTTTTCGGAATTTCCTTCCAAGGGTCGAGTATGAACGGAATTCTGGTCTAAAATTTTTTTCTCTCTTTCTCCGCCTATCTCATCCCATTTTGGCAACAAATAATGCCGGAAAGGGGTTTTTTAATTTTTTGATTTTTTTTATATTTTTTTCGGAATTTTCTTGCCCGGGTCGATTATGAACGGAATTCGGGTCTAAAATTTTTTTCTCTCCTTCTCCGCCTATCTCATCCCATTTTGGCTAAAAATAATGCCGGAAAGGGGTTTTTTAATTTTTTGAGTTTTTTAGCTATTTTTTTCGGAATTTCCATCCACGGGTCGAGTATGAACGGAATTCTGTGTAAAATTTTTTTCTCTCTTTCTCCGCCTATCTCATCCAATTTTGGCAAAAAATAATGCCGGAAAGGGGTTTTTATATTTTTTGATTTTTTTAATATTTTTTTCGGAATTTTCTTGCCCGGGGTCGATTATGAACGGAATTCGGGTCTAAAATTTTTTTCTCTTCTTCTCCGCCTATCTCATCCCATTTTGGCTAAAAATAATGCCGGAAAGGGGTTTTTTAATTTTTTGATTTTTTTTTTTATATTTTTTTCGGAATTTTCTTGCCCGGGTCGATTATGAACGGAATTCGGGTCTAAAATTTTTTCTCTCCTTCTCCGCCTATCTCATCCCATTTTGGCTAAAAATATTGCCGGAAAGAGTTTTTTCCAACTTCTTGAATTTTTTAGCTATTGTTTTCGGAATTTCCGTCCAAGGGTCGAGTATGAACGGAATTCTGGTCGAAAATTTTTTTCTTTCTTTCTCGGCCTATCTCATCCCATTTCGGCTAAAAATAATGCCGGAAAGGGGTTTTTTAATTTTTTGAGTTTTTTAGCTATTTTTTTCGGAATTTCCATCCACGGGTCGAGTATGAACGGAATTCTGTGTAAAATTTTTTTCTCTCTTTCTCCGCCTATCTCATCCCATTTTGGAAAAAAATAATGCCGGAAAGGTGTTTTTTAATTTTTTGATTTTTTTATATTTTCTTCGGAATTTTCTTGCCCGGGTCGATCATGAACGGAATTCGGGTCTAAAATTTTTTTATCTCCTTCTCTGCCTATCTCATCCCATTTTGGCTAAAAATAATGCCGGAAAGAGTTTTTTTTAACTTCTTGAATTTTTTAGCTATTTTTTTTTGGAATTTCCTTCCAAGGGTCGAGTATGAACGGAATTCTGGTCTAAAATTTTTTTCTTTCTTTCTCGGCATATCTCATCCCATTTCGGCTAAAAATAATGCAGGAAAGGGGGTTTTTTAATTTTTTGAGTTCTTTAGCTATTTTTTTCGGAATTTCCATCCTCGGGTCGAGTATGAACGGAATTCTGGTCTAAAATTTTTTTCTCTCTTTCTCCGCCTATATCATCCCATTTTGGCAAAAAATAATGCCGGAAAGGGGTTTTTTAATTTTTTGATTTTTTTTTATATTTTTTTCGGAATTTTCTTGCCCGGGTCGATTATGAACGGAATTCGGGTCTAAAATTTTTTTCTCTCCTTCTCTGCCTATTTCATCCCATTTTGGCTAAAAATAATGCCGGAAAGAGTATTTTTTAACTTCTTGAAATTTTTAGTTATTTTTTTCGGAATTTCCTTCCAAGGGTCGAGTATGAACGGAATTCTGGTCTAAAATTTTTTTCATTCTTTCTCGGCCTATCTCATCCCATTTCGGCTAAAAATAATGCCGGAAAGGGGTTTTTTAATTTTTTGAGTTTTTTAGCTATTTTTTTCGGAATTTTCTTGCCCGGGTCGAGTATGAACGGAATTCTGGTCTAAAATTTTTTTCCCTCTTTCTCCGCCTGTCTCATCCCATTTTGGCAAAAAATAATGCCGGAAAGGGGTTTTTTAATTTTTTGATTTTATTTTATATTTTTTTCGGAATTTTCTTTCCCGGGTCAATTATGAACAGAATTCGGGTCTAAAATTTTTTTCTCTCCTTCTCCGCCTATCTCATCCCATTTTGGCTAAAAATAATGCCGGAAAGGGGTTTTTTAATTTTTTGAGTTTTTTAGCTATTTTTTTCGGAATTTCCATCCACGGGTCGAGTATGAACGGAATTCGGGTCTAAAATTTTTTTCTCTTCTTCTCCGCCTATCTCATCCCATTTTGGCTAAAAATAATGCCGGAAAGGGGTTTTTTAATTTTTTGATTTTTTTTTTATATTTTTTTCGGAATTTTCTTGCCCGGGTCGATTATGAACGGAATTCGGGTCTAAAATTTTTTTCTCCCCTTCTCCGCCTATCTCATCCCATTTTGGCTAAAAATAATGCCGGAAAGAGTTTTTTTTAACTTCTTGAATTTTTTAGTTATTTTTTTCGGAATTTCCTTCCAAGGGTCGAGTATGAACGGAATTCTGGTCTAAAATTTTTTTCTCACTTTCTCCGCCTATCTCATCCCATTTTGGCAACAAATAATGCCGGAAAGGGGTTTTTTAATTTTTTGATTTTTTTTATATTTTTTTCGGAATTTTCTTGCCCGGGTCGATTATGAACGGAATTCGGGTCTAAAATTTTTTTCTCTCCTTCTCCGCCTATCTCACCCCATTTTGGCTAAAAATAATGCCGGAATGGGGTTTTTTAATTTTTTGAGTTTTTTAGCTATTTTTTTCGGAATTTCCATCCACGGGTCGAGTATGAATGGAATTCTGTGTAAAAATTTTTTCTCTCTTTCTCCGCCTATCTAATCCAATTTTGGCAAAAAATAATGCTGGAAAGGGGTTTTTATATTTTTTGATTTTTTTAATATTTTTTTCGGAATTTTCTTGCCCGGGGTCGATTATGAACGGAATTCGGGTCTAAAATTTTTTTCTCTTCTTCTCCGCCTATCTCATCCCATTTTGGCTAAAAATAATGCCGGAAAGGGGTTTTTTAATTTTTTGATTTTTTTTTATATTTTTTTCGGAATTTTCTTGCCCGGGTCGATTATGAACGGAATTCGGGTCTAAAATTTTTTTCTCTCCTTCTCCGCCTATCTCATCCCATTTTGGCTAAAAATAATGCCGGAAAGAGTTTTTTCCAACTTCTTGAATTTTTTAGCTATTTTTTTGGGAATTTCCTTCCAAGGGTCGAGTATGAACGGAATTCTGGTCGAAAATTTTTTTCTTTCTTTCTCGGCCTATCTCATCCCATTTCGGCTAAAAATAATGCCGGAAAGGGGTTTTTTGATTTTTTGACTTTTTTAGCTATTTTTTTCGGAATTTCCATCCACGGGTCGAGTATGAACGGAATTCTGTGTAAAATTTTTTTCTCTCTTTCTCCGCCTATCTCATCCCATTTTGGCAAAAAATAATGCCGGAAAGGGGTTTTTATATTTTTTGATTTTTTTATATTTTTTTCGGAATTTTCTTGCCCGGGTCGATTATGAACGGAATTCGGGTCTAAAATTTTTTTCTCTTCTTCTCCGCCTATCTCATCCCATTTTGGCTAAAAATAATGCCGGAAAGGGGTTTTTTAATTTTTTGATTTTTTTTTATATTTTTTTCGGAATTTTCTTGCCCGGGTCGATTATGAACGGAATTCGGGTCTAAATTTTTTTTCTTTCCTTCTCCGCCTATCTCATCCCATTTTGGCTAAAAATAATGCCGGAAAGAGTTTTTTCTAACTTCTTGAAACTTTTAGCTATTTTTTTCGGAATTTCCTTCCAAGGGTCGAGTATGAACGGAATTCTGGTCGAAAATTTTTTTCTTTCTTTCTCGGCCTATCTCATCCCATTTCGGCTAAAAATAATGCCGGAAAGGGGTTTTTTAATTTTTTGAGTTTTTTAGCTATTTTTTTCGGAATTTCCATCCACGGGTCGAGTATGAACGGAATTCTGTGTAAAATTTTTTTCTCTCTTTCTCCGCCTATCTCATCCCATTTTGGCAAAAAATAATGCCGGAAAGGGGTTTTTATATTTTTTGATTTTTTTAATATTTTTTTCGGAATTTTCTTGCCCGGGTCGATTATGAACGGAATTCGGGTCTAAAATTTTTTTCTCTTCTTCTCCACCTATCTCGTCCCATTTTGGCTAAAAATAACGCCGGAAAGGGGTTTTTTAATTTTTTGATTTTTTTTTTATATTTTTTTCGGAATTTTCTTGCCCGGGTCGATTATGAACGGAATTCGGGTCTAAAATTTTTTTCTCTTCTTCTCCGCCTATCTCATCCCATTTTGGCTAAAAATAATGCCGGAAAGGGGTTTTTTAATTTTTTGATTTTTTTTTTATATTTTTTTCGGAATTTTCTTGCCCGGGTTGATTATGAACGGAATTCGGGTCTAAAATTTTTTTCTCTCCTTCTCCGCCTATCTCATCCCATTTTGGCTAAAAATAATGCCGGAAAGAGTTTTTTTTTAACTTCTTGAATTTTTTAGTTATTTTTTTCGGAATTTCCTTCCAAGGGTCGAGTATGAACGGAATTCTGGTCTAAAATTTTTTTCTCTCTTTCTCCGCCTATCTCATCCCATTTTGGCAACAAATAATGCCGGAAAGGGGTTTTTTAATTTTTTGATTTTTTTTATATTTTTTTCGGAATTTTCTTGCCCGGGTCGATTATGAACGGAATTCGGGTCTAAAATTTTTTTCTCTCCTTCTCCGCCTATCTCATCCCATTTCGGCTAAAAATAATGCCGGAAAGGGGTTTTTTAATTTTTTGAGTTTTTTAGCTATTTTTTTCGGAATTTCCATCCACGGGTCGAGTATGAACGGAATTCTGTGTAAAATTTTTTTCTCTCTTTCTCCGCCTATCTCATCCCATTTTGGCAAAAAATAATGCCGGAAAGGGGTTTTTATATTTTTTGATTTTTTTTATATTTTTTTCGGAATTTTCTTGCCCGGGTCGATTATGAACGGAATTCGGGTCTAAAATTTTTTTCTCTCCTTCTCCGCCTATCTCATCCCATTTTGGCTAAAAATAATGCCGGAAAGGGGTTTTTTAATTTTTTGAGTTTTTTAGCTATTTTTTTCGGAATTTCCATCCACGGGTCGAGTATGAACGGAATTCTGTGTAAAATTTTTTTCTCTCTTTCTCCGCCTATCTCATCCAATTTTGGCAAAAAATAATGCCGGAAAGGGGTTTTTATATTTTTTGATTTTTTTAATATTTTTTTCGGAATTTTCTTGCCCGGGGTCGATTATGAACGGAATTCGGGTCTAAAATTTTTTTCTCTTCTTCTCCGCCTATCTCATCCCATTTTGGCTAAAAATAATGCCGGAAAGGGGTTTTTTAATTTTTTGACTTTTTTTTTATATTTTTTTCGGAATTTTCTTGCCCGGGTCGATTATGAACGGAATTCGGGTCTAAAATTTTTTTCTCTCCTTCTCCGCCTATCTCATCCCATTTTGGCTAAAAATAATGCCGGAAAGAGTTTTTTCCAACTTCTTGAATTTTTTAGCTATTGTTTTCGGAATTTCCGTCCAAGGGTCGAGTATGAACGGAATTCTGGTCGAAAATTTTTTTCTTTCTTTCTCGGCCTATCTCATCCCATTTCGGCTAAAAATAATGCCGGAAAGGGGTTTTTTAATTTTTTGAGTTTTTTAGCTATTTTTTTCGGAATTTCCATCCACGGGTCGAGTATGAACGGAATTCTGGTCTAAAATTTTTTTCCCTCTTTCTCCGCCTGTCTCATCCCATTTTGGCAAAAAATAATGCCGGAAAGGGGTTTTTTAATTTTTTGATTTTATTTTATATTTTTTTCGGAATTTTCTTGCCCGGGTCAATTATGAACAGAATTCGGGTCTAAAATTTTTTTCTCTCCTTCTCCGCCTATCTCATCCCATTTTGGCTAAAAATAATGCCGGAAAGGGGTTTTTTAATTTTTTGAGTTTTTTAGCTATTTTTTTCGGAATTTCCATCCACGGGTCGAGTATGAACGGAATTCGGGTCTAAAATTATTTCTCTTCTTCTCCGCCTATCTCATCCCATTTTGGCTAAAAATAATGCCGGAAAGGGGTTTTTTAATTTTTTGATTTATTTTTTTCGGAATTTTCTTGCCCGGGTCGATTACGAACGGAATTCGGGTCTAAAATTTTTTTCTCCCCTTCTCCGCCTATCTCATCCCATTTTGGCTAAAAATAATGCCGGAAAGAGTTTTTTTTAACTTCTTGAATTTTTTAGTTATTTTTTTCGGAATTTCCTTCCAAGGGTCGAGTATGAACGGAATTCTGGTCTAAAATTTTTTTCTCACTTTCTCCGCCTATCTCATCCCATTTTGGCAACAAATAATGCCGGAAAGGGGTTTTTTAATTTTTTGATTTTTTTTATATTTTTTTCGGAATTTTCTTGCCCGGGTCGATTATGAACGGACTTCGGGTCTAAAATTTTTTTCTCTCCTTCTCCGCCTATCTCACCCCATTTTGGCTAAAAATAATGCCGGAAAGGGGTTTTTTAATTTTTTGAGTTTTTTAGCTATTTTTTTCGGAATTTCCATCCACGGGTCGAGTATGAATGGAATTCTGTGTAAAATTTTTTTCTCTCTTTCTCCGCCTATCTAATCCAATTTTGGCAAAAAATAATGCCGGAAAGGGGTTTTTATATTTTTTGATTTTTTTAATATTTTTTTCGGAATTTTCTTGCCCGGGGTCGATTATGAACGGAATTCGGGTCTAAAATTTTTTTCTCTTCTTCTCCGCCTATCTCATCCCATTTTGGCTAAAAATAATGCCGGAAAGGGGTTTTTTAATTTTTTGATTTTTTTTTATATTTTTTTCGGAATTTTCTTGCCCGGGTCGATTATGAACGGAATTCGGGTCTAAAATTTTTTTCTCTCCTTCTCCGCCTATCTCATCCCATTTTGGCTAAAAATAATGCCGGAAAGAGTTTTTTCCAACTTCTTGAATTTTTTAGCTATTTTTTTGGGAATTTCCTTCCAAGGGTCGAGTATGAACGGAATTCTGGTCGAAAATTTTTTTCTTTCTTTCTCGGCCTATCTCATCCCATTTCGGCTAAAAATAATGCCGGAAAGGGGTTTTTTAATTTTTTGACTTTTTTAGCTATTTTTTTCGGAATTTCCATCCACGGGTCGAATATGAACGGAATTCTGTGTAAAATTTTTTTCTCTCTTTCTCCGCCTATCTCATCCCATTTTGGCAAAAAATAATGCCGGAAAGGGGTTTTTATATTTTTTGATTTTTTTATATTTTTTTCGGAATTTTCTTGCCCGGGTCGATTATGAACGGAATTCGGGTCTAAAATTTTTTTCTCTTCTTCTCCGCCTATCTCATCCCATTTTGGCTAAAAATAATGCCGGAAAGGGGTTTTTTAATTTTTTGATTTTTTTTTATATTTTTTTCGGAATTTTCTTGCCCGGGTCGATTATGAACGGAATTCGGGTCTAAATTTTTTTTCTTTCCTTCTCCGCCTATCTCATCCCATTTTGGCTAAAAATAATGCCGGAAAGAGTTTTTTCTAACTTCTTGAAACTTTCAGCTATTTTTTTCGGAATTTCCTTCCAAGGGTCGAGTATGAACGGAATTCTGGTCGAAAATTTTTTTCTTTCTTTCTCGGCCTATCTCATCCCATTTCGGCTAAAAATAATGCCGGAAAGGGGTTTTTTAATTTTTTGAGTTTTTTAGCTATTTTTTTCGGAATTTCCATCCACGGGTCGAGTATGAACGGAATTCTGTGTAAAATTTTTTTCTCTCTTTCTCCGCCTATCTCATCCCATTTTGGCAAAAAATAATGCCGGAAAGGGGTTTTTATATTTTTTGATTTTTTTAATATTTTTTTCGGAATTTTCTTGCCCGGGTCGATTATGAACGGAATTCGGGTCTAAAATTTTTTTCTCTTCTTCTCCACCTATCTCGTCCCATTTTGGCTAAAAATAATGCCGGAAAGGGGTTTTTTAATTTTTTGATTTTTTTTTTATATTTTTTTCGGAATTTTCTTGCCCGGGTCGATTATGAACGGAATTCGGGTCTAAAATTTTTTTCTCTTCTTCTCCGCCTATCTCATCCCATTTTGGCTAAAAATAATGCCGGAAAGGGGTTTTTTAATTTTTTGATTTTTTTTTTATATTTTTTTCGGAATTTTCTTGCCCGGGTTGATTATGAACGGAATTCGGGTCTAAAATTTTTTTCTCTCCTTCTCCGCCTATCTCATCCCATTTTGGCTAAAAATAATGCCGGAAAGAGTTTTTTTTAACTTCTTGAATTTTTTAGTTATTTTTTTCGGAATTTCCTTCCAAGGGTCGAGTATGAACGGAATTCTGGTCTAAAATTTTTTTCTCTCTTTCTCCGCCTATCTCATCCCATTTTGGCAACAAATAATGCCGGAAAGGGGTTTTTTAATTTTTTGATTTTTTTTATATTTTTTTCGGAATTTTCTTGCCCGGGTCGATTATGAACGGAATTCGGGTCTAAAATTTTTTTCTCTCCTTCTCCGCCTATCTCATCCCATTTTGGCTAAAAATAATGCCGGAAAGGGGTTTTTTAATTTTTTGAGTTTTTTAGCTATTTTTTTCGGAATTTCCATCCACGGGTCGAGTATGAACGGAATTCTGTGTAAAATTTTTTTCTCTCTTTCTCCGCCTATCTCATCCAATTTTGGCAAAAAATAATGCCGGAAAGGGGTTTTTATATTTTTTGATTTTTTTAATATTTTTTTCGGAATTTTCTTGCCCGGGGTCGATTATGAACGGAATTCGGGTCTAAAATTTTTTTCTCTTCTTCTCCGCCTATCTCATCCCATTTTGGCTAAAAATAATGCCGGAAAGGCGTTTTTTAATTTTTTGATTTTTTTTTTATATTTTTTTCGGAATTTTCTTGCCCGGGTCGATTATGAACGGAATTCGGGTCTAAAATTTTTTTCTCTCCTTCTCCGCCTATCTCATCCCATTTTGGCTAAAAATAATGCCGGAAAGAGTTTTTTCCAACTTCTTGAATTTTTTAGCTATTGTTTTCGGAATTTCCGTCCAAGGGTCGAGTATGAACGGAATTCTGGTCGAAATTTTTTTTCTTTCTTTCTCGGCCTATCTCATCCCATTTCGGCTAAAAATAATGCCGGAAAGGGGTTTTTTAATTTTTTGAGTTTTTTAGCTATTTTTTTCGGAATTTCCATCCACGGGTCGAGTATGAACGGAATTCTGTGTAAAATTTTTTTCTCTCTTTCTCCGCCTATCTCATCCCATTTTGGCAAAAAATAATGCCGGAAAGGGGTTTTTATATTTTTTGATTTTTTTATATTTTTTTCGGAATTTTCTTGCCCGGGTCGATTATGAACGGAATTCGGGTCTAAAATTTTTTTCTCTTCTTCTCCGCCTATCTCATCCCATTTTGGCTAAAAATAATGCCGGAAAGGGGTTTTTTAATTTCTTGATTTTTTTTTTATATTTTTTTCGGAATTTTCTTGCCCGGGTCGATTATGAACGGAATTCGGGTCTAAATTTTTTTTCTCTCCTTCTCCGCCTATCTCATCCCATTTTGGCTAAAAATAATGCCGGAAAGAGTTTTTTCTAACTTCTTGAATTTTTTAGCTATTTTTTTCGGAATTTCCTTCCAAGGGTCGAGTATGAACGGAATTCTGGTCGAAAATTTTTTTCTTTCTTTCTCGGCCTATCTCATCCCATTTCGGCTAAAAATAATGCCGGAAAGGGGTTTGTTAATTTTTTGAGTTTTTTAGCTATTTTTTTCGGAATTTCCATCCACGGGTCGATTTTGGCTAAAAATAATGCCGGAAAGGTGTTTTTTAATTTTTTGATTTTTTTATATTTTTTTCGGAATTTTCTTGCCCGGGTCGATCATGAACGGAATTCGGGTCTAAAATTTTTTTATCTCCTTCTCTGCCTATCTCATCCCATTTTGGCTAAAAATAATGCCGGAAAGAGTTTTTTTTTAACTTCTTGAATTTTTTAGCTATTTTTTTTGGAATTTCCTTCCAAGGGTCGAGTATGAACGGAATTCTAGTCTAAATTTTTTTTCTCTCTTTCTCCGCCTATCTCATCCCATTTTGGCAAAAAATAATGCCGGAAAGGGGTTTTTTAATTTTTTGAGTTTTTTAGCTATTTTTTTCGGAATTTCCATCCACGGGTCGAGTATGAACGGAATTCTAGTCTAAATTTTTTTTTCTCTCTTTCTCCGCCTATCTCATCCCATTTTGGCAAAAAATAATGCCGGAAAGGGGTTTTTTAATTTTTTGATTTTTTTTTTATATTTTTTTCGGAATTTTCTTGCCCGGGTCGATTATGAACGGAATTCGGGTCTAAAATTTTTTCTCTCATTCTCTGCCTATTTCATCCCATTTTGGCTAAAAATAATGCCGGAAAGAGTTTTTTTTAACTTCTTGAATTTTATAGTTATTTTTTTCGGAATTTCCTTCCAAGGGTCGAGTATGAACGGAATTCTGGTCTAAAATTTTTTTCTTTCTTTCTCGGCCTATCTCATCCCATTTCGGCTAAAAATAATGCCGGAAAGGGGTTTTTTAATTTTTTTAGTTTTTTAGCTATTTTTTTCGGAATTTTCTTGCCCGGGTCGAGTATGAACGGAATTCTGGTCTAAAATTTTTTTCTCTCTTTCTCCGCCTATCTCATCCCATTTTGGCTAAAAATAATGGCGGAAAGAGTTTTTTAATTTTATTATTTTTTTATATTTTTTTCGGAATTTTCTTGCCCGGGTCGATTATGAACGGAATTCGGGTCTAAAATTTTTTTCTCTCCTTCTCTGCCTATCTCATCCCATTTTGGCTAAAAATAATGCCGGAAAGAGTTTTTTTTAACTTCTTGAATTTTTTAGCTATTTTTTTCGGAATTTCCTTCCAAGGGTCGAGTATGAACGGAATTCTAGTCTAAAATTTTTTTCTTTCTTTCTCGGCCTATCTCATCCCATCTCGGCTAAAAATAATGCCGGAAAGGGGTTTTTTAATTTTTTGAGTTTTTTAGCTATTTTTTTCAGAATTTCCATCCACGGGTCGAGTATGAACGGAATTCTGTGTAAAAATTTTTTTTCTCTTTCTCCGCCTATCTCGTCCCATTTTGGCAAAAAATAATGCCGGTAAGGTGTTTTTTAATTTTTTGATTTTTTTATATTTTTTTCGGAATTTTCTTGCCCGGGTCGATCATGAACGAAATTCGGGTCTAAAATTTTTTTATCTCCTTCTCTGCCTATCTCATCCCATTTTGGCTAAAAATAATGCCGGAAAGAGTTTTTTTTAACTTCTTGAATTTTTTAGTTATTTTTTTCGGAATTTCCTTCCAAGGGTCGAGTATGAACGGAATTCTGGTCTAAAATTTTTTCTTTCTTTCTCGGCCTATCTCATCCCATTTCGGCTAAAAATAATGCCGGAAAGGGGTTTTTTTATTTTTTGAGTTTTTTAGCTATTTTTTTCGGAATTTTCTTGCCCGCATCGAGTATGAACGGAATTCTGGTCTAAAATTTTTTTCTCTCTTTCTCCGCCTATCTCATCCCATTTTGGCAAAAAATAATGCCGGAAAGGGGTTTTTTAATTTTTTGATTTTTTTTATATTTTTTTCGGAATTTTCTTGCCCGGGTCGATTATGAACGGAATTCGGGTCTAAAATTTTTTTCTCTCCTTCTCTGCCTATCTCATCCCATTTTGGCTAAAAATAATGCCGGAAAGGGGTTTTTTAATTTTTTGAGTTTTTTAGCTATTTTTTTTTCGGAATTTCCATCCACGGGTCGAGTGTGAACGGAATTCTGTGTAAAATTTTTTTCTCTCTTTCTCCGCCTATCTCATCCCATTTTGGCAAAAAATAATGACGGAAAGGGGTTTTTATATTTTTTGATTTTTTTAATAATTTTTTCGGAATTTTCTTGCCCGGGGTCGATTATGAACGGAATTCGGGTCTAAAATTTTTTTCTCTTCTTCTCCCCCTATCTCATCCCATTTTGGCTAAAAATAATGCCGGAAAGGGGTTTTTTAATTTTTTTATTTTTTTTTATATTTTTTTCGGAATTTTCTTGCCCGGGTCGATTATGAACGGAATTCGGGTCTAAAATTTTTTTCTCTCCTTCTCCGCCTATCTCATCCCATTTTGGCTAAAAATAATGGCGGAAAGAGTTTTTTCCAACTTCTTGAATTTTTTAGCTATTTTTTTCGGAATTTCCTTCCAAGGGTCGAGTATGAACGGAATTCTGGTCGAAAATTTTTTTCTTTCTTTCTCGGTCTATCTCATCCCATTTCGGCTAAAAATAATGCCGGAAAGGGGTTTTTTAATTTTTTGAGTTTTTTAGCTATTTTTTTCGGAATTTCCATCCACGGGTCGAGTATGAACGGAATTCTGTGTAAAATTTTTTTCTCTCTTTCTCCACCTATCTCATCCCATTTTGGCAAAAAATAATGTCGGAAAGGTGTTTTTTAATTTTTTGATTTTTTTATATTTTTTTCGGAATTTTCTTGCCCGGGTCGATCATGAACGGAATTCGGGTCTAAAATTTTTTTATCTCCTTCTCTGCCTATCTCATCCCATTTTGGCTAAAAATAATGCCGGAAAGAGGTTTTTTTAACTTCTTGAATTTTTTAGCTATTTTTTTTGGAATTTCCTTCCAAGGGTCGAGTATGAACGGAATTCTAGTCTAAATTTTTTTTTCTCTCTTTCTCCGCCTATCTCATCCCATTTTGCCAAAAAATAATGCCGGATAGGGGTTTTTTAATTTTTTGAGTTTTTTAGCTATTTTTTTCGGAATTTCCATCCACGGGTCGAGTATGAACGGAATTCTAGTCTAAATTTTTTTTCTCTCTTTCTCCGCCTATCTCATCCCATTTTGGCAAAAAATAATGCCGGAAAGGGGTTTTTTAATTTTTTGATTTTTTTTTTTTATATTTTTTTCGGAATTTTCTTGCCCGGGTCGATTATGAACGGAATTCGGGTCTAAAATTTTTTCTCTCATTCTCTGCCTATTTCATCCCATTTTGGCTAAAAATAATGCCGGAAAGAGTTTTTTTTAACTTCTTGAATTTTATAGTTATTTTTTTCGGAATTTCCTTCCAAGGGTCGAGTATGAACGGAATTCTGGTCTAAAATTTTTTTCTTTCTTTCTCGGCCTATCTCATCCCATTTCGGCTAAAAATAATGCCGGAAAGGGGTTTTTTAATTTTTTTAGTTTTTTAGCTATTTTTTTCGGAATTTTCTTGCCCGGGTCGAGTATGAACGGAATTCTGGTCTAAAATTTTTTTCTCTCTTTCTCCGCCTATCTCATCCCATTTTGGCTAAAAATAATGCCGGAAAGAGTTTTTTAATTTTATTATTTTTTTTATATTTTTTTCGGAATTTTCTTGCCCGGGTCGATTATGAACGGAATTCGGGTCTAAAATTTTTTTCTCTCCTTCTCTGCCTATCTCATCCCATTTTGGCTAAAAATAATGCCGGAAAGAGTTTTTTATAACTTCTTGAATTTTTTAGCTATTTTTTTCGAAATTTCCTTCCAAGGGTCGAGTATGAACGGAATTCTGGTCTAAAATTTTTTTCTTTCTTTCTCGGCCTATCTCATCCCATTTCGGCTAAAAATAATGCCGGAAAGGGGTTTTTTTAATTTTTTGAGTTTTTTAGCTATTTTTTTCAGAATTTCCATCCACGGGTCGAGTATGAACGGAATTCTATGTAAAAAATTTTTCTCTCTTTCTCCGCCTATCTCATCCCATTTTGGCAAAAAATAATGCCGGAAAGGTGTTTTTTAATTTTTTGATTTTTTTATATTTTTTTCGGAATTTTCTTGCCCGGGTCGATCATGAACGGAATTCGGGTCTAAAATTTTTTTATCTCCTTCTCTGCCTATCTCATCCCATTTTGGCTAAAAATAATGCCGGAAAGAGTTTTTTTTAACTTCTTGAATTTTTTAGTTATTTTTTTCGGAATTTCCTTCCAAGGGTCGAGTATGAACGGAATTCTGGTCTAAAATTTTTTTCTTTCTTTCTCGGCCTATCTCATCCCATTTCGGCTAAAAATAATGCCGGAAAGGGGTTTTTTTATTTTTTGAGTTTTTTATCTATTTTTTTCGGAATTTTCTTGCCCGGATCGAGTATGAACGGAATTCTGGTCTAAAATTTTTTTCTCTCTTTCTCCGCCTATCTCATCCCATTTTGGCAAAAAATAATGCCGGAAAGGGGTTTTTTAATTTTTTGATTTTTTTTATATTTTTTTCGGAATTTTCTTGCCCGGGTCGATTATGAACGGAATTCGGGTCTAAAATTTTTTTCTCTCCTTCTCTGCCTATCTCATCCCATTTTGGCTAAAAATAATGCCGGAAAGGGGTTTTTTAATTTTTTGAGTTTTTTAGCTATTTTTTTCGGAATTTCCATCCACGGGTCGAGTATGAACGGAATTCTGTGTAAAATTTTTTTCTCTCTTTCTCCGCCTATCTCATCCCATTTTGGCAAAAAATAATGCCGGAAAGGGGTTTTTTAATTTTTTGATTTTTTTTTTTTATATTTTTTTCGGAATTTTCTTGCCCTGGTCGATTATGAACGGAATTCGGGTCTAAAATTTTTTCTCTCATTCTCTGCCTATTTCATCCCATTTTGGCTAAAAATAATGCCGGAAAGAGTTTTTTTTAACTTCTTGAATTTTATAGTTATTTTTTTCGGAATTTCCTTCCAAGGGTCGAGTATGAACGGAATTCTGGTCTAAAATTTTTTTCTTTCTTTCTCGGCCTATCTAATCCCATTTCGGCTAAAAATAATGCCGGAAAGGGGTTTTTTAATTTTTTTTAGTTTTTTAGCTATTTTTTTCGGAATTTTCTTGCCCGGGTCGAGTATGAACGGAATTCTGGTCTAAAATTTTTTTCTCTCTTTCTCCGCCTATCTCATCCCATTTTGGCTAAAAATAATGCCGGAAAGAGTTTTTTAATTTTATTATTTTTTTTATATTTTTTTCGGAATTTTCTTGCCCGGGTCGATTATGAACGGAATTCGGGTCTAAAATTTTTTTCTCTCCTTCTCTGCCTATCTCATCCCATTTTGGCTAAAAATAATGGCGGAAAGAGTTTTTTATAACTTCTTGAATTTTTTAGCTATTTTTTTCGGAATTTCCTTCCAAGGGTCGAGTATGAACGGAATTCTGGTCTAAAATTTTTTTCTTTCTTTCTCGGCCTATCTCATCCCATTTCGGCTAAAAATAATGCCGGAAAGGGGTTTTTTAATTTTTTGAGTTTTTTAGCTATTTTTTTCAGAATTTCCATCCACGGGTCGAGTATGAACGGAATTCTATGTAAAAATTTTTTCTCTCTTTCTCCGCCTATCTCATCCCATTTTGGCAAAAAATAATGCCGGAAAGGTGTTTTTTAATTTTTTGATTTTTTTATATTTTTTTCGGAATTTTCTTGCCCGGGTCGATCATGAACGGAATTCGGGTCTAAAATTTTTTTATCTCCTTCTCTGCCTATCTCATCCCATTTTGGCTAAAAATAATGCCGGAAAGAGTTTTTTTTAACTTCTTGAATTTTTTAGTTATTTTTTTCGGAATTTCCTTCCAGGGGTCGAGTATGAACGGAATTCTGGTCTAAAATTTTTTTCTTTCTTTCTCGGCCTCTCTCATCCCATTTCGGCTAAAAATAATGCCGGAAAGGGGTTTTTTTATTTTTTAAGTTTTTTAGCTATTTTTTTCGGAATTTTCTTGCCCGGATCGAGTATGAACGGAATTCTGGTCTAAAATTTTTTTCTCTCTTTCTCCGCCTATCTCATCCCATTTTGGCAAAAAATAATGCCGGAAAGGGGTTTTTTAATTTTTTGATTTTTTTTATATTTTTTTCGGAATTTTCTTGCCCGGGTCGATTATGAACGGAGTTCGGGTCTAAAATTTTTTTCTCTCCTTCTCTGCCTATCTCATCCCATTTTGGCTAAAAATAATGCCGGAAAGGGGTTTTTTAATTTTTTGAGTTTTTTAGCTATTTTTTTCGGAATTTCCATCCACGGGTCGAGTATGAACGGAATTCTGTGTAAAATTTTTTTCTCTCTTTCTCCGCCTATCTCATCCCATTTTGGCAAAAAATAATGACGGAAAGGGGTTTTTATATTTTTTGATTTTTTTAATATTTTTTTCGGAATTTTCTTGCCCGGGGTCGATTATGAACGGAATTCGGGTCTAAAATTTTTTTCTCTTCTTCTCCGCCTATCTCATCCCATTTTGGCTGAAAATAATGCCGGAAAGGGGTTTTTTAATTTTTTGATTTTTTTTTTATATTTTTTTCGGAATTTTCTTGCCCGGGTCGATTATGAACGGAATTCGGGTCTAAAATTTTTTTCTCTCCTTCTCCGCCTATCTCATCCCATTTTGGCTAAAAATAATGCCGGAAAGAGTTTTTTCCAACTTCTTGAATTTTTTAGCTATTTTTTTCGGAATTTCCTTCCAAGTGTCGAGTATGAACGGAATTCTGGTCGAAAATTTTTTTCTTTCTTTCTCGGTCTATCTCATCCCATTTCGGCTAAAAAAAATGCCGGAAAGGGGTTTTTTAATTTTTTGAGTTTTTTAGCTATTTTTTTCGGAATTTCCATCCACGGGTCAAGTATGAACGGAATTCTGTGTAAAATTTTTTTCTCTCTTTCTCCGCCTATCTCATCCCATTTTGGCAAAAAATAATGCCGGAAAGGGGTTTTTATATTTTTTGATTTTTTTTATATTTTTTTCAGAATTTTCTTGTCCGGGTCGATTATGAACGGAATTCGGGTCTAAAATTTTTTTCTCTCCTTCTCCGCCTATCTCATCCCATTTTGGCTAAAAATAATGCCGGAAAGAGTTTTTTCCAACTTCTTGAATTTTTTAGCTATTTTTTTCGGAATTTCCTTCCAAGGGTCGAGTATGAACGGAATTCTGGTCGAACATTTTTTTCTTTCTTTCTCGGTCTATCTCATCCCATTTCGGCTAAAAATAATGCCGGAAAGGGGTTTTTTAATTTTTTGAGTTTTTTAGCTATTTTTTTCGGAATTTCCATCCACGGGTCGAGTATGAACGGAATTCTGTGTAAAATTTTTTTCTCTCTTTCTCCGCCTATCTCATCCCATTTTGGCAAAAAATAATGCCGGAAAGGGGTTTTTATATTTTTTGATTTTTTTTATATTTTTTTCGGAATTTTCTTGCCCGGGTCGATTATGAACGGAAATCGGGTCTAAAATTTTTTTCTCTTCTTCTCCGCCTATCTCATCCCATTTTGGCTAAAAATAATGCCGGAAAGGGGTTTTTTAATTTTTTGATTTTTTTTTTATATTTTTTTCGGAATTTTCTTGCCCGGGTCGATTATGAACGGAATTCGGGTCTAAATTTTTTTTCTCTCCTTCTCCGCCTATCTCATCCCATTTTGGCTAAAAATAATGCCGGAAAGAGTTTTTTCTAACTTCTTGAATTTTTTAGCTATTTTTTTCGGAATTTCCTTCCAAGGGTCGAGTATGAACGGAATTCTGGTCGAAAATTTTTTTCTTTCTTTCTCGGCCTATCTCATCCCATTTCGGCTAAAAATAATGCCGGAAAGGGATTTTTTAATTTTTTGAGTTTTTCAGCTATTTTTTTCGGAATTTCTATCCACGGGTCGAGTATGAACGGAATTCTAGTCTAAAATTTTTTTCTCTCTTTCTCCGCCTATCTCATCCCATTTTGGCAAAAAATAATGCCGGAAAGGGGTTTTTATATTTTTTGATTTTTTTAATATTTTTTTTGGAATTTTCTTGCCCGGGTCGATTATGAACGGAATTCGGGTCTAAAATTTTTTTCTCTCCTTCTCCACCTATCTCATCCCATTTTGGCTAAAAATAATGCCGGAAAGAGTTTTTTTTTAACTTCTTGAATTTTTTAGCTATTTTTTTCGGAATTTCCTTCCAAGGGTCGAGTATGAACGGAATTCTGGTCTAAAATTTTTTTCTTTCTTTCTCGGCCTATCTCATCCCATTTCGGCTAAAAATAATGCCGGAAAGGGGTTTTTTAATTTTTTGAGTTTTTTAGCTATTTTTTTCGGAATTTCCATCCACGGGTCGAGTATGAACGGAATTCTGTGTAAAATTTTTTTCTCTCTTTCTCCGCCTATCTCATCCCATTTTGGCAAAAAATAATGCCGGAAAGGTGTTTTTTAATTTTTTGATTTTTTTATATTTTCTTCGGAATTTTCTTGCCCGGGTCGATCATGAACGGAATTCGGGTCTAAAATTTTTTTATCTCCTTCTCTGCCTATCTCATCCCATTTTGGCTAAAAA
The DNA here is from genome assembly GCA_028535905.1 of Quercus berberidifolia. Classification (NCBI taxonomy): domain Eukaryota; kingdom Viridiplantae; phylum Streptophyta; class Magnoliopsida; order Fagales; family Fagaceae; genus Quercus; species Quercus berberidifolia. The sequence continues at coordinate 19,835,182 of JAPQVW010000008.1, forward strand.
TAATGCCGGAAAGAGTTTTTTTTAACTTCTTGAATTTTTTAGCTATTTTTTTTTGGAATTTCCTTCCAAGGGTCGAGTATGAACGGAATTCTGGTCTAAAATTTTTTTCTTTCTTTCTCGGCCTATCTCATCCCATTTCGGCTAAAAATAATGCAGGAAAGGGCTTTTTTAATTTTTTGAGTTTTTTAGCTATTTTTTTCGGAATTTCCATCCACGGGTCGAGTATGAACGGAATTCTGGTCTAAAATTTTTTTCTCTCTTTCTCCGCCTATATCATCCCATTTTGGCAAAAAATAATGCCGGAAAGGGGTTTTTTAATTTTTTGATTTTTTTTTATATTTTTTTCTGAATTTTCTTGCCCGGGTCGATTATGAACGGAATTCGAGTCTAAAATTTTTTTTCTCTCCTTCTCTGCCTATTTCATCCCATTTTGGCTAAAAATAATGCCGGAAAGAGTTTTTTTTAACTTCTTGAATTTTTTAGTTATTTTTTTCGGAATTTCCTTCCAAGGGTCGAGTATGAACGGAATTCTGGTCTAAAATTTTTTTCTCTCCTTCTCCGCCTATCTCATCCCATTTTGGCTAAAAATAATGCCGGAAAGAGTTTTTTCTAACTTCTTGAATTTTTTAGCTATTTTTTTCGGAATTTCCTTCCAAGGGTCGAGTATGAACGGAATTCTGGTCGAAAATTTTTTTCTTTCTTTCTCGGCCTATCTCATCCCATTTCGGCTAAAAATAATGCCGGAAAGGGATTTTTTAATTTTTTGAGTTTTTCAGCTATTTTTTTCGGAATTTCTATCCACGGGTCGAGTATGAACGGAATTCTAGTCTAAAATTTTTTTCTCTCTTTCTCCGCCTATCTCATCCCATTTTGGCAAAAAATAATGCCGGAAAGGGGTTTTTATATTTTTTGATTTTTTTAATATTTTTTTTGGAATTTTCTTGCCCGGGTCGATTATGAACGGAATTCGGGTCTAAAATTTTTTTCTCTCCTTCTCCACCTATCTCATCCCATTTTGGCTAAAAATAATGCCGGAAAGAGTTTTTTTTTAACTTCTTGAATTTTTTAGCTATTTTTTTCGGAATTTCCTTCCAAGGGTCGAGTATGAACGGAATTCTGGTCTAAAATTTTTTTCTTTCTTTCTCGGCCTATCTCATCCCATTTCGGCTAAAAATAATGCCGGAAAGGGGTTTTTTAATTTTTTGAGTTTTTTAGCTATTTTTTTCGGAATTTCCATCCACGGGTCGAGTATGAACGGAATTCTGTGTAAAATTTTTTTCTCTCTTTCTCCGCCTATCTCATCCCATTTTGGCAAAAAATAATGCCGGAAAGGTGTTTTTTAATTTTTTGATTTTTTTATATTTTCTTCGGAATTTTCTTGCCCGGGTCGATCATGAACGGAATTCGGGTCTAAAATTTTTTTATCTCCTTCTCTGCCTATCTCATCCCATTTTGGCTAAAAATAATGCCGGAAAGAGTTTTTTTTAACTTCTTGAATTTTTTAGCTATTTTTTTTTGGAATTTCCTTCCAAGGGTCGAGTATGAACGGAATTCTGGTCTAAAATTTTTTTCTTTCTTTCTCGGCCTATCTCATCCCATTTCGGCTAAAAATAATGCAGGAAAGGGCTTTTTTAATTTTTTGAGTTTTTTAGCTATTTTTTTCGGAATTTCCATCCACGGGTCGAGTATGAACGGAATTCTGGTCTAAAATTTTTTTCTCTCTTTCTCCGCCTATATCATCCCATTTTGGCAAAAAATAATGCCGGAAAGGGGTTTTTTAATTTTTTGATTTTTTTTTATATTTTTTTCTGAATTTTCTTGCCCGGGTCGATTATGAACGGAATTCGAGTCTAAAATTTTTTTTCTCTCCTTCTCTGCCTATTTCATCCCATTTTGGCTAAAAATAATGCCGGAAAGAGTTTTTTTTAACTTCTTGAATTTTTTAGTTATTTTTTTCGGAATTTCCTTCCAAGGGTCGAGTATGAACGGAATTCTGGTCTAAAATTTTTTTCTCTCCTTCTCCGCCTATCTCATCCCATTTTGGCTAAAAATAATGCCGGAAAGAGTTTTTTCTAACTTCTTGAATTTTTTAGCTATTTTTTTCGGAATTTCCTTCCAAGGGTCGAGTATGAACGGAATTCTGGTCGAAAATTTTTTTCTTTCTTTCTCGGCCTATCTCATCCCATTTCGGCTAAAAATAATGCCGGAAAGGGATTTTTTAATTTTTTGAGTTTTTCAGCTATTTTTTTCGGAATTTCTATCCACGGGTCGAGTATGAACGGAATTCTAGTCTAAAATTTTTTTCTCTCTTTCTCCGCCTATCTCATCCCATTTTGGCAAAAAATAATGCCGGAAAGGGGTTTTTATATTTTTTGATTTTTTTAATATTTTTTTTGGAATTTTCTTGCCCGGGTCGATTATGAACGGAATTCGGGTCTAAAATTTTTTTCTCTCCTTCTCCACCTATCTCATCCCATTTTGGCTAAAAATAATGCCGGAAAGAGTTTTTTTTTAACTTCTTGAATTTTTTAGCTATTTTTTTCGGAATTTCCTTCCAAGGGTCGAGTATGAACGGAATTCTGGTCTAAAATTTTTTTCTTTCTTTCTCGGCCTATCTCATCCCATTTCGGCTAAAAATAATGCCGGAAAGGGGTTTTTTAATTTTTTGAGTTTTTTAGCTATTTTTTTCGGAATTTCCATCCACGGGTCGAGTATGAACGGAATTCTGTGTAAAATTTTTTTCTCTCTTTCTCCGCCTATCTCATCCCATTTTGGCAAAAAATAATGCCGGAAAGGTGTTTTTTAATTTTTTGATTTTTTTATATTTTCTTCGGAATTTTCTTGCCCGGGTCGATCATGAACGGAATTCGGGTCTAAAATTTTTTTATCTCCTTCTCTGCCTATCTCATCCCATTTTGGCTAAAAATAATGCCGGAAAGAGTTTTTTTTAACTTCTTGAATTTTTTAGCTATTTTTTTTTGGAATTTCCTTCCAAGGGTCGAGTATGAACGGAATTCTGGTCTAAAATTTTTTTCTTTCTTTCTCGGCCTATCTCATCCCATTTCGGCTAAAAATAATGCAGGAAAGGGCTTTTTTAATTTTTTGAGTTTTTTAGCTATTTTTTTCGGAATTTCCATCCACGGGTCGAGTATGAACGGAATTCTGGTCTAAAATTTTTTTCTCTCTTTCTCCGCCTATATCATCCCATTTTGGCAAAAAATAATGCCGGAAAGGGGTTTTTTAATTTTTTGATTTTTTTTTATATTTTTTTCTGAATTTTCTTGCCCGGGTCGATTATGAACGGAATTCGAGTCTAAAATTTTTTTTCTCTCCTTCTCTGCCTATTTCATCCCATTTTGGCTAAAAATAATGCCGGAAAGAGTTTTTTTTAACTTCTTGAATTTTTTAGTTATTTTTTTCGGAATTTCCTTCCAAGGGTCGAGTATGAACGGAATTCTGGTCTAAAATTTTTTTCTCTCCTTCTCCGCCTATCTCATCCCATTTTGGCTAAAAATAATGCCGGAAAGAGTTTTTTCTAACTTCTTGAATTTTTTAGCTATTTTTTTCGGAATTTCCTTCCAAGGGTCGAGTATGAACGGAATTCTGGTCGAAAATTTTTTTCTTTCTTTCTCGGCCTATCTCATCCCATTTCGGCTAAAAATAATGCCGGAAAGGGATTTTTTAATTTTTTGAGTTTTTCAGCTATTTTTTTCGGAATTTCTATCCACGGGTCGAGTATGAACGGAATTCTAGTCTAAAATTTTTTTCTCTCTTTCTCCGCCTATCTCATCCCATTTTGGCAAAAAATAATGCCGGAAAGGGGTTTTTATATTTTTTGATTTTTTTAATATTTTTTTTGGAATTTTCTTGCCCGGGTCGATTATGAACGGAATTCGGGTCTAAAATTTTTTTCTCTCCTTCTCCACCTATCTCATCCCATTTTGGCTAAAAATAATGCCGGAAAGAGTTTTTTTTTAACTTCTTGAATTTTTTAGCTATTTTTTTCGGAATTTCCTTCCAAGGGTCGAGTATGAACGGAATTCTGGTCTAAAATTTTTTTCTTTCTTTCTCGGCCTATCTCATCCCATTTCGGCTAAAAATAATGCCGGAAAGGGGTTTTTTAATTTTTTGAGTTTTTTAGCTATTTTTTTCGGAATTTCCATCCACGGGTCGAGTATGAACGGAATTCTGTGTAAAATTTTTTTCTCTCTTTCTCCGCCTATCTCATCCCATTTTGGCAAAAAATAATGCCGGAAAGGTGTTTTTTAATTTTTTGATTTTTTTATATTTTCTTCGGAATTTTCTTGCCCGGGTCGATCATGAACGGAATTCGGGTCTAAAATTTTTTTATCTCCTTCTCTGCCTATCTCATCCCATTTTGGCTAAAAATAATGCCGGAAAGAGTTTTTTTTAACTTCTTGAATTTTTTAGCTATTTTTTTTTGGAATTTCCTTCCAAGGGTCGAGTATGAACGGAATTCTGGTCTAAAATTTTTTTCTTTCTTTCTCGGCCTATCTCATCCCATTTCGGCTAAAAATAATGCAGGAAAGGGCTTTTTTAATTTTTTGAGTTTTTTAGCTATTTTTTTCGGAATTTCCATCCACGGGTCGAGTATGAACGGAATTCTGGTCTAAAATTTTTTTCTCTCTTTCTCCGCCTATATCATCCCATTTTGGCAAAAAATAATGCCGGAAAGGGGTTTTTTAATTTTTTGATTTTTTTTTATATTTTTTTCTGAATTTTCTTGCCCGGGTCGATTATGAACGGAATTCGAGTCTAAAATTTTTTTTCTCTCCTTCTCTGCCTATTTCATCCCATTTTGGCTAAAAATAATGCCGGAAAGAGTTTTTTTTAACTTCTTGAATTTTTTAGTTATTTTTTTCGGAATTTCCTTCCAAGGGTCGAGTATGAACGGAATTCTGGTCTAAAATTTTTTTCTTTCTTTCTCGGCCTATCTCATCCCATTTCGGCTAAAAATAATGCCGGAAAGGGGTTTTTTAATTTTTTGAGTTTTTTAGCTATTTTTTTCGGAATTTTCTTGCCCGGGTCGAGTATGAACGGAATTCTGGTCTAAAATTTTTTTCCCTCTTTCTCCGCCTGTCTCATCCCATTTTGGCAAAAAATAATGCCGGAAAGGGGTTTTTTAATTTTTTGATTTTTTTTATATTTTTTTCGGAATTTTCTTTCCCGGGTCGATTATGAACGGAATTCGGGTCTAAATTTTTTTTCTCTCCTTCTCCGCCTATCTCATCCCATTTTGGCTAAAAATAATGCCGGAAAGAGTTTTTTCTAACTTCTTGAATTTTTTAGCTATTTTTTTCGGAATTTCCTTCCAAGGGTCGAGTATGAACGAAATTCTGGTCGAAAATTTTTTTCTTTCTTTCTCGGCCTATCTCATCCCATTTCGGCTAAAAATAATGCCGGAAAGGGGTTTTTTAATTTTTTGAGTTTTTTAGCTATTTTTTTCGGAATTTCCATCCACGGGTCGAGTATGAACGGAATTCTGTGTAAAATTTTTTTCTCCCTTTCTCCGCCTATCTCATCCCATTTTGGCAAAAAATAATGCCGGAAAGGGGTCTTTATATTTTTTGATTTTTTTAATATTTTTTTAGGAATTTTCTTGCCCGGGTCGATTATGAACGGAATTCGGGTCTAAAATTTTTTTCTCTTCTTCTCCGCCTATCTCATCCCATTTTGGCTAAAAATAATGCTGGAAAGGGGTTTTTTAATTTTTTGATTTTTTTTTATATTTTTTTCGGAATTTTCTTGCCTGGGTCGATTATGAACGGAATTCGGGTCTAAAATTTTTTTCTCTCCTTCTCCGCCTATCTCATCCCATTTTGGCTAAAAATAATGCCGGAAAGAGTTTTTTCTAACTTCTTGAATTTTTTAGCTATTTTTTTCGGAATTTCCTTCCAAGGGTCGAGTATGAACGGAATTCTGGTCTAAAATTTTTTTCTTTCTTTCTCGGCCTATCTCATCCCATTTCGGCTAAAAATAATGCCGGAAAGGGGTTTTTTTAATTTTTTGAGTTTTTTAGCAATTTTTTTCAGAATTTCCATCCACGGGTCGAGTATGAACGGAATTCTGTGTAAAATTTTTTTCTCTCTTTCTCCGCCTATCTCATCCCATTTTGGCAAAAAATAATGCCGGAAAGGTGTTTTTTAATTTTTTGATTTTTTTATATTTTTTTTCGGAATTTTCTTGCCCGGGTCGATCATGAACGGAATTCGGGTCTAAAATTTTTTTCTCTTCTTCTCCGCCTATCTCATCCCATTTTGGCTAAAAATAATGCCGGAAAGGGGTTTTTTAATTTTTTGATTTTTTTTTATAGTTTTTTCGGAATTTTCTTGCCAGGGTCGATTATGAACGGAATTCGGGTCTAAAATTTTTTTCTCTCCTTCTCCGCCTATCTCATCCCATTTTGGCAAAAAATAATGCCGGAAAGGAGTTTTTTAATTTTTTGATTTTTTTATATTTTTTTCGGAATTTTCTTGCCCGGGTCGATCATGAACGGAATTCGGGTCTAAAATTTTTTTCTCTTCTTCTCCGCCTATCTCATCCCATTTTGGCTAAAAATAATGCCGGAAAGGGGTTTTTTAATTTTTTGATTTTTTTTTTATATTTTTTTCGGAATTTTCTTGCCCGGGTCGATTATGAACGGAATTCGGGTCTAAAATTTTTTTCTCTCCTTCTCCGCCTATCTCATCCCATTTTGGCTAAAAATAATGCCGGAAAGAGTTTTTTCCAACTTCTTGAATTTTTTAGCTATTTTTTTTGGAATTTCCTTCCAAGGGTCGAGTGTGAACGGAATTCGGGACTAAAATTTTTTTCTCTCTTTCTCGCCCTATCGTATCCCGTTTTCGCTAAAAATACTGTCGGAAATAGGTTTTTTACTTTTTTTGATTCTTTTTCTATTTTTTTCGGAATTTTCTTGCCCGTGTCGAGTTTGAACGAAATTCGGGTATAAATTTTTTTTCTCTCTTTCTCCGCCTATTTCATCCCGTTATGGCTAAAAATAATGCCGGAAAGGGGTTTTTTAATTTTTTGAATTTTTTTGCTATTTTTTTTGGAATTTTCTTGCCCGGGTCTAGTGTGAAAGGAATTCGTGAGTAAAATTTTTTTCTCTCTTTCCCGGCCTAGCTCATCCCATTTTTGCTAAAAATAATGCCGGAAAGGGGTTTTTTAATTTTTTGAATTTTTTTGCTATTTTTTTTGGAATTTTCTTGCCCGGGTCTAGTGTGAAAGGAATTCGTGAGTAAAATTTTTTTCTCTCTTTCCCGGCCTAGCTCATCCCATTTTGGCTAAAAATAATGCCGGAAAGGGGTTTTATAATTTTTTTATTTTTTTTATTTTTTTCGGAATTTTCTTGCCCGGGTCGAGTATGTACGGAATTCGGGTCTAAAATTTTTTTCTCTCTTTCTCCGCCTATTTCATCCCGTTATGGCTAAAAATAATGCCGAAAATGGGTTTTTTAATTTTTTGAATTTTTTTGCTATTTTTTTTGGAATTTTCTTGCCCGGGTCTAGTGTGAACGGAATTCGTGAGTAAAATTTTTTTCTCTCTTTCCCGGCCTATCTCATCCCATTTTGGCTAAAAATAATGTCGGAAACAGTTTTTTTAATTTCTTGAATTTTTTTGGGTTTTTTTCGGAATATCCTTGCGCAGGTCGAGTATGAACAGAATTCAGGAATAAATTTTTTTTTTTTTCTCTTTCTTGGCCTCTCCCAACCCGTTTTGGATAGAAATAATGTCGGAATTAACTTTTTTAACTTTTTGAATTTTTTTTACTATTTTTTATTTGGCATTTTCTTGCTCGGGTTGGGTAGGAACAGAATTTGGGAGTAAAATTTTTTTCTCTCTTTCTCACCCTATCGTATCCCGTTTTGGCTAAAAATACTGTCGGAAATAGGTTTTTTACTTTTTTGATTTTTTTTCTATTTTTTTCGGAATTTTCTTGCCCGTGTCGAGTTTGAATGGAATTCGGGTATAAAATTTTTTTCTCTCTTTCTCCGCCTATTTCATCCCGTTATGGCTAAAAATAATGCCGGAAAGGGGTTTTTTAATTTTTTGAATTTTTTTGCTATTTTTTTTGGAATTTGCTTGCCCGGGTCGAGTGTGAACGGAATTCGTGACTAAAATTTTTTCTCTCTTTCTCCGCCTATCTCATCCCATTGTGGCTAAAAATAATGCCGGAAAGAGTTTTTTTTAATTTCTTGAATTTTTTAAATTTTTTTTTTTGGAATTTCCTTCCACGGGTCGGGTATGAACGGAATTCAGGTCTAAAATTTTTATCACTCTTTCTCCGCCAATCTCATCCCATTTTGGCCAAAAATAATGCCGGAAAGGGGTTTCTTAATTTTTTAATTTTTTTTTTATAATTTTTTCGGAATTTTCTTGCCCGGGTCGAGTATGAACGGAATTCGGGTCAAAAATTTTTTTTCTCTCTTTCTCTGCCTATTTCATCCCATTTTGGCTAAAAATAATGCCGGAAAGAGTTTTTTTAATTTCTTGAATTTTTTTTCTATTTTTTTCGGAATTTTCTTGCCCGTGTCGAGTTTGAACGGAATTCGGGTATAAAATTTTTTTCTCTCTTTCTCCGCCTATTTCATCCCGTTATGGCTTAAAATAATGTCGAAAAGGGGTTTTTTAATTTTTTAAATTTTTTTGCTATTTTTTTTGGAATTTTCTTGCCCGGGTCTAGTGTGAACGGAATTCGTGAGTAAAATTTTTTTCTCTCTTTCCCAGCCTATCTCATCCCATTTTGGCTAAAAATTATGCCGGAAAGGAGTTTTATAATTTTTTTATTTTTTTTTATTTTTTTCGGAATTTTCTTGCCCGAGTCGAGTATGTACGGAATTCGGGTCTAAAATTTTTTCCTCTCTTTCTCAGCCTATCTCATCCCATTTTGGCTAAAAATAATGTTGGAAAGAGTTTTTTTAATTTCTTGAATTTTTTAGCTATTTTTTTCGGAATTTCCTTCCACGGGTCGAGTATGAACGGAATTCAGGTCTAAAATTTTTTTCTCTCTTTCTCGGCCTAGCTCATCCCATTTTGGCCAAAAATAATGCCGGAAAGGGGTTTTTTAATTTTTTAATTTTTTTTTATAATTTTTTCGGAATTTTCTTGCCCGGGTCGATTATGAACGGAATTCGGGTCTAAAATTTTTTTTCTCTCTTTCTCTGCCTATTTCATCCTATTTTGGCTAAAAATAATGCCGGAAAGAGTTCTTTTAATTTCTTGAATTTTTTGGCTATTTTTTTCGGAATTTCCTTCCACGGGTCAAGTATGAACGGAATTCAGGTCTAAAATTTTTTTCTCTCTTTCTCGGCCAATCTCATCCCATTTTGTCTAAAAATAATGTCGAAAAGGGGTTTTTTAATTTTTTGAATTTTTTTGCTATTTTTTTTTGGAATTTTCTTGCCCGGGTCGAGTTTGAACGGAATTCGGGACTAAAATTTTTTTCTCTCTTTCTCAGCCTATCTTATCCCGTTTTGGCTAAAAATAATGCCGGAAACAGTTTTTTTAATTTCTTGAATTTTTTTGGGTTTTTTTCGGAATTTCCTTGCGCAGGTCAAGTATGAACAGAATTCAGGAATAAATTTTTTTTCTCTCTTTCTCGGCCTATCTCATCCCGTTTTTTTCTAAAAATAATGCCGGAAATTGGTTTTTTAATTTTTTGATTTTTTTTTCTATTTTTTTGGGAAATTTCTTGCCCGGATCGAGTATGAACGGAATTCGGGTATAAAATTTTTTTCTCTCTTTCTCCGCCTATTCGATCCCTTTTTGGCTAAAAATAATGCCGGAAATGGGTCTTTTAAATTTTTTGAATTTATTTGCTATTTTTTTTTGGAATTTTCTTTCCCGGGTCGAGTGTGAACAAAATTCGGGTCTAAATTTTTTTTCTCTCTTTCTCAGTCTATCTTATCCCGTTTTGGCTAAAAGTAATGCCAGAAAGGGTTTTTTTAATTTCTTGAATTTTTTAGCTTTTTTTTTCGGAATTTCCTTGCATGGGTTGAATATGAACGGAATCCAGGAATAAATTTTTTTTTTCTCTTTCTTGGCCTCTCCCAACCCGTTTTGTATAGAAATAATGTCGGAATTAACTTTTTTAACTTTTTGAATTTTTTTTACTATTTTTTATTTGGCATTTTCTTGCTCGGGTTAGGTAGGAACAGAATTCGGGAGTAAAATTTTTTTCTCTCTTTCTCGCCCTATCGTATCCCGTTTTTGCTAAAAATACTGTCGGAAATAGGTTTTTTACTTTTTTGATTTTTTTTCTATTTTTTTCGGAATTTTCTTGCCCGTGTCGAGTTTGAACGGAATTCGGGTATAAAATTTTTTTCTCTCTTTCTCCGCCTATTTCATCCCGTTATGGCTAAAAATAATGCCGGAAAGGGGTTTTTTTAATTTTTTGATTTTTTTTGCTATTTTTTTTTGAATTTTCTTGCCCGGGTCTACTGTGAACGGAATTCGTGAGTAAAATTTTTTTCTCTCTTTCCCAGCCTATCTCATCCCATTTTGGCTAAAAATTATGCCGGAAAGGGGTTTTATAATTTTTTTATTTTTTTTTATTTTTTTCGGAATTTTCTTGCCCGGGTCGAGTATGTACGGAATTCGGGTCTAAAATTTTTTTCTCTCTTTCTCGGCCTATCTCATCCCATTTTGGCTAAAAATAATGTCGGAAAGAGTTTTTTTAATTTCTTGAATTTTTTAGCTATTTTTTTTTCGGAATTTCCTTCCACGGGTCGAGTATGAACGGAATTCAGGTCTAAAATTTTTTTCTCTCTTTCTCGGCCTAGCTCATCCCATTTTGGCCAAAAATAATGCCGGAAAGGGGTTTTTTAATTTTTTAATTTTTTTTAATAATTTTTTCGGAATTTTCTTGCCCGGGTCGAGTATGAACGGAATTCGGGTCTAAAATTTTTTTTCTCTCTTTCTCTGCCTATTTCATCCCATTTTGGCTAAAAATAATGCCGGAAAGAGTTTTTTTAATTTCTTGAATTTTTTTTCTATTTTTTTCGGAATTTTCTTGCCCGTGTCGAGTTTGAACGGAATTCGGGTATAAAATTTTTTTCTCTCTTTCTCTGCCTATTTCATCCCGTTATGGCTAAAAATAATGTCGAAAAGGGGTTTTTTAATTTTTTGAATTTTTTTGCAATTTTTTTTGGAATTTTCTTGCCCGGGTCTAGTGTGAACGGAATTCGTGAGTAAAATTTTTTTCTCTCTTTCCCAGCCTATCTCATCCCATTTTGGCTAAAATTATGCCGGAAAGGAGTTTTATAATTTTTTTATTTTTTTTTATTTTTTTCGGAATTTTCTTGCCCGAGTCGAGTATGTACGGAATTCGGGTCTAAAATTTTTTCCTCTCTTTGGCCTATCTCATCCCATTTTGGCTAAAAATAATGTCGGAAAGAGTTTTTTTAATTTCTTGAATTGTTTAGCTATTTTTTTTCGGAATTTCCTTCCACGGGTCGAGTATGAACGGAATTCAGGTCTAAAATTTTTTTCTCTCTTTCTCGGCCTAGATCATCCCATTTTGGCCAAAAATAATGCCGGAAAGGGGTTTTTTAATTTTTTAATTTTTTTTTTATAATTTTTTCGGAATTTTCTTGCCCGGGTCGATTATGAACGGAATTCGGGTCTAAAATTTTTTTTCTCTCTTTCTCTGCCTATTTCATCCCATTTTGGCTAAAAATAATGCCGGAAAGAGTTCTTTTAATTTCTTGAATTTTTTCGCTATTTTTTTCGGAATTTCCTTCCACGGGTCAAGTATGAACGGAATTCAGGTCTAAAATTTTTTTCTCTCTTTCTCGGCTAATTTCATCCCATTTTGTCTAAAAATAATGTCGAAAATGGGTTTTTTAATTTTTTGAATTTTTTTGCTATTCTTTTTTGGAATTTTCTTGCCCGGGTCGAGTGTGAACGGAATTCGGGACTAAAATTTTTTTCTCTCTTTCTCAGCCTATCTTATCCCGTTTTGGCTAAAAATAATGCCGGAAACAGTTTTTTTAATTTCTTGAATTTTTTTGGGTTTTTTTCGGAATTTCCTTGCGCAGGTCGAGTATGAACAGAATTCAGGAATAAATTTTTTTTTTCTCTTTCTTGGCCTCTCCCAACCCGTTTTGAATAGAAATAATGTCGGAATTAAATTTTTTAATTTTTTTACTATTTTTTATTTGGCATTTTCTTGCTCGGGTTGGGTAGGAACAGAATTCGGGAGTAAAATTTTTTTTCTCTCTTTCTCGGCCTATCTCATCCCGTTTTTTTCTAAAAATAATGCCGGAAATTGGTTTTTTAATTTGTTGATTTTTTTTTTCTATTTTTTTGGGAAATTTCTTGCCCGGATCGAGTATGAACGGAATTCTTGTATAAAATTTTTTTCTCTCTTTCTCCGCCTATTCGATCCCGTTATGGCTAAAAATAATGCCGGAAAGGGGTTTTTTAGTTTTTTGAATTTTTTTGCTATTTTTTTTGGAATTTTCTTGCCCGGGTCGAGTGTGAACGGAATTCGTGACTAAATTTTTTTCTCTCTTTCTCCGCCTATCTCATCCCATTGTGGCTAAAAATAATGCCGGAAAGAGTTTTTTTTTTAATTTCTTGAATTTTTTAAATATTTTTTTTGGAATTTCCTTCCACGGGTCGAGTGTGAACGGAATTCGGGTCTAAATTTTTTTTCTCTCTTTCTCAGTCTATCTTATCCCGTTTTGGCTAAAAGTAATGCCAGAAAGGGTTTTTTTAATTTCTTGAATTTTTTAGCTTTTTTTTTTTCGGAATTTCCTTGCACGGGTTGAATATGAACGGAATCCAGGAATAAATTTTTTTTTTTCTCTTTCTTGGCCTCTCCCAACCCGTTTTGTATAGAAATAATGTCGGAATTAACTTTTTTAATTTTTTGAATTTTTTTTACTGTTTTTTATTTGGCATTTTCTTGCTCGGGTTGGGTAGGAACAGAATTCGGGAGTAAAATTTTTTTCTCTCTTTCTCGCCCTATCGTATCCCGTTTTCGCTAAAAATACTGTCGGAAATAGGTTTTTTACTTTTTTGATTTTTTTTCTATTTTTTTCGGAATTTTCTTGCCCGTGTCGAGTTTGAACGGAATTCGGGTATAAAATTTTTTTCTCTCTTTCTCCGCCTATTTCATCCCGTTATGGCTAAAAATAATGCCGGAAAGGGGTTTTTTTAATTTTTTTATTTTTTTTGCTATTTTTTTTTTAATTTTCTTGCCCGGGTCTACTGTGAACGGAATTCGTGAGTAAAATTTTTTTCTCTCTTTCCCAGCCTATCTCATCCCATTTTGGCTAAAAATTATGCCGGAAAGGGGTTTTATAATTTTTTTATTTTTTTTTATTTTTTTCGGAATTTTCTTGCCCGGGTCGAGTATGTACGGAATTCGGGTCTAAAATTTTTTTCTCTCTTTCTCGGCCTATCTCATCCCATTTTGGCTAAAAATAATGTCGGAAAGAGTTTTTTTAATTTCTTGAATTTTTTAGCTATTTTTTTTTCGGAATTTCCTTCCACGGGTCGAGTATGAACGGAATTCAGGTCTAAAATTTTTTTCTCTCTTTCTCGGCCTAGCTCATCCCATTTTGGCCAAAAATAATGCCGGAAAGGGGTTTTTTAATTTTTTAATTTTTTTTAATAATTTTTTCGGAATTTTCTTGCCCGGGTCGAGTATGAACGGAATTCGGGTCTAAAATTTTTTTTCTCTCTTTCTCTGCCTATTTCATCCCATTTTGGCTAAAAATAATGCCGGAAAGAGTTTTTTTAATTTCTTGAATTTTTTTTCTATTTTTTTCGGAATTTTCTTGCCCGTGTCGAGTTTGAACGGAATTCGGGTATAAAATTTTTTTCTCTCTTTCTCTGCCTATTTCATCCCGTTATGGCTAAAAATAATGTCGAAAAGGGGTTTTTTAATTTTTTGAATTTTTTTGCAATTTTTTTTGGAATTTTCTTGCCCGGGTCTAGTGTGAACGGAATTCGTGAGTAAAATTTTTTTCTCTCTTTCCCAGCCTATCTCATCCCATTTTGGCTAAAATTATGCCGGAAAGGAGTTTTATAATTTTTTTATTTTTTTTTATTTTTTTCGGAATTTTCTTGCCCGAGTCGAGTATGTACGGAATTCGGGTCTAAAATTTTTTCCTCTCTTTGGCCTATCTCATCCCATTTTGGCTAAAAATAATGTCGGAAAGAGTTTTTTTAATTTCTTGAATTGTTTAGCTATTTTTTTTCGGAATTTCCTTCCACGGGTCGAGTATGAACGGAATTCAGGTCTAAAATTTTTTTCTCTCTTTCTCGGCCTAGATCATCCCATTTTGGCCAAAAATAATGCCGGAAAGGGGTTTTTTAATTTTTTAATTTTTTTTTTTATAATTTTTTCGGAATTTTCTTGCCCGGGTCGATTATGAACGGAATTCGGGTCTAAAATTTTTTTTCTCTCTTTCTCTGCCTATTTCATCCCATTTTGGCTAAAAATAATGCCGGAAAGAGTTCTTTTAATTTCTTGAATTTTTTCGCTATTTTTTTCGGAATTTCCTTCCACGGGTCAAGTATGAACGGAATTCAGGTCTAAAATTTTTTTCTCTCTTTCTCGGCTAATTTCATCCCATTTTGTCTAAAAATAATGTCGAAAATGGGTTTTTTAATTTTTTGAATTTTTTTGCTATTCTTTTTTGGAATTTTCTTGCCCGGGTCGAGTGTGAACGGAATTCGGGACTAAAATTTTTTTCTCTCTTTCTCAGCCTATCTTATCCCGTTTTGGCTAAAAATAATGCCGGAAACAGTTTTTTTAATTTCTTGAATTTTTTTGGGTTTTTTTCGGAATTTCCTTGCGCAGGTCGAGTATGAACAGAATTCAGGAATAAATTTTTTTTTTCTCTTTCTTGGCCTCTCCCAACCCGTTTTGAATAGAAATAATGTCGGAATTAAATTTTTTAATTTTTTTACTATTTTTTATTTGGCATTTTCTTGCTCGGGTTGGGTAGGAACAGAATTCGGGAGTAAAATTTTTTTTCTCTCTTTCTCGGCCTATCTCATCCCGTTTTTTTCTAAAAATAATGCCGGAAATTGGTTTTTTAATTTGTTGATTTTTTTTTTCTATTTTTTTGGGAAATTTCTTGCCCGGATCGAGTATGAACGGAATTCTTGTATAAAATTTTTTTCTCTCTTTCTCCGCCTATTCGATCCCGTTATGGCTAAAAATAATGCCGGAAAGGGGTTTTTTAGTTTTTTGAATTTTTTTGCTATTTTTTTTGGAATTTTCTTGCCCGGGTCGAGTGTGAACGGAATTCGTGACTAAATTTTTTTCTCTCTTTCTCCGCCTATCTCATCCCATTGTGGCTAAAAATAATGCCGGAAAGAGTTTTTTTTTTAATTTCTTGAATTTTTTAAATATTTTTTTTGGAATTTCCTTCCACGGGTCGAGTGTGAACGGAATTCGGGTCTAAATTTTTTTTCTCTCTTTCTCAGTCTATCTTATCCCGTTTTGGCTAAAAGTAATGCCAGAAAGGGTTTTTTTAATTTCTTGAATTTTTTAGCTTTTTTTTTTTCGGAATTTCCTTGCACGGGTTGAATATGAACGGAATCCAGGAATAAATTTTTTTTTTTCTCTTTCTTGGCCTCTCCCAACCCGTTTTGTATAGAAATAATGTCGGAATTAACTTTTTTAATTTTTTGAATTTTTTTTACTGTTTTTTATTTGGCATTTTCTTGCTCGGGTTGGGTAGGAACAGAATTCGGGAGTAAAATTTTTTTCTCTCTTTCTCGCCCTATCGTATCCCGTTTTCGCTAAAAATACTGTCGGAAATAGGTTTTTTACTTTTTTGATTTTTTTTCTATTTTTTTCGGAATTTTCTTGCCCGTGTCGAGTTTGAACGGAATTCGGGTATAAAATTTTTTTCTCTCTTTCTCCGCCTATTTCATCCCGTTATGGCTAAAAATAATGCCGGAAAGGGGTTTTTTTAATTTTTTGATTTTTTTTGCTATTTTTTTTTTAATTTTCTTGCCCGGGTCTACTGTGAACGGAATTCGTGAGTAAAATTTTTTTCTCTCTTTCCCAGCCTATCTCATCCCATTTTGGCTAAAAATTATGCCGGAAAGGGGTTTTATAATTTTTTTATTTTTTTTTATTTTTTTCGGAATTTTCTTGCCCGGGTCGAGTATGTACGGAATTCGGGTCTAAAATTTTTTTCTCTCTTTCTCGGCCTATCTCATCCCATTTTGGCTAAAAATAATGTCGGAAAGAGTTTTTTTAATTTCTTGAATTTTTTAGCTATTTTTTTTTCGGAATTTCCTTCCACGGGTCGAGTATGAACGGAATTCAGGTCTAAAATTTTTTTCTCTCTTTCTCGGCCTAGCTCATCCCATTTTGGCCAAAAATAATGCCGGAAAGGGGTTTTTTAATTTTTTAATTTTTTTTAATAATTTTTTCGGAATTTTCTTGCCCGGGTCGAGTATGAACGGAATTCGGGTCTAAAATTTTTTTTCTCTCTTTCTCTGCCTATTTCATCCCATTTTGGCTAAAAATAATGCCGGAAAGAGTTTTTTTAATTTCTTGAATTTTTTTTCTATTTTTTTCGGAATTTTCTTGCCCGTGTCGAGTTTGAACGGAATTCGGGTATAAAATTTTTTTCTCTCTTTCTCTGCCTATTTCATCCCGTTATGGCTAAAAATAATGTCGAAAAGGGGTTTTTTAATTTTTTGAATTTTTTTGCAATTTTTTTTGGAATTTTCTTGCCCGGGTCTAGTGTGAACGGAATTCGTGAGTAAAATTTTTTTCTCTCTTTCCCAGCCTATCTCATCCCATTTTGGCTAAAATTATGCCGGAAAGGAGTTTTATAATTTTTTTATTTTTTTTTATTTTTTTCGGAATTTTCTTGCCCGAGTCGAGTATGTACGGAATTCGGGTCTAAAATTTTTTCCTCTCTTTGGCCTATCTCATCCCATTTTGGCTAAAAATAATGTCGGAAAGAGTTTTTTTAATTTCTTGAATTGTTTAGCTATTTTTTTTCGGAATTTCCTTCCACGGGTCGAGTATGAACGGAATTCAGGTCTAAAATTTTTTTCTCTCTTTCTCGGCCTAGATCATCCCATTTTGGCCAAAAATAATGCCGGAAAGGGGTTTTTTAATTTTTTAATTTTTTTTTTTATAATTTTTTCGGAATTTTCTTGCCCGGGTCGATTATGAACGGAATTCGGGTCTAAAATTTTTTTTCTCTCTTTCTCTGCCTATTTCATCCCATTTTGGCTAAAAATAATGCCGGAAAGAGTTCTTTTAATTTCTTGAATTTTTTCGCTATTTTTTTCGGAATTTCCTTCCACGGGTCAAGTATGAACGGAATTCAGGTCTAAAATTTTTTTCTCTCTTTCTCGGCTAATTTCATCCCATTTTGTCTAAAAATAATGTCGAAAATGGGTTTTTTAATTTTTTGAATTTTTTTGCTATTCTTTTTTGGAATTTTCTTGCCCGGGTCGAGTGTGAACGGAATTCGGGACTAAAATTTTTTTCTCTCTTTCTCAGCCTATCTTATCCCGTTTTGGCTAAAAATAATGCCGGAAACAGTTTTTTTAATTTCTTGAATTTTTTTGGGTTTTTTTCGGAATTTCCTTGCGCAGGTCGAGTATGAACAGAATTCAGGAATAAATTTTTTTTTTCTCTTTCTTGGCCTCTCCCAACCCGTTTTGAATAGAAATAATGTCGGAATTAAATTTTTTAATTTTTTTACTATTTTTTATTTGGCATTTTCTAGCTCGGGTTGGGTAGGAACAGAATTCGGGAGTAAAATTTTTTTTCTCTCTTTCTCGGCCTATCTCATCCCGTTTTTTTCTAAAAATAATGCCGGAAATTGGTTTTTTAATTTGTTGATTTTTTTTTTCTATTTTTTTGGGAAATTTCTTGCCCGGATCGAGTATGAACGGAATTCTTGTATAAAATTTTTTTCTCTCTTTCTCCGCCTATTCGATCCCGTTATGGCTAAAAATAATGCCGGAAAGGGGTTTTTTAGTTTTTTGAATTTTTTTGCTATTTTTTTTGGAATTTTCTTGCCCGGGTCGAGTGTGAACGGAATTCGTGACTAAATTTTTTTCTCTCTTTCTCCGCCTATCTCATCCCATTGTGGCTAAAAATAATGCCGGAAAGAGTTTTTTTTTTAATTTCTTGAATTTTTTAAATATTTTTTTTGGAATTTCCTTCCACGGGTCGAGTGTGAACGGAATTCGGGTCTAAATTTTTTTTCTCTCTTTCTCAGTCTATCTTATCCCGTTTTGGCTAAAAGTAATGCCAGAAAGGGTTTTTTTAATTTCTTGAATTTTTTAGCTTTTTTTTTTTCGGAATTTCCTTGCACGGGTTGAATATGAACGGAATCCAGGAATAAATTTTTTTTTTTCTCTTTCTTGGCCTCTCCCAACCCGTTTTGTATAGAAATAATGTCGGAATTAACTTTTTTAATTTTTTGAATTTTTTTTACTGTTTTTTATTTGGCATTTTCTTGCTCGGGTTGGGTAGGAACAGAATTCGGGAGTAAAATTTTTTTCTCTCTTTCTCGCCCTATCGTATCCCGTTTTCGCTAAAAATACTGTCGGAAATAGGTTTTTTACTTTTTTGATTTTTTTTCTATTTTTTTCGGAATTTTCTTGCCCGTGTCGAGTTTGAACGGAATTCGGGTATAAAATTTTTTTCTCTCTTTCTCCGCCTATTTCATCCCGTTATGGCTAAAAATAATGCCGGAAAGGGGTTTTTTTAATTTTTTGATTTTTTTTGCTATTTTTTTTTTAATTTTCTTGCCCGGGTCTACTGTGAACGGAATTCGTGAGTAAAATTTTTTTCTCTCTTTCCCAGCCTATCTCATCCCATTTTGGCTAAAAATTATGCCGGAAAGGGGTTTTATAATTTTTTTATTTTTTTTTATTTTTTTCGGAATTTTCTTGCCCGGGTCGAGTATGTACGGAATTCGGGTCTAAAATTTTTTTCTCTCTTTCTCGGCCTATCTCATCCCATTTTGGCTAAAAATAATGTCGGAAAGAGTTTTTTTAATTTCTTGAATTTTTTAGCTATTTTTTTTTCGGAATTTCCTTCCACGGGTCGAGTATGAACGGAATTCAGGTCTAAAATTTTTTTCTCTCTTTCTCGGCCTAGCTCATCCCATTTTGGCCAAAAATAATGCCGGAAAGGGGTTTTTTAATTTTTTAATTTTTTTTAATAATTTTTTCGGAATTTTCTTGCCCGGGTCGAGTATGAACGGAATTCGGGTCTAAAATTTTTTTTCTCTCTTTCTCTGCCTATTTCATCCCATTTTGGCTAAAAATAATGCCGGAAAGAGTTTTTTTAATTTCTTGAATTTTTTTTCTATTTTTTTCGGAATTTTCTTGCCCGTGTCGAGTTTGAACGGAATTCGGGTATAAAATTTTTTTCTCTCTTTCTCTGCCTATTTCATCCCGTTATGGCTAAAAATAATGTCGAAAAGGGGTTTTTTAATTTTTTGAATTTTTTTGCAATTTTTTTTGGAATTTTCTTGCCCGGGTCTAGTGTGAACGGAATTCGTGAGTAAAATTTTTTTCTCTCTTTCCCAGCCTATCTCATCCCATTTTGGCTAAAATTATGCCGGAAAGGAGTTTTATAATTTTTTTATTTTTTTTTATTTTTTTCGGAATTTTCTTGCCCGAGTCGAGTATGTACGGAATTCGGGTCTAAAATTTTTTCCTCTCTTTGGCCTATCTCATCCCATTTTGGCTAAAAATAATGTCGGAAAGAGTTTTTTTAATTTCTTGAATTGTTTAGCTATTTTTTTTCGGAATTTCCTTCCACGGGTCGAGTATGAACGGAATTCAGGTCTAAAATTTTTTTCTCTCTTTCTCGGCCTAGATCATCCCATTTTGGCCAAAAATAATGCCGGAAAGGGGTTTTTTAATTTTTTAATTTTTTTTTTTATAATTTTTTCGGAATTTTCTTGCCCGGGTCGATTATGAACGGAATTCGGGTCTAAAATTTTTTTTCTCTCTTTCTCTGCCTATTTCATCCCATTTTGGCTAAAAATAATGCCGGAAAGAGTTCTTTTAATTTCTTGAATTTTTTCGCTATTTTTTTCGGAATTTCCTTCCACGGGTCAAGTATGAACGGAATTCAGGTCTAAAATTTTTTTCTCTCTTTCTCGGCTAATTTCATCCCATTTTGTCTAAAAATAATGTCGAAAATGGGTTTTTTAATTTTTTGAATTTTTTTGCTATTCTTTTTTGGAATTTTCTTGCCCGGGTCGAGTGTGAACGGAATTCGGGACTAAAATTTTTTTCTCTCTTTCTCAGCCTATCTTATCCCGTTTTGGCTAAAAATAATGCCGGAAACAGTTTTTTTAATTTCTTGAATTTTTTTGGGTTTTTTTCGGAATTTCCTTGCGCAGGTCGAGTATGAACAGAATTCAGGAATAAATTTTTTTTTTCTCTTTCTTGGCCTCTCCCAACCCGTTTTGAATAGAAATAATGTCGGAATTAAATTTTTTAATTTTTTTACTATTTTTTATTTGGCATTTTCTAGCTCGGGTTGGGTAGGAACAGAATTCGGGAGTAAAATTTTTTTTCTCTCTTTCTCGGCCTATCTCATCCCGTTTTTTTCTAAAAATAATGCCGGAAATTGGTTTTTTAATTTGTTGATTTTTTTTTTCTATTTTTTTGGGAAATTTCTTGCCCGGATCGAGTATGAACGGAATTCTTGTATAAAATTTTTTTCTCTCTTTCTCCGCCTATTCGATCCCGTTATGGCTAAAAATAATGCCGGAAAGGGGTTTTTTAGTTTTTTGAATTTTTTTGCTATTTTTTTTGGAATTTTCTTGCCCGGGTCGAGTGTGAACGGAATTCGTGACTAAATTTTTTTCTCTCTTTCTCCGCCTATCTCATCCCATTGTGGCTAAAAATAATGCCGGAAAGAGTTTTTTTTTTAATTTCTTGAATTTTTTAAATATTTTTTTTGGAATTTCCTTCCACGGGTCGAGTGTGAACGGAATTCGGGTCTAAATTTTTTTTCTCTCTTTCTCAGTCTATCTTATCCCGTTTTGGCTAAAAGTAATGCCAGAAAGGGTTTTTTTAATTTCTTGAATTTTTTAGCTTTTTTTTTTTCGGAATTTCCTTGCACGGGTTGAATATGAACGGAATCCAGGAATAAATTTTTTTTTTTCTCTTTCTTGGCCTCTCCCAACCCGTTTTGTATAGAAATAATGTCGGAATTAACTTTTTTAATTTTTTGAATTTTTTTTACTGTTTTTTATTTGGCATTTTCTTGCTCGGGTTGGGTAGGAACAGAATTCGGGAGTAAAATTTTTTTCTCTCTTTCTCGCCCTATCGTATCCCGTTTTCGCTAAAAATACTGTCGGAAATAGGTTTTTTACTTTTTTGATTTTTTTTCTATTTTTTTCGGAATTTTCTTGCCCGTGTCGAGTTTGAACGGAATTCGGGTATAAAATTTTTTTCTCTCTTTCTCCGCCTATTTCATCCCGTTATGGCTAAAAATAATGCCGGAAAGGGGTTTTTTTAATTTTTTGATTTTTTTTGCTATTTTTTTTTTAATTTTCTTGCCCGGGTCTACTGTGAACGGAATTCGTGAGTAAAATTTTTTTCTCTCTTTCCCAGCCTATCTCATCCCATTTTGGCTAAAAATTATGCCGGAAAGGGGTTTTATAATTTTTTTATTTTTTTTTATTTTTTTCGGAATTTTCTTGCCCGGGTCGAGTATGTACGGAATTCGGGTCTAAAATTTTTTTCTCTCTTTCTCGGCCTATCTCATCCCATTTTGGCTAAAAATAATGTCGGAAAGAGTTTTTTTAATTTCTTGAATTTTTTAGCTATTTTTTTTTCGGAATTTCCTTCCACGGGTCGAGTATGAACGGAATTCAGGTCTAAAATTTTTTTCTCTCTTTCTCGGCCTAGCTCATCCCATTTTGGCCAAAAATAATGCCGGAAAGGGGTTTTTTAATTTTTTAATTTTTTTTAATAATTTTTTCGGAATTTTCTTGCCCGGGTCGAGTATGAACGGAATTCGGGTCTAAAATTTTTTTTCTCTCTTTCTCTGCCTATTTCATCCCATTTTGGCTAAAAATAATGCCGGAAAGAGTTTTTTTAATTTCTTGAATTTTTTTTCTATTTTTTTCGGAATTTTCTTGCCCGTGTCGAGTTTGAACGGAATTCGGGTATAAAATTTTTTTCTCTCTTTCTCTGCCTATTTCATCCCGTTATGGCTAAAAATAATGTCGAAAAGGGGTTTTTTAATTTTTTGAATTTTTTTGCAATTTTTTTTGGAATTTTCTTGCCCGGGTCTAGTGTGAACGGAATTCGTGAGTAAAATTTTTTTCTCTCTTTCCCAGCCTATCTCATCCCATTTTGGCTAAAATTATGCCGGAAAGGAGTTTTATAATTTTTTTATTTTTTTTTATTTTTTTCGGAATTTTCTTGCCCGAGTCGAGTATGTACGGAATTCGGGTCTAAAATTTTTTCCTCTCTTTGGCCTATCTCATCCCATTTTGGCTAAAAATAATGTCGGAAAGAGTTTTTTTAATTTCTTGAATTGTTTAGCTATTTTTTTTCGGAATTTCCTTCCACGGGTCGAGTATGAACGGAATTCAGGTCTAAAATTTTTTTCTCTCTTT
Organism: Quercus berberidifolia; assembly: GCA_028535905.1. Lineage (NCBI taxonomy): Eukaryota > Viridiplantae > Streptophyta > Magnoliopsida > Fagales > Fagaceae > Quercus > Quercus berberidifolia. The sequence goes on from JAPQVW010000008.1 coordinate 19,857,807, forward strand.
CTCGGCCTAGATCATCCCATTTTGGCCAAAAATAATGCCGGAAAGGGGTTTTTTAATTTTTTAATTTTTTTTTTTATAATTTTTTCGGAATTTTCTTGCCCGGGTCGATTATGAACGGAATTCGGGTCTAAAATTTTTTTTCTCTCTTTCTCTGCCTATTTCATCCCATTTTGGCTAAAAATAATGCCGGAAAGAGTTCTTTTAATTTCTTGAATTTTTTCGCTATTTTTTTCGGAATTTCCTTCCACGGGTCAAGTATGAACGGAATTCAGGTCTAAAATTTTTTTCTCTCTTTCTCGGCTAATTTCATCCCATTTTGTCTAAAAATAATGTCGAAAATGGGTTTTTTAATTTTTTGAATTTTTTTGCTATTCTTTTTTGGAATTTTCTTGCCCGGGTCGAGTGTGAACGGAATTCGGGACTAAAATTTTTTTCTCTCTTTCTCAGCCTATCTTATCCCGTTTTGGCTAAAAATAATGCCGGAAACAGTTTTTTTAATTTCTTGAATTTTTTTGGGTTTTTTTCGGAATTTCCTTGCGCAGGTCGAGTATGAACAGAATTCAGGAATAAATTTTTTTTTTCTCTTTCTTGGCCTCTCCCAACCCGTTTTGAATAGAAATAATGTCGGAATTAAATTTTTTAATTTTTTTACTATTTTTTATTTGGCATTTTCTAGCTCGGGTTGGGTAGGAACAGAATTCGGGAGTAAAATTTTTTTTCTCTCTTTCTCGGCCTATCTCATCCCGTTTTTTTCTAAAAATAATGCCGGAAATTGGTTTTTTAATTTGTTGATTTTTTTTTTCTATTTTTTTGGGAAATTTCTTGCCCGGATCGAGTATGAACGGAATTCTTGTATAAAATTTTTTTCTCTCTTTCTCCGCCTATTCGATCCCGTTATGGCTAAAAATAATGCCGGAAAGGGGTTTTTTAGTTTTTTGAATTTTTTTGCTATTTTTTTTGGAATTTTCTTGCCCGGGTCGAGTGTGAACGGAATTCGTGACTAAATTTTTTTCTCTCTTTCTCCGCCTATCTCATCCCATTGTGGCTAAAAATAATGCCGGAAAGAGTTTTTTTTTTAATTTCTTGAATTTTTTAAATATTTTTTTTGGAATTTCCTTCCACGGGTCGAGTGTGAACGGAATTCGGGTCTAAATTTTTTTTCTCTCTTTCTCAGTCTATCTTATCCCGTTTTGGCTAAAAGTAATGCCAGAAAGGGTTTTTTTAATTTCTTGAATTTTTTAGCTTTTTTTTTTTCGGAATTTCCTTGCACGGGTTGAATATGAACGGAATCCAGGAATAAATTTTTTTTTTTCTCTTTCTTGGCCTCTCCCAACCCGTTTTGTATAGAAATAATGTCGGAATTAACTTTTTTAATTTTTTGAATTTTTTTTACTGTTTTTTATTTGGCATTTTCTTGCTCGGGTTGGGTAGGAACAGAATTCGGGAGTAAAATTTTTTTCTCTCTTTCTCGCCCTATCGTATCCCGTTTTCGCTAAAAATACTGTCGGAAATAGGTTTTTTACTTTTTTGATTTTTTTTCTATTTTTTTCGGAATTTTCTTGCCCGTGTCGAGTTTGAACGGAATTCGGGTATAAAATTTTTTTCTCTCTTTCTCCGCCTATTTCATCCCGTTATGGCTAAAAATAATGCCGGAAAGGGGTTTTTTTAATTTTTTGATTTTTTTTGCTATTTTTTTTTTAATTTTCTTGCCCGGGTCTACTGTGAACGGAATTCGTGAGTAAAATTTTTTTCTCTCTTTCCCAGCCTATCTCATCCCATTTTGGCTAAAAATTATGCCGGAAAGGGGTTTTATAATTTTTTTATTTTTTTTTATTTTTTTCGGAATTTTCTTGCCCGGGTCGAGTATGTACGGAATTCGGGTCTAAAATTTTTTTCTCTCTTTCTCGGCCTATCTCATCCCATTTTGGCTAAAAATAATGTCGGAAAGAGTTTTTTTAATTTCTTGAATTTTTTAGCTATTTTTTTTTCGGAATTTCCTTCCACGGGTCGAGTATGAACGGAATTCAGGTCTAAAATTTTTTTCTCTCTTTCTCGGCCTAGCTCATCCCATTTTGGCCAAAAATAATGCCGGAAAGGGGTTTTTTAATTTTTTAATTTTTTTTAATAATTTTTTCGGAATTTTCTTGCCCGGGTCGAGTATGAACGGAATTCGGGTCTAAAATTTTTTTTCTCTCTTTCTCTGCCTATTTCATCCCATTTTGGCTAAAAATAATGCCGGAAAGAGTTTTTTTAATTTCTTGAATTTTTTTTCTATTTTTTTCGGAATTTTCTTGCCCGTGTCGAGTTTGAACGGAATTCGGGTATAAAATTTTTTTCTCTCTTTCTCTGCCTATTTCATCCCGTTATGGCTAAAAATAATGTCGAAAAGGGGTTTTTTAATTTTTTGAATTTTTTTGCAATTTTTTTTGGAATTTTCTTGCCCGGGTCTAGTGTGAACGGAATTCGTGAGTAAAATTTTTTTCTCTCTTTCCCAGCCTATCTCATCCCATTTTGGCTAAAATTATGCCGGAAAGGAGTTTTATAATTTTTTTATTTTTTTTTATTTTTTTCGGAATTTTCTTGCCCGAGTCGAGTATGTACGGAATTCGGGTCTAAAATTTTTTCCTCTCTTTGGCCTATCTCATCCCATTTTGGCTAAAAATAATGTCGGAAAGAGTTTTTTTAATTTCTTGAATTGTTTAGCTATTTTTTTTCGGAATTTCCTTCCACGGGTCGAGTATGAACGGAATTCAGGTCTAAAATTTTTTTCTCTCTTTCTCGGCCTAGATCATCCCATTTTGGCCAAAAATAATGCCGGAAAGGGGTTTTTTAATTTTTTAATTTTTTTTTTTATAATTTTTTCGGAATTTTCTTGCCCGGGTCGATTATGAACGGAATTCGGGTCTAAAATTTTTTTTCTCTCTTTCTCTGCCTATTTCATCCCATTTTGGCTAAAAATAATGCCGGAAAGAGTTCTTTTAATTTCTTGAATTTTTTCGCTATTTTTTTCGGAATTTCCTTCCACGGGTCAAGTATGAACGGAATTCAGGTCTAAAATTTTTTTCTCTCTTTCTCGGCTAATTTCATCCCATTTTGTCTAAAAATAATGTCGAAAATGGGTTTTTTAATTTTTTGAATTTTTTTGCTATTCTTTTTTGGAATTTTCTTGCCCGGGTCGAGTGTGAACGGAATTCGGGACTAAAATTTTTTTCTCTCTTTCTCAGCCTATCTTATCCCGTTTTGGCTAAAAATAATGCCGGAAACAGTTTTTTTAATTTCTTGAATTTTTTTGGGTTTTTTTCGGAATTTCCTTGCGCAGGTCGAGTATGAACAGAATTCAGGAATAAATTTTTTTTTTCTCTTTCTTGGCCTCTCCCAACCCGTTTTGAATAGAAATAATGTCGGAATTAAATTTTTTAATTTTTTTACTATTTTTTATTTGGCATTTTCTTGCTCGGGTTGGGTAGGAACAGAATTCGGGAGTAAAATTTTTTTTCTCTCTTTCTCGGCCTATCTCATCCCGTTTTTTTCTAAAAATAATGCCGGAAATTGGTTTTTTAATTTGTTGATTTTTTTTTCTATTTTTTTGGGAAATTTCTTGCCCGGATCGAGTATGAACGGAATTCTTGTATAAAATTTTTTTCTCTCTTTCTCCGCCTATTCGATCCCGTTATGGCTAAAAATAATGCCGGAAAGGGGTTTTTTAGTTTTTTGAATTTTTTTGCTATTTTTTTTTGGAATTTTCTTGCCCGGGTCGAGTGTGAACGGAATTCGTGACTAAATTTTTTTCTCTCTTTCTCCGCCTATCTCATCCCATTGTGGCTAAAAATAATGCCGGAAAGAGTTTTTTTTTTAATTTCTTGAATTTTTTAAATATTTTTTTTGGAATTTCCTTCCACGGGTCGAGTGTGAACGGAATTCGGGTCTAAATTTTTTTTCTCTCTTTCTCAGTCTATCTTATCCCGTTTTGGCTAAAAGTAATGCCAGAAAGGGTTTTTTTAATTTCTTGAATTTTTTAGCTTTTTTTTTTTTCGGAATTTCCTTGCACGGGTTGAATATGAACGGAATCCAGGAATAAATTTTTTTTTTTCTCTTTCTTGGCCTCTCCCAACCCGTTTTGTATAGAAATAATGTCGGAATTAACTTTTTTAATTTTTTGAATTTTTTTTACTGTTTTTTATTTGGCATTTTCTTGCTCGGGTTGGGTAGGAACAGAATTCGGAG